>VXBR01000874.1:673271-758071 GCA_013400215.1 Cisticola juncidis
GGCCGTGCTGCGCGTGCGGCGGAAGCGCGGCGGCCCCGAGCCGGCCGAGGCGCTGCTCCTCGCCTGCAAGCGGCGCCGGGCCGAGCCCGTGGAGACAAACCTGTTCAAGCTGGTGGCCACCGTGTCCTCCAAGGTGCCGGGGCAGGCCGGGCGGGGCGGAGTGGGCCGGCCGGTGCCGCTGGAGGGGGTTGGAAAGCAGCGTCTCTCCCTGGCTGCCCCTGGCGGGTCTTTCACGCTCCCCTATGGGTGCGGTGCCCTGGAGGGTGGCCCGGCCCCGGGCAGCGCCGTCCCGGGAACCGAGGGCACGGCGGCTCCTCTGCGTGTGACAGCCGCGGGCAGGGCAGAAGCAGAGGCAAGGGCCACTGCACACTGTGATCCCCGTGATAAGCTGTGCTCAGCACTCGCTTTTCTACGCTTAGAGACTGTTCTTCACTTACTTGGAAACTACAGAACAGTCTGTAAGTGAAGCTTGAATTTCTGCTGTGTGAGATGCTGAAGCTCAGCCCTACAAGGATAACAACTCCCATCTGCCATCCAGCCTTTGAGATTGAGTAAGATTGGTCTGTCTTGGGAAATGGTCTTCTTAGGACACAGTAAAGGATATTATGCCTTAAATTTAAGTCCGTTGCAGTCTTCTAAAGGCATGTGTTTTTGTTTGGAGAGCTGTTCTGTACATCAAAGTTGTTCAAAAATCAAATTGAAACAGTTTTAGGACTTCTATATCGTGTGCTTTCCTCCCCTCATAAGAGTATATTATGATTGTTGCTTAAAGTAATAGTAGAAGTTACCTGGAAGTTGTTAGGATTATTGGTAGCGCAGTTCTCCATCCCTTCTCCAAGGAAGGAGCATGACTTGCTATGCTGATGTAATCCTTATATTCCTCCTCCTTTTTGGTCCTTTTTCCCAGAACGAACCAGTTCAGAAGTACGTTAAAGATGCCATCACACGAGACAAGGCAGCTCAGAGCCTGCGCCCCTCTTTGGGCAGCACCCAGCGAGTCCTTCAGGAGCTGCGTTCGGCCAAGCAGGCGACGCGGAAGGAGAACCGGTACCGGGTGATTTCCAGCCACCGGCCCCGCTGCGCTGCCGCTGCCGCACCGGCACAGCCCCGCGGGGACAGCTCCGGGGCTGAAGCACCGCAGGATGCTTCACCAGAGGAGAGCAGTGCTGGCGATAAGAGTTCCGACTGCTGTGGGAAGTTCCAGCTCTTTGATATTGTACAAGAAGAGGAGGCGGTGGGAGATTCTGGTGTAACCACTGCAAACCCGCAGGTCAGCTCTGAACCTAGTGCTTGAAGTACTTTGGTATCGCTGTTGAGTGGTACATGTGGGCAGACTGCTGTGGGAGTTTGCTTGCACTGTAAGTATTCCACTATTTAACAGAAGTTTTAACCAGACTGCAAGTTGGAATGTTTCATGAGGAGCCTAAGTACCCTGATGTTGAAACAGACAGTGTGCAGAGCTGCTGCTTAATGGTTTGTACCACCCGATTTTTTTTTTGCCCTAGTCTGATAAGTTTTTCTTTCATCTGAAGTGTTGGCTGTAAATAGGACTTTGCATGACTTTAGTGGAAATAAGCATTTTTTTATTTTTTCTCAGCAGAAGACTGATCCAGATGCAATTCTCTGCAACGCAGTAGAGATGATCCGTGAGCGTTTAAATGTTTCTGAAGATGGTAAAAAAGAACATGGTGACAAAGAAGATGAGTATGTTTATGACATCTACTATAAGGAAACATCAGCCCCTGATTGGATTGAAAATATCCTTTCTGTACAGCCCTATAGAGAAGAATATGAATGGGTAAGGGTGTGGAAAAAAATGTTTTTCAACTAGAAAGATCATAAATAAAAGATGTTTAAAGTCCTGCTATTACAAGATGCCATGCCAAGAAAGGTCCTTTAAGATAGACACTACATGTATGCTCAGTGACTTCTGCCTTTTGTAACTGCCAGTCCCATATTCCTGCAGGAATGAGCCAAGGACATCATATGACAAAATGGAAGGGATGGTGCTCATGTAGTGAGAAGAATCTGTTTGGTTTCAAACTGCCAATTAAAATTTGGCACACAAATGTAAACTTGAGTAATTTATGTCTTGCTTGTGATTAGGAGGCAGCCATTAAAATGTCATTGTAAATATGGCAATGAAAAGAAGAGCAAGGAGAGACACACACAACTTTCTCAGTACGTGAAGACTTGACTTCATTTTTTATATAAGATTTGGTCATAATAAATTGTTCTTCAAGGACTGTGGAGTTAGTAAGTTTAAGTAAGGTTTAGTCTTGTGTTGTATAGTTCCTGTGATCAACAGACTTGTATGTTGGAAGCCTGGAACAACTTTCTCTCTTCCTTGATCTATTGCACTACTACTGAAGTGACTAGGATTAAGTTAGACATTAACATTGAAATGCTGGAGAGTGGAACATTTACATGTGTGACTTCACTGATTTTTCACCTAAAGCAGATTTGAAGTGTTAGGGTGACTGCACTGGCAACTTAAATTCTTCTGCAGTGTGCCCTGTGTCACTGCAGAATTCTTTCTGCCTGCCATCAATAAGTATTTCCTGGCTCTTTCTGATCTGTACAGGATTGCACAGATGGATGAAAACCCATTTAATATTCACTACAAATACAGACACTCAGCCTTATGTTTTGTGTTGACATGCAGGTAAATGATGATCCTGGTCCAGAGGAAGCATATGATGATGAAGATGATGAAAATGATGAAAATAACTGGCGTAATGATTATCCTGAAGAAGATGAATTCCTACCTGAGGAAGATGGAGAAAAAGGTACACCTGTCATGAATGCTGCCTGCTTTCCTGCTGTGCATGCATCCCCTCTTTTTTATGTGCTATCCCTAAAAAAGCAATTTAACTGAGCACTGCTGGGGTCACATTCTGCTCTTACAATGGTGAAATCTGCATAGAGGAGGATTATCTTTCTTGGAACTAGAAGAGAAATTAGTGTTTTTGAAAAGACAAAATTGAGAGGTCAAATTGAGGTTGCTGCAATTGCAGAGGTTTACTTGCTTAGAGAAGGAATCCATGACTTAGGTCCACATGCTTGTGAAACACTGCCTCTGCCTTCTGAAGTCCCTACCCCAGAGTACTTCAAGCACAGTTCAAACCTCAGTTCATACAGAAGTTGTTCAGACTTCTTTAGTTTCTCACTAAGCTTAAACTAGTCTGATTAACCTATTTTTTTAAGTAGAAAGAAGGGATAATCTGGAAGTGTTGATGCTTTCTCTGCAGACTCTGAAGAGAGCTCCAGTGATGAGGACCAATGTTACAGGAGAAGAACATGGGACAAATATCGACAGGAGGTTTTGCAGGAATTCGGATATGACGAGATTGAAGATTTGGGTTCTGACTAACAGCCTGGAGATGAAATGCATACTGAAGGTGAACATCTGCTGCTGCAGGAGAATGTACTGTCTGAGCAGCCAGCTTCAGCTCGTGGATATTAAACAGATGGGTGTGACTATGGCCACTTGACAACATAATTTTTTTTCCAAGCACAAGATGCTCTCTGCTATAAAATAGAAATTTCTGCTCATTGTATGTGTTGAAGTTTTGAAGGGACCTTTTATTTATTTTTGTTTTCCCAAAGCTGCATGCCCAGGAGTTTGTACCTATAGCAAATGTACAGATATGGAGGTGCTGTTGGCAGCAGCCCTCCTGGTCCTGACTAATGTGTCAGGTTGCACAAGAAGATCCAAGTGTCTGCCCTGATGGCAAGTGGAAATCCTGTTAAAAGTAACTCTGTCCTACTGCTTTATACTTCATTTGTTCCTAAGTGTCAAGTGACTTTCTTCCCAAGTGTTTGAACATAGGAAATGCCTTGACCTATCCGTTTCTCTCCCCAGGAGTTTTACTGTTGAATTAGAACAATGTGCATTTAAATTGTAAATAAATTTTTTGACCAAGTTTTCTTATTCATTTAAAGATCACACAAGTTGGTACAGCTGAACCCAGATCACCATTTTAACTTAAATTTGTTCATCTTTAAAACAATTCCATTGTACTTGTTTGGACACACAAAGTATTTCAGCACTCTCCTACTTGAGTCTATAACAAGTAGCTAATAGGATTAGCTCTTAGCTGCTCAATATCATTCATAAACTGGAGGCTGCAGCAGTACTTAGGCAAATCAGTTTTTACTGGTAATGGCAAGGTAGTGGAGGCAAGGCATTTCTGTTTGCTTCAGAGAAAGGTTAACATGGCATGCAAAAATCCAAATATCCCCACTATTATTCCTGTGGTGCACCCATTGAAGCGTGTATTGCTTCAGCCATAATCTTATAATTACAAGGTTTTTTTCAACTTAAATGCACAAAACCCCATATAGCCAAACTCAGGTCAACTGAGATAGGCATTCTGAACTAAGGCAAAAATCTCAGGTATGTTTTTGAAGTACATCTCACTTTGCCAGACAAGCAGGCTGGCTTCTTGTTGCCTTTTGCTGCACCAAAATTCAGTATTAAAACTGCCCTGATTTTTGGCTTACAGCCTTGGTATTACACAGACTACAAATCAGCATGTCTGTGCTGCAGTTGTATCATTTAATTCTGTTTTTATTTCTAGTTTTTCTCCCTGCTGCTTAGCTGTCAAGATCTAGTATCTGCCACAGAAGGAAGAGAAAAAATAAAGTGTTTTCTGGAGGGTTTTAGATGGTCACTTTTTAGTGAACAACACTAAAATTTATTAAGGGAATTTTCTGACTGCTGAGATAACTCTGCTACTGTGTCTTCACTGAAACAGGTCACAGATAAATTCTTACAGACTTCAAATGGAAGATTTTAATTTTGGAAGTTTCATAAAACCTAACAGCAACTGAAAAAGCGCTAACACATTAACAAGAAAAAGATCAATAAACATTAATCAAATCTTTAGTGCCAAAGACTTTGCTGATTAAGTACTCGGCACAGTCAGATACATTTCCACGGAGCAGAATTTATCATTGAGGACAGTAAAGTGAATGAAGTAGTTTGTTGTGACCAGTTTTCTTGTGGAATAAGAACTGAGATAGTACAGCAAATCATTTCATGCAAACATCCATCAGAATTAAGCTGGAAATGAATTTGTCTTTGGAGTCAAAGTGGGTTTTAGTCTAACTTAATGCATTACTTCACCACCTGGTTTGGTTCTGCAGAAATCTAATTTGATCCATTTGCTCTTATCATTTTCATACCAATTCTGAAGAAGAAACAGTATTGACACAAGTTTGTGTGAGTGGGTAATGAGGAGGTAATCATCATTCCATGAAAACCTGCCCTGAAAACATTCCACAGTTTTGGAGGATGACATAAGGACATGATCCACGTTGGAATCCATCTGCAAGTAAACATTTTCAGCATTTCTGAAAGACCACCAAAAACAATTTTTCTGTGTGTTCCAGTTCCAGCTCTTCCCTTTCCTTTGTGTGGTTGCTTTATCCTCTCTCCTGCTTCTTGTAATGACTTTAAACTTCAGTTGGATTTGATTTCTAACTTCTTTTCCTCATTTGGGTCCATCTCTGTTAAAACACAGTAACAGAGCAGCTGCATGTTTCGTGTGACTGCACCTGCACAGAAATTGGAGACAGATTAGAACAAGAGCCACCTATCTCAACTCTAATTACAAAACACATCTGACTAACAAAAACTGTCAGGAATGCTGTCTCACTTCTCTTTAGGGAAACAAACAGTAAAAGTTAATAAAATAACTGTGTCGCACTCATTTTTTTAACAGATAAAATCTTAAACTGTTCTGTTGATATCCTAGGGTGTTTTGCTTCTTAGGCACCCTGCCAAGTAACAAGTAAAACCTTTTTTCTCTATAATTAAGAGTATAAAATTGAAATAAAAACAGTAAAACTAATAGCACACAGGAAAAGCTACAAGATTACTGAGTATTTACATACATTCTACTACTGCAGCACCACATCCTGCTTTCAGGGTAAGGTTGTGCTATAAATCTTCCTTACCACATCCCTCATCATGGCAGTCTCACATGGTAACAAAAGAACACTGATGGACAAAAATTCAGCAGAGGGCAAAATTCCATTCTTTACTGACATAAAATCTATGTATCTATCGTCTATCTTCAAGTAACTGATTTGGTAAAGTTGGACAGTTTGTGCCAAGAATGTTCACACTTTTTACAGTCATCAATCTTTGTTAAAGACTTTCCTGATGTTTTGACTATTGGTGAACAGTGTTGGCACAGGATCAAGGCTGCTTCTGTTTCCTCCTACTCTGCTCTTACTGCAGCCAGCAAAATGGGAGGGCAGGAAGTTTGGCAGGAAGAAGATGGCCAGAACAGCCCACCCAAACTGCAAAGGGCAATTTCCTGCTATCTGATGTCACGCTCAGCAACAGAAACGGGGTGAGCAAGAAGTGTGTGCCTGTGGGAGTGTCTTCCCACACGGCTGTTGCTTGGGGACTGGCTGCACACTGGACTGCCTGTGAGATGTGGGACTGATTGCTCTTGCATTGGCAGGTGTTTTTCCCCTCTTCACTTACTAAACTTTCTTTGACTTGACCAGCAGATCTTCCCACCTTTGTTCTCCCTGTTCTGTCCCTTGTGCTGCTGAGCCAGCGGCTCCCTGGGTGCTCAGCTGGGGTCAGCCCACCACAACCCTTTCCATCAACAGCCAAGGGGTCACCTGTTTACTCTTCCTCTTTCCTAACAACATCTCCAGCTAACAAAGAAACTTACCTATCATCTTGTTAATAAACTGAGGTCTTCTTGATGCAGGTAAATAGACTCCCAAGAAATAGAATGGAATTCCAGATAAAGCAATGGCAATTCCAATCACTGAATTTACAAAGTCACTATAGAGTGGCACTACCACCAGAAATATTGTGCATAAACAGAATATTATTGGAAAAGCCAGACTCAGCTGCAGACAGAAAAAACAGAATACAATGTTAATGAAATATTCATTGTCTATAGTTACAAACATGATACAGACTTTTCTCTCTGAAACCCACTTTGTGAAATTCTCTGCTCTTCCTCTCATGTATCTGGCTACTTAGGACCATAAGCAAATGGCAGAATTATTCTTAACAGAACTGTTGCTAAAAAATGCAAAAGTAATCAAGCATAGTAACTCTGCTGTGCTGACAGAAAGTGTGTAATAGCAGAAAGCTTTTTAGACAAAACCAGTAAAACTTGAGAAACAAGAATTACTCAGTTTTTTGAGTAGAGTATCAACCTAAAGTATGAGAAGGTTATTAGAGGATCAGATACCATCAGAGCTAAATGTGGTCCACAAACAGAGTTACTTAACTTGAGCATTCCCAATCAGAGATTTCTGTTGCTAGATAAAAGGCTAACTACTATGTTAGGCTACTGAGACATTCTCCAGTGGCCAGACAGAAGGATTACTTACTGAACCAGTATATAATTATAGAGTATACTGACAGAACACTCTCTCGTTCTTACCTAGCAGACAAGCTAACTTTCATGGTACAACATCAAATGGAAACCATGCTTTATGTCCTGATCAATCTGTAACCTTTAGACTTAACATCTATGGTCCAGATTTCAGACAATACTTTTATATTACATATGAAAGGCAGTGATTTTAAACAATTGTGGGATAATTATTACCTTAAGAGGTCTTGGCCGATCTGGTTCTTTCCAACGTAGATATAACTGGCCAGCAATAGACAGGCCAACAAAAAACCAGTAACTGAAGCTGAAGTAATTAATTAGCTGGAAGACATCTTCCACAGCCAGGTAAATCAGGGTCATAAAACACTATCAAAAAAGAACAAGAGTAAAAATCTAAATCCAAAGGTTTGAAACTTACTGTTTATCCTGGTTTTTGCCTTCAAGTAACACCCTATACTCTTTGGTGTTTGGCAATATTTTATGCCTCAAAAAATCACTCTCAGCAATCACTTTGACAACAGTGAATTTTTTAAAGTTTTCCTTTAAATAATTAATATTCTTGTTCTGAAAAAGTTGTCTTAATTCATTGACTGGATCATAATAAATTACATTCTGCTTCAGGGGACTGGGTTTCTCAGAGCTGCATTTAGATGTAATAAGGATTTGAGAGAAACACTTTGGGGTCTAGGAATTATTCAGTCTTGAGCAGCAGAAATCTTTTATATACAATATGTCAATTATTAGTTGCAGTTTCAGTTGGCTGAAAATGCAATCCATTGTACTCCATGGTATTCAGAACACAGTTCTTATGGCATGGCCTTCTGCTAAACTGATGTTCTGAGTTCAGCATGAAATAGAATACGTACATGGACTATTCTTTTATACTTCTCTCATGTTATTTTTTATACATATGTATTTGTGTACATTTTCTAGCCCCATGTTGAATCTCCATTTTGAGGGAAGCTGTGCTGTGTGTCCCATCTAATCAGTTGAAAAGAAAAGCAATAACAACTTGCATTGAAGAGCAGAGCTGGCACAGGTGTGAATCTCTCTATGTGGATCATAGACAACAGATCAGGAAGGTGGCCTTCCCGAGATCCTACAAAAAATAGCCTGGAAAAAAGCAGTAAAACACATGTTGAGACCACAGGCAAGAGAGAATAACACCAGTCAAAATAAATATTTACAACACTGAATTTCTGCCCTTTAAACTGGAACCTGGATTCAACCCTTTCTTATAAAATATTTACATCTTTATGGTACAATAACCATTGAAAGATAGATAAGCTTTTAGAAACACGATGTTAACAACCATTTGTTTTAAAAATAATCCTACAGGTAAAATAGACATCAATTGTAACTGAAACAAATTTCTATTGTTTCACAAGATTCTAAAAGCCAGCACTGAAAACATTCCAGCTTAGGGAATAACAATTTTCAATACCAACCAGATGAGATTACCAGGTCCCTAAAATGATGTCACTCAACCACACGCCCAAAAACCACAATTTTATTACCATCTGTTCTATATTGACTGCTTCACCAAATGATCATATTTCTTCTCAATAGAGGCACTGCAAATTCACTCAGTGGTTAGGAAGAATATGAAAATGCCTGAATAAATCTATTTAAAACTAGTTACATCCACAATCAGTGCTCAAAGAAAAAGTTCTATGGAGTATCCTAGGCTTTCTGATTGCAGCCTCATAGCAGTAGCAAGTTTTTAAGGGTTCTTCCAAGTACAGAGTTTTAAAATACTGATTTTAAAAGGTCAGTAAGTTTTAGACAAATACTGGTATTTAGATAAATACATTTGAAAACAAAAACTTGATAGAATTATTCTATCAAGTAAAATGGAAGGTAATGCAAACAATCAGAAGGCTTGAGGACTCACCACACAGACAAAATCAATTTGACCTTATAATTATGCTCTGCATACTCAGGATCCTTTGGGGAAACCAGGCAGTGTTAAGGGTGTATGTACACACAAACACACAGAGGTTTATTTAGATGTGTTGTTTTCTTGTGGCTATTCATTATAGGGTCAGTTACAAAAGTATTTTTGCCTCTCTCATAATAGATCAGCATAAAAGTAACATGTAAAAAGACTTATGAACATTTGTCAAACTGAAAAAGATATGCACTACCTTGATGATGCTAGAATTGAAGCATTAAGTCCACCAAAACAAGAAAAGGCTACAGCAATGGGAATTGTCCAGCTGAACATACCAAATATCTGGTCAGCAAATGTCTGATGAAAAGGATAAGAAAAGGAAAAATGAATATCTGAAAAAAAGACTATGTAAAACAATGACATCAGAGCTTTTGTTATACGCTTGTATGGAAAAGCAGTAACATAGTAAGGATATTCCATAATGCAGGAAAAAGAATCACACAGCTTTCTTATTTATTTATGGTTTCTAAATAAGCACAAACTTCTTTAGCTAAGCATCTGAAATCATATTTTCTGCTCACAAAAATAATGCTCACAAAGGAAAACAAAATGTTTTGAGAACTTTCTTCCCAGTCCTAATATATTTTATTATCTAACTGACCTACAGAACACAAGTGAACATTCTCTGGATTACTAAACAGGGAATAACCATAGCCAATATCACACCTACTGTTTACAGACACTCCTCTAGGAATCTACTTTATTTTCCCTTTTTTGCAGTTTCCTGAGCAACATCTTTTCCTTCAGCTCCACTGGCAAGGCCTGTGGGCTCTACTCTCACAACCTGGCAAGAGACAAAGTGATCTTATCACTTGCTCAACAGTTGATGTTGCTAGACAATACTGCAAGGAACTGTGGTGACTGTCCATGGTAGAGCTCTGAAACCAAGAACTCAGGAGCATCAAAGTTTCACAGCAAGCAGTAAGAGCCACTGGTTGCCAAAAATCTCGGATTTAAAACAAAAATGGGTAAGAATTTGCAATATACTCTCCTGGTCTATTCTGTTCAACCTCCTGGATGGAGAAAAAAGGGAGAGAGAGTATCAGACAACACATTTGAAACATGAAGAAATTTAATTAATGCAGACAGACAGGTATTCTACCTCCTGTCTTGGTCTGAGCATTGTACATATCTGGACATTAATGTAAAGTTAGGCAGAAATCCCCTCACGCTGTGTTCAGAAGACATGGGTGGAAGCCTTCCTACCATCCCAACTCTACCCACACATCACTAAATCACTTCCATGATTTCTTTCACAGAAGCAAACTAACAGTCATGGTAGCAAAAGAATCATGTCTACATTAGACAGCATGAACTCACTATTTAAGGAAACAGAAAGGTACATACTCATGTATAAGTAGTATTTAAACAGATTTGAACATTTTGTACCTTAGCAAGTAGCAGTAATCTACTTTCTCTTGCTTTATAAATTTTAAGATCCTCAGACATGAAAAGCATAGATAGTAACTCAGCTTTCTGCACGTTTGTCTGTTATAAACATTTTCTTCAGTTTTCATTATTTGAGTATTTTTAAACACCTTGCCCTTGACCTCCCCTTCAACTGGTCTTCATAATAACATTTATGAGCTAAGGAGCACAATCAAAGCACAACACTCAGAACTGGCCTTTATCTGTACCATATGAAGTTATCTCTAGTTAACAGTGGTTAAATTTTGATTTAATTACTCCAGGAATGAGATCATCAATAGGAGTGCACTACAATCTGTTTTCTTAATGTTTCTGTAGGTCAAAAAAGCCTGTTTGATTTTCATGAGACAAAAGCCTGTATTATAATGTGAATCTTTAAGCCACAAGATGCTGAGAATTTCACTGACATAAACCAAAGCTTGGCCAGCTATAATTTCCTGTTCTTTTGTCCGCATTGAAAAAGTGCTTTGTCCAGCACATTATCCAGGTTATGGCTCAGAATCCAGCGCTGCTGTGTACCATCATTAACACTAAAAAGCAGAATGTGTTCCATCCTTTCGTGTAATTTAGTTGAGCCTCAAAGGCAGACAGGATTTCCTGCTGCTAAAGGACAATGCAAACCCACATAATCACTTCAATGGACCTTGCCTAAAGGCTCAAAGTCAATGCATCAACTGTGTCATCCTGCTTCTCTGAAAGGCACCTCTCTTCCTGAGCTCTTTTAGTTTATCCATTTTAGCATAGCTTCCCTCAAAATGGAGCTTCAACACAGGGATGGAAAAATGCACAGATTGCTACAGATATTAGAAAAAATAACGCGAGAAAAGTACACAAGAACTAGTCCATGTACATATTCTATTTCATGCTGAAATCAGAACATCAATTTAGCAGAAGACCATTCTGTAAGAAATGTGTTCTGTATATCATAGATTACATTTTCAGCAAACTGAAATTGCAACTAATAATTTACATTATTGTATATAAAAGATTTCTTCCACTCAAGACTAAATAATTCCTGGAACCCAAAGTGCTTCCCTCAGATCCTTATTGCATCTGAATGCAGCTCTGAAAAAGCCAGTCCCCTGAAGCAGAATGTAATTTATGATCCAGTCATTGAATTAAGACAACTCCTCCAGAACAAGAATGAGGACGAGATGAAAATTCTAATAATAAATTGCTTTAATATTTTAAAGGAATATTTAAAACTGAACTGCTGATTTCTGAAGCCAAACAATAAGTGAAATTACCAGACGCAAAACTCCTGGAGGATTTTTTGTTTTAATATATAAAGTTAAGATATAGAACATGATGTTACAGAATTCAGATGTTTAGTAAAATTGCCTAAAGGATAAGCATTTAGATAAGTAATATTAACAGTTGAAGCAAAAGAAGACAGAAATAACCTATGAATGTAATCTAATGCCAAAGGACGCAAACTAGCTAATATATCATTTGGAGAATTTTTCCCCCTAGGGATATTCTTTGGAATCATTTTCCATTTCCTTTTGAAACATCTGGTAATGGGCCAGTGTGAATGACAGATGCAGGACTAACTCAAAGGCTATTTCCATCCCACAAATTACAAATAGATCAAAATGTTACAGATTCAATGCACTCTGGATGCAGGTAATGTGCGACATCAACTGATCCAACTCGAAGCCTAAATAAGTGATTTCCTTAGGGCTGCACAAGTCAGACTCTTCAAAAGAGAGTAATATAGTGACAACCCCTACCAAACACTGCCATTTCCAATTTACTTTCTAATGCTTAGCTGGGATTCCTGACAGAGCAAAGTGTGGAGAAATTTCAAGAGCTGAACTTGAGGTGAGGCAATACAAAAGACTATTTTAATTGAGAAGCATCAAAAAAAAGTTCAGCTTGGTTTGCCAAGTAGATCTGCCTGCAAAATGATCTTTCAGCAAAATGAAGTTGAAAGGTACCTAAAGTTTGGCTAATCTATCTATTGATAATAAATAACCAGCTTAACATGAACATAAAGAATCACCTGCCTTTAGGCAAGTGTTTTCTGATAGGGTTTCATTTTCATTTCTAACAATAATCAGCCAAGTTCATTATTACTTCTCAGAACTTGAGTATAGATTTATAAATCCTTCAATACCCTCCTTTCAGTAGATGCCAAGAAATGTCTTCTCTAAAGCTCAGCTGTAGTCTTGTGAACAAAGACAAACCCAAAGACTTCCACAGTATTTCTTGTGAAAAGAGTTACTGATGTCTAAGTTAAAGCAGCCATAATAAACATTCACTGCATGCATATCAGAGGATTATTTTGCGTAAGAAGGCAGGGCAGAGATAAGTACAACACGAAATCAAGTTATCAAGCACACACACTGAGTGCACTGCACCAAGAAAGGAAGCGAGGAGGGAAAAGTAGAAGAGTTAGTGGCTGCTTTCTGCTAAAACCACAATTGTACAGTCATGGATCCTCCACAAACGAGCCAGACATGAGCTCTGAGCTGAGCTCCTCACCAATTCTACTTCAACTACTACTACTTCTGGGAGTTGTGAAGTGCATTTATAAAAACAAATGAGCTGGCAATGAAGGAAAGAATGGAACATTCACAAAGGTATGTGGAGGATGACAGAGAGCCTACCTGGAGGCAGCTATAGGCAGAAACATTTAGTCCACCATAACAGGAGAAAGCCACTATGGGGATGGATATCATCTCAGGATTCTTCTGAGAAATTCTGAAGAGCGAGAAGGATTAAGAGATTAAATTGTCATCTCTGCTATAGTCTGACAAGTCCTGTAGTCCAGACTTGAATTATAACTTCTTCTAACAGCTTGGAAACAGAATTCAGAGAATTGCTGATGTAACACTTGCAATTACAGATAAAATTCTTTTATGCCCTCCCATCCATTGAATATGTAAGATATACATAGATACATGCACACTGTAGGACATGCACCTGGAATTGTTCCCTTTAGTTTTGGGGTTTTTTTCAAACCATCCTCAGGGAATAATAATGAAGCAAGAGGCTTTCCAGCCATGCACTTCTCAGCTGAACTGCCCTTATTTCATCCTGACTAAATGTTACTCCCAGAAGACTGGTCAAAAACTGAATTGCATCTTTGTTTCAAGGCATGAATGACTGATTAAACTGCATTTTATTTTTGTCTTGAGTTAGTTTGATCTCATGATCATCAGCTGGTAAGTTGTGAATAGTTTGCAAGAACACTTTTTTGTCCTTTTAAAGGTCCAAACAACAGTTCTGTACAAACAGGTTGAACTAAAAGCAGCAGAAATTCTAGCATCAAGAACTGCCACAACAAAATACAGAGGATACTGCCTCACACTCAGTAATTCAGGCACACAGATGAGTAGCAAAACCCACATTCACATTACAAATCACAAGATAAGAACTGTTTCATCACACTTAGCTGCACACTGCAAGTGCACTTACAGGCATGCAAGAAATGTCAGACTGCACTGAGAGCGTATGGAGGTACAAGCACATGTGAGGCTGGCAAAACATCAAACAGTATTGATTGGAGGGACAAATGGAGAAATGCAAAGAGAATGTATCCTAACATGAAAAAGAAACTTCTACCAAAAAATTACCCAAAGATTATGAGATGTCTCTATTAGGAAAGTTTAAAAGGCATCTATGGAGCCTCTGAATGTAACTCTTCTCAAGATCCTATTGCCCAGGAGTTTTTTCAGACTAAGTTCTATTGACACTCTTATAGTGAAAATCATACAGAGCAGTAAGGGGAGTTATATATATGAGTAATCTGACTCAATTGGTACACAATTAATTCTACTTTAACATTTCTCTTGAGATGAAGTACAAATACATTCACACATTACAGGAAGATCTGGCAGTCAGAACTACAGTATGTTTTCTTCATTTTGAGCTTTTGAGGACTCTAAGCTGCTATTACCTAAGAGAAACAAACTCTTAATTTATGGCAATCAGGAAGATGCACATCCAAAAAAAAAGCACCTGAACTGAAGTTTTCTCCCACTGCTATAGATTACGTTGTCAGGATACTGTATAAAATCTCTCCCCACTGACCAAACTAGATTTAATGTCACATATATTTAAAAAAAGGAACAAACGAACATCAACCAAACCCAGAAAACTGTAAAGGTGCAAAAGAAAGCAATTTAAATGTGTCTCCTGTAATTCTTGTTTCAGTTACCATGCTGTTGATCAATTCTACTCAAACACACGTAATTCTCTCCTTGTACTACTGGCAACACCTTTACTGGGAGAAAAAGGTACCAGTGCAGTAAAAGGTCCATCCAGCATAAAATTCCCACTTCATTTTTAGGCCACCGAATAGACTCTTACGGCAAGAAAACCAGCACTACTCTGCTGCATTAATGCACTGCATTCCTATTTGCATGTAAGATGTCCCTTCTGTACACCCCATTAATAATAAAACTTCCAATGTCAGCTCCAACAATAAAACAGTTCTATTTATATTTTCATGAAAGTGCTGAAGATATTTGATCTAAACCTTGTCAAGTGTTTATCCTCTTCTTAGCATCTCTCATAGTTAGCTGTAGAACAAGGGTTCAGTGTTTTCCAAGTCTCTTACCTATCTCATACTGAAAATGTAATTTAGCATTCTCAAGTTCAGCTCAGCTTTTCAGCTTGGACTCCCCAGCCAGAGAACTTCCATGTCGTTGGCATTGGGAGTATTGGATTGGCAATGAATTACAGCAAGCTCCGAGAAAGAAGGCAAATAACTTACTGAACAACTCTCCCTCTAAAAGCAACTGCCTGCCCCTAATGAAGAGTTGTTCAGTTGTCAGGTATGGAATGTGCTCTTCATCCAAAAAAACCTCACTGGGAGGTGCCTGTGCAAGCAAAGAAGAGGAACAGGACACTGATGGCTAAGGACAAGCAGATTTTCCTCTTCAGAAAAGAAGGCAGTGAAGCCAATGAAGGAAGAGAATACTCAAAAGGTCTAAGCAGAGCTTAAAAATTTCTGTCTGAATTCAGTTAGAAAAAAGATACTCAACATTTATTAAACTATACCCCAAAGAAGAATAAACCAGCTAAAACCCACAGCCTCCCATGTTCCAGTTCACTGAGGGAGCATGGCAAAGCAAAGCAAGCCTGCCCTAGAATCTGAGAGCACCAGGGTGAATTGATTGAGCTACACTGGACTCACGAGATGATATTCAAAGCTGCAGCTGAAGTCATCCTCTTTATCCCCAGTTACCTGACAAAGTTTGTACATCAAAGACAGATGGCAGTTGGCTGTGCAGGACAACTGACTGTTTGCTTCAATCAGTTTCAGCTCTTCCAATTAAAACAAGTAAGCTGCCAAATATCACCAGTTGTAGGAACTCAATCAAGACCCACCAACATGAGCAAACACAGGAAGCAGGAAACAAGCTGTAACAAGCACTGGCAGCCAGTGTGTCTCCTGTCAGGTGACAAAACAGCCCAGAAAGTGCTTGTGGAGCCAGCTGCCACTTCCACAAACAAAAAACACAACAGTAGTCTCAAACAAAAAAAAGGTTTTTTAGTGACAGTGGAAGATGAGATAAAATGTCTGCACTTCTTTACTTGTGTTTGTGCTATGGAGTGATTTTCATATCCATAAAATTTAATAGCAAAGGTCACAATGATTTGCATAAGGAGGTAAAACAGAAGTCAACTGTGCAACTCTGACAGGAATCACTGAAAAGTGAGTGATTTGACATGATTAGCAACCATCTGAAGAGCATTTAGAGAACTTTTAAGCTAGCTGTTGCTGTATCACTTACATTTCTTCAACAAAAAAGCTTTTAAAAATCAGTTGCTTAGCCCCAACACTGGGACTATACCACATAAAGCCAATTGTGATATAAATGGAGGGCATTTTATCTTCTTTTTTTTCCCATAGAATCCCTTGATGTGATTTCTTATTCTTCACAGCCACCAGATAAACAGCACACAAGGTGATGTGGAAAGATACACTCGTAATTCTTTTATGAAAGAACTCAAAACTTTTAGTCCATTCAGAAATCAGAAATAGCTTCACCCCATCCCTTTACAGGTCAAAGCCTCTTCACTGAAAAGTAGAAAATTATTTCAATTCTTCCCAAAACAGGTACAAGGAGGATGAAATGTAACTGCTGCTTGACTACACCAGAGGCTCCAAAATGAAGCAATATTACTACCATGTTTCTTTAAAAATTCATTAATGTAATTTTCACCCTACACCAACTTTCACCAACCACATAAAGGGCAATAAGTAATCCCAAATATTTAAGCAGATAAAAGTGGTTCATTTTCATCAGATTTTTTTCAACAGCTTAATTCTTACCTCCTTTCTTCATTCATCCACTGAATACAATGCCCTAAGTCTTCTTAAAGATTCCACTGAGGATAAAACTCTCTACCACTCTACCCAGAGAAATTTCACCATAAAGATTTTTACATTTTTGTATTATAGGAGATTTTTCAAATACAGCCATTAGCTCTTCCCTTCCCCCCTCCCCAATTAAGTATTTGAATTCAAACTGCAAGTGCACTTTTGAAGCAATTCTCCAAATTACTGCCACGAAATGCTTTTCAGTCCACACTGTTTAGTGCCACCACTAAAAGGAGCTCCCCTTTGAGAAGGGAAGATGAAGTACCAGAGCACACATGCTGCACTCCCCCAGTGCAACCCAACCTCACTTTGCACATAATGCAAATTCATGCCATGCACATGTCCTCAGTGTCAGCTCCTCCATTCTACAGACACCATTCCAGGGGCCCACACACTTTGTTAATGTCTTAGTAGATCAAGTTTAAAGTCACTTTCATTAATTTGTGCAATTGTTCATCTCAGTGAGAAGTAATCTTCAATAGCTCACATGTTAAGTATTAAACTTCAGCTGCACTTTCACCTAATCATTCTAAAAGGGAAGGAAGTAGTAGCAATCAGAAGAGTGTTGTTTGGCAGCTGAGGAGACATCTCAGCAAAAATGCCTTTAGACAGAACATTAGTTCAGCTTTTAAATTCAGGTATTTGGCAAACCTGAGATATAGTGAAAAATTAAATGTTTGGGTTTCCAGAAATCTGTAACATTGTTTAAGTTCCATTAAAATTAGTCCAACAAGTAAAACATCTAAAATAACTTTGGAACTCACAAACATACTTTTTTCATTCTTTTCTGGTCACTCAGTATCCCTGTATGCAATTAGATTGACTAAGAACTTTATAGCATTTTTACGTCTTCCTTTTTTCTCCTCCATGTTCAGACACATCCCATAGTAGAGAGGAAAACCTAATCTGTCCAGTTTTGCCCATAGTAGAGAGTAAAAACCTAATCTGTCCAGGTCTGAATATTACAATTTCATGTAGAGCTGCACAGCATGTATATATACATACATGAACTCAAAGATAAATATATACTCACTCTTGGTAAAAAAACAATCTCAACAACTAAATGAAGTGTATCTAAAAGCACAAAAATTTAGGCCTGGGTTTCACATGTGCAGTAAGTTTCAGGCATTCATCTCTCTTCCTTTATCTGGCCACCAATGCTGCTGCATTGCTGTCACTTGCTGTGTTCAGGAGGATCCATTGGGCAGCCCCCAGGGAATCACTCCCCCAGTCTCCCAGGGTGGATCACTTTTCCTGATCCCATTCATCATCCAGCTGTACAAACCTTTGTGAGGACAAGGGACAGGAGCAGCAGAGCAGGCACAGAATGCTCTTAGGGGATAGGCTGGCTTGGAGAATTTCACTGCTGACAAAGGAGTGTATTTTCCAAATTTCGTTAGGGAAAAACCTATGCTGCTTTACAGAAATCAGGACAGACAGTGGACTGTGAATTGGCTTTTAGATTTCCCTGAATTACATAACTCCTCGAGGCTTGACCCCTTGTCTGCTGGGAGATGCAAAGGCATCTGAAGTGAGTATTTCACTGACCTCTGAGGGGAATTTTTTACAGGTACCAGCTTGCACTGACTCATTCTGTCTGGATGCATAAACGTGCACATATACCATGACATAAATAAATAAGTACTGCTTTCTTAGATGTTCAAGTACCTTAGATATCTCAGTAAGTTAGGCCTGTGATAAGGCTAAGTTATAAGCTAAGTTAAATGCTGCTAAGTGTTGTTCTTTTGTTAAGTTGCTGAGTTCAACTTAGAAGCTGTAAGTTAGGCTAAGTGCTACTAAGTACTATTTGGTTGTTAAATTGTTAACGTTAAGCTATAACTGAATCTTCAGGTATAAGTTAAGTTAAAGTACTGTTATGTTTGAGTGTTGTTAAGCTTTAAGGCTGTATTCCTTTTTGTCATTGCTCTCAGTAACCTTTCCTCACACTCATGTTCACACACACCCCCCTAGATAGTTCTCGGTCCATTTCTGTTTTGATTGCCTGGATTGTATTTGGTTTTGTTGTTGCTTGGTGGGCTTTAATTATCCTGTAAGTAGCAGAGTGAATTTGCCAATGAACTTAGTGTGCTGTTGCTTCCTATTGAATCTGGTTTTCGCTCATACCCTTACCAATGATTTTTTAAGCAACAAATACTGGTTTGTAACACTGGGCCAACTTACCACTGCCACAGCATCACTCTCGAGAACAGCGTTGGCATCCAGCACTGTGTAGTAAGCTATATTGGTCATAATATAGATAACAGTCACAATTGGCATAGACACTGCAATAGCCAGGGGCAAGTTCCTGTAAGACATAAAAAACCGAAACTCCAAAACCCACAACTGCAGAAAAAGAAAAATTCCATTAGTAACAGATTAAAGTTATTTATTTGTACCATTTACAATAGAGAGAAAAGTAATGAAGCCAGAATAAGATTTAAAAAACGTATTTCTGGAATCGGAGTTCGGTTTCTTTTATAACTACAAATTCTAATACAGAAGACTGGAAAAAAATCTGATTTTTATATTCACTTAAAACCTAAATTATGTGTACAAAGGAATTCTCTGCAACTGCTCTTCAAATACTCTGACTTCAAGTTTTCCAGATCTATAGAAAAAGCCTTCAAACTTACATGCTTTAAATTATTTCCTAACGTCCATGTTAACTACCTCAATCAGAACCTGAAGAGGCAGAGCTCTGATGTACTGCACCCCTTCTCCCTGGGGAGTGGGGCTGTCCTTTGAGCACTTACTTCTGGAACTGGTGCAGGAAGATTTATTAAACCCTGTTGTTCTCATCTGCACTCACCACTGCAGAGAATAAATTACCTGGGCCTCAAAAACAAGATGCAGATCTAAAACTGCTGAACAGCTATGAGCCCCAGCATGTGGTGTATCTTACTAGCAAACACATATCTACAAAGCTATACAAAAAAAAAGTCAAGAGTAGCAAGAAAACACTGCTAACCTTTAGATATGAGTAGGTAAGAGTTAACTGTGAGATAAACGCACAGCCCTGAGTGTGCAGGTCCACAGAAAGAAACTACAGAGCAGGAAGAGAGTTTTAATATTAGGCTTCGGCTTTTCTCAGCCTTATTCTTTCTTCAAACCTCACAGGAATACTCAAAATTTTCAAAAGGGGAAGCAGAACTGAGAGTGTTACTCTCATGTCTGCCCAGTTTGAAATCAAACACAGCAGGGTGACACTGATGTGCATTTGCCATGAACATTGTTTTCAATAACAACAACAAACCTCCAAAAAACAAAACCTGAAGCATAAAAATGATCAGTCTGACTAAAACTTTGAAAGTTTCCTCAAAAACTTCCTGAGGCCCAGAAGTCCAGCTGTTTCTGTCTGCTGCCATGGAAGCAGAAAAACAAACATACCCCACAATCCTCCCTTTAAATCAGTAAATTAGTAACTGGGAGTTCTGACTCCTCTTTCAGGTGCACACTCACAGTAAGGGACACGTGAATTCCAGCACAGAGAAGAAAAAAAAGCAGAAAACTGTAAATTTAATTCAGGATATTACACAACGTAACAAAAATCTCAAATAGCATTTTAAGGACTTTGCATCATCCAAGGTTAACGCCAAGGGATGACATCAGACGTTATTTGTGGATTGCAACTTCTAGATGGACAAGCAAGAAGGCACTACCAACCAAGTGAACATGAAAAATATGTACCTCTTGCAGTAATTCTGTAGAAGTCTGGAATACCTCATTATTCCCAAGAACTGTCAAAGCAGAAAGCTGAAAACTGAAGTTCACTTTACCAGCTACCAGCTTCATTCTTCTACCAAGAATGAAGCTTGTACTAGGCTTTGATGCCTATCTAGAGCAAATGATTATGATGAAATTTTCATCTGCTAAATATCTTGTGTGATGAATTGTTTTTCAAAACAATTTATCTAATAAGAGCTATCAAACTGATAACAGAGACCTCTACACTAACTTTAAAAAGAAGAAAAGACATTGCAACAATACTCAAAAAAGAAGCTTTTTTAGCAGAAAAAAACATGATTTGAAGGACCAAATGACTGATGAAAATACAAAATGTGTTTCTTCTGAATATGTGTATTAAATCTTTGCAAGAGGATTTAAAGAAAACTGTCACTCTGCAATTCATTCTAACTAAAAATAGGTAGGGTTTTTTAGACTTGAAGAACTTATCCACTATTTTAATAGATAACTTTCCTGGTTAGATAAATGCTCAGCATTAAACTCAACATCCAACATAGAAGGGAATAAACTGCAAACATCAAAATCAGTTGGGAGAACTAAGTAAAACATCTCATTCATTCTTTATCATTCAGCTATAGCAATCTGAGCTGTTGCTTATAATAGGATGCAAAAATTATCAAAGAGGATTCTATTCTAACATAAAGGTGTCTGCTTACAGACTCACAACTGGGCAAGATTAACTTTTAGAGCATAAATTAATGGAAAAGATTAATATTCTTAAATATGAAATCAGAATGATTGCACAGGTACACACAGACAACACTTAGGTACCTGTTCCACTGAAATACTGATATCTATTCTAATAAATAGTAACAACATCTTGAACTGAAAGCTTATCTAGCACTGAATACAGCATCCTGCAATCATCTACACTTACTTGTTCTTATGTTTTCATTTCTTTTTCATTTTTAATGGAGTTTAGTAAATCTTTGCTAGTGGCCATCCACAGCCTTACTGGTAGAGCAGTTCTACTCATTTCTGTGTAAGCTCACAATTTATTAGTGAATAACAGCCACAAACCCAGCAACTTGGGACCCATCCACATTTAGAAAGACCAAATCATTTACCTTTCTGGGTTTTTGATTTCTTCTGTTACGTAATTGAGCGTATCCCAGCCAGAGTAAGAAAACAAGGCAGAATACAATGCAAGGGAGATTTCTCCAATATTAGAAGAGGATCCCTCAAAAGAGTTCTTAAAATGCCATGTATGTCCTGTGTGGAAAAGATGCAATGAAGGACAAGATAATAAAATACATTCTACTCCATGCTTTAGCCATGAGAATAAGCATGGCATATAAAACTAATAAAAATTACTGGATCTGTATGATACTGTTGAACAATTAAATCCCTGGTTTGTCCACAGTGGCCAAGAAGTTCAGGAACATTAAGTTCAGACTAAGCTATAAACAATTGGCAATGACAGTACTCAGGTTAAATGTGGGTGTTTATAACATATATATTTAGAAAATAACCCATTCTATTCTTCTATACCCTTTTAAATTTTCAAACATTTAGCTTATGCAGAAAACAAAGATTACAAATTACTTTAGATAACTATGACAAAATGCCAAGAAAACAAACGCCTACATGGATGTTTAAGGTTTTGCTACTAAAAATAGAAAACTGAGAAAAATTAACAGAGAATAAAGTATTACTGTTAAGGTAAAATTTTTCCAAGCTAAAAGTGTATGTATATTTTTTTGACCAGTATTTATGAAAACTTGTGCCATCTTTTGACTTTAAGCAAGTCAAGACAAGTTCACTAATCACAATTCATATATTCAGACTATATATATAAACACACACAAAACCAACAAAAACAGAAAGGCAAGTTACAGTTTAACTCCAAAACATGTCCTATACTATGCATCCTTAAGTATTTAGACTCCATTGAAACTGTAATATATGAGGCCTCTAGCATATCTTTACTTATTTCTCTTCTCTACTTTTTATTCCAATCAGACGTTATTATTCCTTGGCACAGACATAGGTGGAGTAATTGCTGAGTTAGGAAGAGAAAAAGGAGACAATGCCAAGGAAATTAGATGTGAACCAGCTCAGTATCCGTGAAACAAGGGATGGGCAGATGTGCTGTATGTATACTCTTGTTTGGTTCAATGTAATTATCTTGCTCATGAACTTTCAGCAATAACCAGTTAGAGCAAAGGACATAAATTGTCAGATTGCCAGGGAAAGACCTTTATGGCAGCTTTGAGAGCAGGATAATTTTCTTAAGCTAACACACCAACAAATTCTTCCCAAAGCAAGGGCAAAGAACAAAACTAATTTCAAAATTTCTCTTAACTTAAAGGCACAGTGCCTAATTCTCACTTTCTTCACACTTTCTAATTCTCAACAGTTATTATAGAACTCAGGCTTTGACAAAAAACAGAGCTGTAGCATCACAAATCTATTTACACATTGTTAGTGCATTAGTGCTTTAAGTTCAGATACTTTCAGACCTGAGATTCATTTTGTAAAAAACATATTCAATTGATCTCACTGTAAAGTAGCATAGACCTTGGAGAAATTTATAACTTTCACCACTCCCAGTGTATTCTGCTGTCTCTGTGTATTGTTGTTTTCACTTCCTTTTTAATTCTGTACTGCAGGCTGTAAATAACACAACATTGCTGAGCAATCAATTACCCTGTTTTACCAAGTTCAAAGTCAACTGAGATAGGATGGATATCTCATGACACAGTTTTACGACAATGCCTAACATTGGTATTACTGGTATTTTCAAGGTGGCTGTATTATACTTTTTTTACTGAGGCAATTCATAAAACATACAGAGGTAATTTACAATCTTTAGATCAGTCACTCAGTTTAACTGATAAACACAAACCTTTGCTTTATTTTACAAGCTTACCCTGGCATATTTCAACAAGTCCGGCGATGATGATAGCAATAAGAGCAGCAACTTTAGCGTAAGTAAATACATCCTGCACACGTGTGCCCCACTTAACATAGGCACAATTTATAAATGTTAAAAGACCTAGGGAAGGAATTAAAAAGAAAAATTAAAAAACTACTTTAACAATGCTCAGTTTAACTTACTTTTCAAAGCTTTTAACTGTAATCTAAACTGTAATCTAAACAACTTAGTTGTTATACTAATACTTAGGTTAAACTAAGCCAAATACACAGGTGCTGAAAACACTTTGGTTCCAACAAAACAAGAGAAAACAGATGTTTTAAGCACTGTTACAGCAGACAGACCTGTTCTCTGATTATATGCTCATTTTCCTAATGTTACCTTCATCAGCTGTACTCTTCAACTACCCCGAAACTAAAGAAACTGCTACATGAAATAATTCATTTCAGTGTACCAACACAGTTCTAATAAATGGAAGATTATCTAGAAATTCCTTTGGCAATATTAAAGGGGTGTTTGAACAGGTTTCATCAAGCTTTGTTGTTAGGTTGAGGATGAGTTCAACATCCATGGAGTAGCTGCAATGCTGAGTATGTTACAAGTGACTCAATACTCTTTTCCAGTTGTACTGAACTGTATTATGAAGAGAGAACATATCGATTTTACAAGGGCATGTACTGAGAGGACAAGGGGTAATGGCTTTAACCGGAAAGAAGGTAGATTAGATTAGATTAGATTAGGTGTCATGAAGAAGTTCTTCCATGTGAAAGTCCTGAAGCCCTGGCACAGGCTGCCCAGAGAAACTGGGGGTGCCCCATTCCTGGAAGTGTTCAAGGCCAGGTTAGATGGGGCTCAGAGCAACCTGCGATAGTGGAAGGTGTCCCTGCCCATGGCAGGGGGCTGGCACGAGATGACCTTCAAGGTCACTTCCAACCTAAACCATTCCATGGTTCTAAAGAGCATATGACTCACAGCTAATACAACCGGAGTCTGAATTTTCAAAAAATGGTAGGAAGTAATGAGTGTATTTAGTCCTCTCTCCCAAAATATACTAGTCACACCTACTTCACAAGATTGCAATGAAACTTGAAATGAGACTTTCAGATCTCATAAATATTTTGCAGTTGCTGACAAAACTTACTCACATGATCAACTTCCCCAAGACAGTTCTAATGACTCTCAGCATTTTGCTTTTGCATTATCTTTCTCTGAAGTGGAGAGCCAGACAACCTCTGCCTGAGCTCAAGGGCTGTATACTGAATAGGATTCAGTATTTTCAGTATTCTTTATTTAACAAAATCCTAATTCAGTACTTATTTTTCTTAGCCAAATTATCACTGTATTATTGAAACTTCTGCATTGGAAACAGTAATTCCCCCAAGTCTCAGTTTTCTCTCTAGCTAGTGAAAAAGTGTTTATATACTACTGTACTTTTTATCTCTCTAGGATTTTCTCGTACTGCATATTTTAAATATAAATAAAAAGCTTGATTGTGTCAGGAGTCAGGTAGTAGTAAAAAAATATTAAACAAAAAGTTGTGATATATTATTTCCTTTCTCATAATCCAAGAATACCATGATACTATTGAGATAAAAAAAAACCTTAGCACAGTTAGCAAATTGAAAACAGTAACTTTTTAAAAATAACAAATGAAAGGTAAGTACGGCACTAGTATGTTAGACAGTCTAGATGAACTGGATGAGGTTCAACTGAGTGTGGCAACATGAGGAGGAAAAAAAACCCAGTCGTATCAAATTTCAAAAGTCAGGACTGCTACAGCTCCTGAAGAGCCCTCGGGAAAAAAAACCAACTCTGCTCAGGCTCTGCTGTTCAGTATTAGTGACTGGAGTATTTGCTCGCTGAGTTTATTTCATATTTTTTTAAGCAACTTTCATTGGCATTAATTATTATTAGTGGGTTAGGGCTTGGTCTCTACTTCAGATGAAATGATACTCTGATACCTTACAAGGGAAAAAAACCAAAAGAAAGATAATCAATATTCTGAATAAGCCACATCTCTCTCTCTCTTTCACTTAAAATAATGCTTTCTTCACCTTATTGTTTAGCCACCTAAAGTTTCTGAGAACTGTCAAGTTTAGTTCTGTAGCACCAGATGAACCCCACTGCCAAAATGATTGTCAAAGTAATGCTGTGTAACATAAAGACTGTTCTCACACTAGCTCTAGTATCACTATTATGAAAATTTTAAAAGCCCAACAAACAAAAGCAAACCCCACAACAAACCCACCCAGTCTCACATAAAATCTGTGCCTAACCAGTGTGCAGACTTCCTCTCCCAGCAGCTTCATTATTAAGGGATTAATCATATCCAGAGCTAAGGATGTGACAAACAACATCAGCCGTGCCAGGATGGAGAAGCCTAACCTTTAACAGCTACATGAAGTTGCAAAGCAGGGGTGAGTCTTAGCACTGACACTAAGAGCAGGGCAGAACAAGCATTTAAACCATAAAACAGACTGCTAAAGTAAATTGTTCCACCTGCGTGAGAGTGATCCTGCTGTCATGTGTCTTGACTAAAAAAAGAGGTGCTAAATCCTCTTTATTAGCAGCAAGTGTAGAGGACATCAAAGTGTTTTTCTATACCTACTATATAATAATTTTAATTTCATCACTTTGTCTTAATTTCTTGCTTTTTAATAAACTCCTTTTTAAGAGGGCTAACTGCCCTCAGAGTGAGGGGATACCTTAAATGGAAGAGCAGATTCTCCCACACTCTTCAATTTGTGCCAAGATACCTTGGGACAGTATCTGTTGAAGGAATGTGAACATGACATTACAGGCCCTTCACTCATTTGGAAGAAAGGAGGGAACAGAACTGATTAAACTGACAGATTTCCTGGAAGAAGTGATTATTTTTCCCTCTGCCTGGACCTCAACCAGCATGTTAATACTTTCACAACAGTAACAAATAACAAAATAATAAAAACGGAAGGCGAAGCTGCAATCATCATAACCAGTTATAGAGGTCAAATATCTGAAGTACATGCTACTGCTCTGTTGTTTCCCTTTTCTTATTCTTTACAGACAGCTCTAATAAGGAACATTAGAGCTCTTCCAATAGATACCTCAAAAAGGAACCAGCTAGAAGTAGCACATATCCTTGCAGCATATTGTTGGCAGTAAAAGAGTCCAAGTTCTGTGTTAGCTTTTTGAAACAAAATCACGTCAATACAAGTGACAGGCTCTGGAGCACACAGCTATGGATCAATACATCACAAAGCACTGTCCTACACACTTGCTGAAATACAGTTTTCACTGTTTACTGGAAATGTAAAGTAAAGTATATAAACACTTTTAATAGGAAATGCCTAAAATTTGAGAAGACACAGAATTCATACAGTTTCATTTTTTTGATACAGCAGAACAGCCCTAGTTTGAAGTGTGTGGACAGCTGTTCCTCTATATTGACTAACAGAGTTGGCTGTATGAATACAAATATTTCAATATTTTATGTGCACGCAAAATTTCCACTTTTCAAAACAGCTTTGCCACACATACTGCTGCACTGATGTTACAGTTAATCTCAAGTATAAAGAATAATATGGAATGAATTTTTTGAAACCGGAGTAGTAACTGAACCATGTAACCATTGAGATATTATTGCAAACCAAATTACACCAGAATTTGTAGCATAAGAGCTGTTCTGCAATAGCTCTTAAGACCACATCAATCTTTACCCCCATTTTTACCAGGTAAGTAAGCTTGGAAAAGTTCAATACCTTGTTCTGCTTCCAAATGAGAAAATGGTTGTTCACTGACTGAACACCTGTAAGTTACCAATGTGCTGGAATTGCTCTTTTCCCCACTGTAACTCAGACCATTGCAGATCCAGTATGCAACAACTCTTGAGTGTGGGTAAGATCCGTTTTAATAAAGTGCACCCTGGATAAAAACTTACCATAGTAAATTTCAAGAAATACTTACATTCACAAGCAGCTGCAATGAGACGACAAGCCAGATATGGAGGGTCACAAGAAGGGAAGAAAGGCTGAACTATGTAGTTAGCAAAGGTGATGGCAATGATTGCCTGACTAGTTGGTTCAACAATTAGAAGCGAGGTCCACAAACGAATAAAAGCAATGAAGCTCCCAAAAGACTCCAAGATATACGCATAGCTGGCTCCTGACTTTGTAATAGTGGTTCCGAGTTCAGCATAGCAGAGAGCTCCAAAGACTGAAAATAACCCTCCAATTGCCCAAATGATTAAAGACAATCCGTAGGATTTGCTGTAGAAGAGAACTCCTTTGGGAGAGACAAAGATACCTGAACCAATCATGTTGCCTACTATAAGGCTTATCCCATTTATTAAAGATATTTCTTTCTTCAGTTGCATTGTATTTTGGTCTCCATCCTGTGTTCCAGTTGGATCTGTCCTTTCTGATTCATTGACGGGGCTGTATTCAGCCTGTGAAATTTGCGATTTTGTATAATCTGTCCTTTCTGCCATTGCGGAAAGACTGTGAATTCTCCACGACTCCAAATCACAATCTAAAACAAAATATAGACAGCTGAAATCATTATAAATTCTTTTATCCCAGGACTTTCTAGCAAAATTTTCTTTCCACCCTTCTACACTATGATTTACAAATATAAGTTACTTCCTTTTGTTGCTTCAGGTTTGTTTTCTTTTACACTAAGTCGAATTCATGCACAGTTAAACAGCAGAACCAACACAGAGAAACCAAGAGACAAATTCCTATATAACTTGGGATGAGAGAGGAACTTCTACCATTAGGAAAACAAACAAACAAAACTTTAGGAAGGACAGAATTAAAGGACTCCTCTCTTAAGAAGACCAAAAGTAAGATGTTATAGGTAAGGAAGCACCACAAGACCAGGATGGAAGTTCTAAGCAAAAGAATGTCTTTGCTCTAAAAAGTTTAATTCAGGTGATTTAATGGTGGTCAGAATTTAACAGAATCAAAAGTGCAAAAAGGAAACCAAAAGGAAAAAAAATCAAATCAATCAACAGTAATATGCAGCAATTATGAAAATCAAAACATTTAAAAATTGCAAAGTAAGGAATGGCACAAAATAAATAAAAAGAAGTAAAAGTAGGAAAAAGTGAACAAGAATGTCATGGCAATAACACACTGAACTTTGAAAATGAATACTGGAATAAGAAATGTACCATCTGAATACAAGGGTCAGAGTAATTCAGTTTTGGTTAAGGGATTTCAGTGTCACAAATGTCAGAGATGATGTGCCAGAAACACTTTTGACCAAGACAAGGCCTGGTCAGGTAGAACAGTTATAGGGGCATTACAGAAACAAAGGATATTATTAAACTAGAGAAACAGTGAATCAGATTAATAGACATTCTTATCTAGGTCTCATGCCTACAAATTCAAGTAGTGGACATGACAAGAATAAGACAGGAAAAATTTCTCCACATTTAAACTTACTGA
This sequence comes from Cisticola juncidis, assembly GCA_013400215.1. Taxonomy (NCBI): domain Eukaryota; kingdom Metazoa; phylum Chordata; class Aves; order Passeriformes; family Cisticolidae; genus Cisticola; species Cisticola juncidis. The sequence goes on from VXBR01000874.1 coordinate 702,421, forward strand.
TTTGTGATTTCATAACCAAAACATGAACACAATTCAGCAGAATTACCACCAATATAAAGTGGAAGCAGAAGATTAGGAAGCCAGTATTAGAGAAGGATATTGGTCAGACAACCTTTTAAATACAGAAATCTGGAACTCCACAAATAAATGAGTGCATTCCAGACATGAAAAATTAAAAGAATGGGGAAAAGCTTACCACACTGATTTTGATGGGAACAAAATTTAACCCCTTTAGTTTGTGAATCTTACTCTATTCAATTCAAATCACAAAGCATACAAATTTTTCTGAAATACTGAAACCTTTCAGATTTTTTTATTTACTTACCAGTAATTATACAGTACTCTACCACTGATTCTTAAAGCCACACAATTCTAAGATATCAAAATGTTAAAATGAAGACATGTTATCCTACATTTATATTCAAATCATGGAATCATATTATACTTCCCCTGATTAAACCTTTAGTGTATACTTCAGCCATTGAATACAGAATACAAAAAAATTTACAATCTAGGTCAATTAGAATAAAACCGTTATTCTAGTGTGGATTTTGTGTTTTTTTGGAGGTAACACTAATTTTACAAAAGATTTTCTAACTGCAACAATAGTTGTCAACTGAGAAAATAAGAAACCTGAATAAGGGAATTTTGAAAGATCAGCACACAGTCACCCAAACTACATGTGCATCTAGTAGCATATGAACATATAAGCTCTTGCAGGCATGCCTTTCTGGAGAGAATATTCCTCCTTTATCCTAAAGCCAACACTGGTATACTAAAGCACAGACAATCTGATCTGACATACCTGAACTAGAATGAAGATATAAAAATTATAAAGATTATTTTCAACCAACTAAAAAAGTAACTTTGAAATGGAGTACAAGTTTTTATTGAAAAATATCATCTCCAACTCATGAATCTTTAGAGACTGTGTTCTTTTAAATAATGCCAAGTAAGATCCTCAATCTGTTTAGTTGGATGCCTTCTGGTTTATTTTCCCCTCAATATACCAAATAAACACTCTAAAGATGCTTAATTACTAAATCCACATTTTATCACTTATACCAATCAACATCTAGTATAACAGATACATCAGAAGACATCAAATTTCACCAATTTATAATTAGACCAAAATTTATAATTATACCACTAATTTATAATTAGACCAAATTTTTTCAAATTTCCAGAAACTAATCACTGCCATTTCAGAACTTAAAAGCTTGAATACTATGAGGTACCTCCAACAAAATTAAATTTACGAGAAGAGAGGCATCCCCACAGTTTCTACAAATGAGTGTCAGCAAAACTACAAAGGAAAAGCAAAGTAAATTTATCACACTAGTTGTTACCTGTTTCTCTTATTATTTATTCTTCCATCTATCTTGTGCCAAATTCATTTGCAACCACTTACCGCCTGACTTTCCGTTAGTGGTGCAGTACAGCTAAGTCTTCAAAAATACACATGCTCTATAAATTCACAAGGTTATTTGTTTGCTTACAAGAGGAAGTTATTATCTGTAAATGCATATAATCATTAATCAATTATAAATATGATGCAATCATCAGAAAGCTCTGCAAAACAGCAGAACAAATAACCAAAGCAGCTGTTTTCATGACTAATTTGGCTGTAAGAATTGGATTTAAAAGAACACTTCTGACCCATACAAATATCATTTAACTGCAAACTGAGTCTTTTTATTTCATGAAAAGAACTCAGGACAGGACACTAGTTTTTCAGAAGGCAATTCACCCTGAACAATTGTCAGCACAAGAATCAAGAATACTACAGCTATTATTATGACATCCAACTTCCACTTGAAAAGATGCCATGTTCATTTTCAGCCCTTAGAGCAAAAGGACAGAACTGCGTAAATATGTTAAGAACTGCTCATGAATGTCAAACAGCATTTTGGTGTAACTACGCAGCTTTATGATTTCTTATTCACATATCCTAATCATCATTCCCAATTTCCCATTCCCCTGAACACCTTCCAAAGTACAAATTGATCAGACGCATACACATGACTTGGAATACTCAGGCATTTTGATGATTTAAGCCAATTGAATAATTCAAATCACATCAAACCTGGCGCGTTAACGCAGAGCCAGAACTCTTCTTTGCACGAAGAGGAACCTTGATTTACCTCATGGTCTGGAGTTCAGAGGTCCATCTAATTACCTGCAGCTACAGACTCGGTCTCCCTTCAAATGCCTCCACCTCAGTTAGCAGCACGTGACTCCAGTTCCATACAGTTCTGTTACTGATGACCTTGACTGTTTCTTGCCCTGCTATCTCCACCCAGGAAAGAACAATCACAGTATATCTCAACCTAGCCTGTTTTGTCCCCCAACTCCCCTTCTTTCCCTTCGAGCCTGCTTTTGTTATTCCCAGTTTTGGGAATCTGCTAACAACCAGGATTTCCTTGACAGTACAACAGCTCACTGAAGGTTTGATACTTCATTCTCTTCTCCAGCCTTGTTTGTTTTATATGCCTTTTAAAGCCTTCAGGGCAGGAATTGCTTATTTGCCTGAGTCACATGATGCATTATACCCCCTCTGACAAAATCAAACCTGTAGGCAGGTTTCAAACCTGTTAGCAGATTTCTTCTTTCAAGTACTTCACTTAAATGGAATCGGAATCCGAAGCTTTGACCAATTGGAAAAAAAATGACTGACGAAGAGGAAAAGCAGAGACTAGAGAAAACTGAAGCCATGTCATAAAAAACCCCACATATTAAAATCCATGATTCTGTCACAAGATCATTATTTTGGTGGAAACAGAAGAGAGGCTTGGAGGAGGAGAACTGAGACAAATAGTACACATTTTCTTACATACAATAATCCTAATATATTGCAGCTAAAAATACTATCAGAACAATCTCTAACACTGCCAAAGCCCGGCCACAGGAGTGCTAAGGCTAATGCAGGGCTCTGCCTTCACACAAGCTAACCAACATGTGGATTTCCTCATCGCTCATCCTTGTGCAACACAGTGTCTTCAGCCCTTTTTTTTTGCTGATCACTGCAGCCGTGAGGAATCTTTTTGCTGATATATGCAGATTTTTTTTTCTGAAATGACTGCTGTAGGTACAGAAAGCTGTGATATGAAACCAAGACAGAGTGACCTGAAACTAGGATCACTTCACTGTTTCACCAAAAATGTATCTTCTGGTAAGGCAGTAACACCGCGGCCAGGTAGCAGAGGAGCTGATGAAGGTGAACATGCAATTAGCAATGTACTAACACTGCATTACAGAGTGGCCCTCCTTTAAGAGGAGACCATCTGCCAAGATCCCCTTTCTCCCACTGCGCAGCACAGTTGACAGTTGTTCGACCTGGGATGAACCTGCAAGTGATTTAATGACCAGGATGAAGCACCTAACTGCTAAAAGCTTACTGTGTTTGCTGTGCTTTTATACAACACCCAATCATCAGCAAAGATTTCTGGTGTTCTTGCTTCTGTCTTCCTTAGTTCCTGATTGCATAAAACAACTCTCACTCCAAAACAGCTTTACATACACATTTTGGCTATTCACATACACCAGATTAAGACTCCTATTTCTGAACACAATTGCCCCTACGAGCAAGATTCAAGATTGCTTCAAACAGCATCAAAGTCTTCAGGGAGTTAAGCACCAACAGAGCAAAGGCTGTAAGTCCCAGAAATGCTTATTCCTTGCAATGTGTATATCTTTAGGCACCTCATAGTCTGAACATTTACATGGGAAAGGCTTTGAGTTTGTCTAGGATATTTTTTTCTTTTGCTGGTGAGAGAAGAATCGCCCTACCACACATATGCTTAACAGACAGGAAGCCCGTGCAAAAAAACAATTCCCAGTGTAAAGATTCAATCTATTCAACCAAGTCTTTTTGTGCTTGCATATACAAATATAACATCTTTAGCACAATAAAAAAAATACTACCAACAAACTTTTTATCAAATAGAATTGGTTGTAACATCCTTTTTTTTTTTAAAGGACAAGGTATGTTTATCATGTAAAAAGGTATGGAAGAGAAGTTACTATGATAATTTTTTCACTTGATAGTTTATCAGTATGGTAGTAATTTTCATATTTCTTTGTATTTTTCATTATTCTCATATTTCCAAGGGAAAAAACAGAAATAACCTCACACCAGGGACTTTGATCAGTCTTGATTTAGGTTAGGAGTGCACGAAGCTGCTGCAGTGAAAGGAACATCTGGTGAAATCTATACAATAAGCCCCAGATAAAGACAGAAGGAACAATAGTAGAGTTTATTAAAGTAATTCATCTTATTTTTAATGCTGGGGCAGAAAAGCAAAAACCTCTTAAAAGGCGGGAAAATAATACCAAAAGGCACACGCTACACCCATGTTTACTCTTTAGGCGGCACTTATAGCCGCGCCTGATCAGATTGTAGTTAATACACTTCATTTAAAAATACATAAAACAATCAAAATCACTACTGAACGCCAGCAAGCAAAGGCGTGCTGGCCCGAGGGTCTCGCTGAGCTCATCTCAGTGGCCTGTCCCAGCACCAGAAAGCACTGAAGGAACACGTGGCTCCACAAAGCCACCCTCGAGTCGCCATAAGCAGCACCCAGGGCTGTCACCGCCGGCCGAGCCCTGCGGGGGTCCCGCCGCACCAGGGACGGCGGTGCAGAGGGTCACTGCCGCTCCCGGAGGCTGCTCCGCTCCCCACAGCCAGTGCCCAACCCCTTTCTCCTTGTAAAATAAGGGAGGTTCACATAGATTTCAAGCCTTCTGGGCAGCCCCGGGAAGGAAGTAGCTGCAGGCACCCGCCTCAGACGGGGGCTGTCTGAGTCGGGGCGCCCTTTATGACAATACAGAAACACACACGGCATTTATTCTATTACCACCGCACACTTGCAGCAGCTCGGGTCGCCAAAGCCGCCGCCCCAGATGCTCTGCAGGGCAGGCGCTGCCTGAGGCCGCTCTGAGGCCGCTCCCTGCCCGCCTTCCCTCACGGTGAGGGAGCCGAAGGAAAGCGGGGTTGGAAGGGAAACCCCACCCGGGCTGTGCCGGCCGGAACCGCGTTACCTCCGCTCCCGCGGAGCCGTCTCGGGATGCTCCGCGCCCGTTGCCAGCAGACACGCGATGGCGGCGCGTCCGCCCCGCCCTCCCGGCGAGCCGGCCTCGCCCCCTCCCTCCCAGCCGCCGTCTCCTCTTCGCCCCCGCGAGGCGGAGATGCGCTACCTCCCTTCTGATCGCTCCGAGGGAGCAGCCGCAAGGAGCCCGGCAGCTCCGCAGGGGTTGCGCGGCACCCTCCGGTACCCGCTGGTGCGCAGGGAGGTGTTCGCTGGGCCGGAGCTCCCCCCTGCCCCGCGGAATTCGCGTCGGCCCCTCCGGTACCGGTGGGTGAGGAGAGCCTCGATCGCCTCCCCTGCCACTGGCGGAGCCGGGGACCAGCCGCCCCCTTTCCCGCGGGGGCAGGATGGAGAGGAGCCTTAGCGTGGACGGTACGGGAACGGCGCCTCTGCCAGGCGGGCCGGGGCCTGCCCTCAGCCCGCGCTCCCTGAGGGCCGCGGGGACGCGGAGCTCTGGTGAAGCCCCGGGGGCGCCGCAGAGTTACATCCACAAGAGTCACACCTGAAAGACCCTCGGGGTCGAGACTGAGGGGCCTGAGGGGGTGGAAACCTCAAAATCTGGTGATATTTTGGGTTTCTACTGCACAGGTCCGATGTGCCACTCACAGTGGGTGTGGAAATGAAAACAAAACAGTTACGGTGGTGTGTTCTAGCCTCCAAGAGGGGCATAGCTACACCCAAAATTCGGCTCCGTTAAAATACATGTAATGAACTTCCCAGAATCGTGGTTAAAAGTGCCCCATGGTGCCTGAGTATAATAGTAAGTTATTGGCAATTCAGCAGATACATCTGGAGTATAATGAAAGCTTTCTTGTCTTGTCTTCCTCTAGAAGATTAATAGTTTTACCCTATCTAATCCCATGAACCTCAGGCCGCAGCCCCCTGTTAATGTTCTTTTATTGCCTTTTTGCTCTCCCTGCGAGGTAAAGGGATGGTCAGTGCCTGTAACGACAACAGGGCTCAGGAGACAGGATACTCTAAAATTTAATTACTCCTCCCTTCTCTGGTCACAGTTGTTATCTACCATCTGACACGGATGAGTCAGAAGCAAAGTTTTTCAATAGGGTAAAAGTCTTAGGGGCATGTAAAAATTATAAGGCTGCAACAGAAGAGAGAAAGGCAAACTATGCACTTTAATACCCCTAAATGTGCTGGTAAATGGAACAGTGGAGTCCAATTCCATTGCCACAAGGCTTACATTTCTGATTCCCACTCTGCTTCCTCTCTCAAAGGTTGTTTTCCTTTGTTGTCACAGAGACTATCGGGCTACCAAGCAACTGCTGCACTCATCTGTATCTCCAGATATTCATTACATTGTGTTTGGATAAAAATAAATTAAGAAAGTTTTTGTTGTTGTTGTTAAAATCTGGCTTTTTAAGTGCACATAAAGAAGATGATTACATTAGGCTTTATTTCTAAACTGTAAAGCACCATAGCAAAACAAACTCTGATTTGCAGAAGCCTGATCATCCCAGCTCCTAAATTATGTTTATCTCAACTCTTTGTTTGGCTTTTGTCAAACACAAACTATGCTGAATCTATTACCTGCTAAAGCTACTGGCAGCGTTGCAAAGCACCAAACAAAATCAGCCTGCTGCCTTCTGGGAGCTTAACAGCCCTGATAGGTGACTTCATTGTTTTTAAGCCACTTATACAGCACTGACAGAAGATAAAAACATAGATGGCATCCCCAGAATAAAATCAAATTCTTAGAATATGAAATCGATGGTTGTTACAAAGATAATGTGAACCAGAAAGCAGTAATGGTAATAGTGTTTAGCCATTCTACAAACGTGCCAGTGCTCTGTGTTCTGTAGGATTTTCAGGTAGATGGGTGTTTGCAACCGTTGTCTTGCACATTAATCAAAAAGTGGATTGAGTGTGAATGTAAAAGATGCAGCTGATTTCAGTTGTTACTAGACTGCCTTTTAAACTCTCCTGTGATTGAATCTACTGAAAACAGAATTCACTCCTCAAAAAATTAGCTCATAAAATGTGAGCAAGGAATTGTTCTTTATGAACAAGAAATTGATGAGGACTGACAAGACGTAGGAAACAAATTATTAGCCATATACTGGAAGTATAGAGAATGACATTTTACTTTAGAATTTTGAAAAATATTTATTAGAGAAAGCTCCCATTTGAGGGTTTCAAAATAGAAGTTCACCTTCTGAATTATGAAAACTTAGAACACTGTAGAGGTTGGCATGGGAGATCCAAGTTAGGACACCATCATAAGGCTAGACAATGCTTCTGAAATGTTTGCAAGTGAGCAGAAGCAAACCTCAGCATAATTAATCATCCAGATAGATATTTTTGTCCATTTTGGTAAGGTTCATATTTTATAAATAACTTTTTCCATTTTACTGTGGAAGCAAAATGTAAGTCTGGACTCTTATTTCTTCTCTTGTTACAGATTACCTAAATTGTATGGCTCTTCCCTGGTGCTCCATAAATGGCCAGTGGTAAGTTTATACAGGAGTGTATATTCTCAAAGTGCTAGCAGACAAAAAACAGCTAAAAGAGATTTCATTTCCACTAGGGTCTTATCTGATACTAATTTAATCACTTAAGATCTTATCTCCTTTAGCTAATGAGAACAAAGTCAGACTGAGTTTTGATTTAGTCTGTGAGTTTTGCCCTATCTGCTTTTTTGTGTCTGACTAATATTGCCTCTTAGATACACCTTAGAAAATGTAGTTCAACCAAAAAAGCTTGAAGAATAAACCAATTAAATACCTGTAAACAAACCAAATTGAAATAGCATCAGATTACAGGAAACCAAATCCATATGATATTCATTAAACGGTTTTAGAACATGACAAAACCAAGGTAGAAATTGCTATTAAATCTAAGTGAATTTGTATCCTTATACATCTTATACAAGCTTTGTACTTGTTCACAAGTTCATTCTGGTGAGTTTAAGCATATCCTTACAGCATAAGTCCCCCAAGAATGTGTTGCTCATGGACTTAATTAATGGAAGAATGAGCGTGCACTGAGCTCCTTAAGGGTCAGCACTGAAGGGGTGCTGTGTAAGTAGAAGTAGTACTCATTGCAGCTTGGAACTTATGATGGAAATATTGCTTCTAGCCATGTGTTTGATGGTTTATCCTGGTGCCTTGTGAAATTCTACCATGCAGAGTGGGTCCTGAACACTTTGATGTTCATTTTGAATTGTACATTCTGTGGACACAGGAGTTATTCACACGGGTCATGAAATTATTCAGTACAGTAAATCTCAGAGTTTAGCCAAATGCCAGCAAATAACAATTTGTATAAGTACTTAAAAGCAGAGATTATTTTTTGGTAGTTTTTCAATCTTAGTTGTTTCAAACAACAAACACAATATCAACTGTGTATTTCAGGAAACAGAATCAGTTCAAAAATAAGTGTGCACCTGTTTCTTTTCTTTGGTTAAAGCTGAGTGACGTTGTTTACAAAAACAAATTCCCTGATCCTTTGCCCTTTCTTTTTACCTTCATCTTTCCATCATACAAATTTCTGCGGTAAGTGTTTTTAGCAGGGTAACTGCGACTTACAGATGACAGTAACTACAAGCACCAAAGTGCTACACAGTTAGAGGAAAAGGTCTAAATTTAGGCTTCTATATTTACCTTGCCTGCTCCTAGCTGCATATTTCCTCCTACTCCAGTGGCCTTCAGCATTTGACTGATGCTGGCACTAGCCCAGGCCCCTGTAAAAGGCAATTCTGCTCACTAAGCTGGCAGAAAACAATACTTTTATGAAGGTTTATTTTACTATCATGATCGCAAAAGTACAAATGTGGAGTAAGTCAGGAGCAGAGGAGGAGGTAGTAGAAAATATCCCTTTAAGGAACAGAAATTGTGGGATATCTCTGTCTTGTCCAACTGCAGTAATTTAAATACTCTGAAGATTAACTTAGTCTTTCTTTTAGGGGAAACTTGGCTTCTCTAAACTGAAGTTTGTTGAAACAGACTGTAAAATAAGCTTTGACATCCCATCTTTTAATTTTATTTGTCCTGTCTGGTTCTGTTGCCTTTCAGGTGCTTTTTTCTTTGCACTGCCTCATCTACTCTCACCAAAATTTATTACTTGCCTACACATATCTTTGTTGCACATTATTGCAAGCTGGTTTTGTTCAGTGCTGTCCATGTTGCAAAGCAGAAGTGAGAATAGATATATTCTAAAACATGGACAAGCTAACTTTGCCAGGAGGGCAAAGAAACCAGCAAAAATATCCCCATCTTCAGCTAAACTTCAAAGATCTCTAGGACTTTTTTATCACTATTTTGATCAAGGTCACAAACTTTATATTTTAATTTTATGTTTCTCTTGCTCAGGTAATCTTCTCTATTACAGGAGGAGTATGCAATACATGACGTTTTTCCTGGTCAGTTTTGGGGGTTTATTTGAAAAAAATAGTCCTTTGTATATATACTTGTTTTAAAACACATGGTTTGACTTAATGTTTTAGATGGTCATTCAGCTTTGAGACCCTACCCTTTGATTATACAATTTGTCTTATCTATGTTGAATTAACTTCATGAGCATCTGGCTATTTATTAATGAGAGTGAATGAATCACAGTCTTTGTTTTCCTGGAAAACAACAGGGGAATTAGAATCACTGTTTCACAAGTCTTAAAACACTGCAGGGATTTTTAAAGATAATGCTCTTTGTCCATGTCTATTTTGAAGGCTATTAAAAGTGATTATGTATAAAAACAAACTAAGGAGGATTTGTAGCTGTAGAAAATAGCATCTTAAGGATAAGTATTTTTTTTGTTGTTTCAGGTCCTAAATTAGTATGTGGGTACTATGATTGAAGAATATGAAGTCCTTGGTTATAATGTTTGCAATCCAGTTCAACAGCACTTAAATAAATTTCTTCTGCATGAGACAGTTTTGGGTTGGGTTGTTCTTTTATCTTAAGTAACTCTGTCCTTCTAATACAACTGCTCAGACTTTCCTCAAAACAGTAAAGTTCCTTTCTGTTATAGATTCCTCTGTATTACTGCCAGTCCTTTGCTGATATACTTGTGGTGCCTGTCTCTATGTCTCTTGTTAAAAGCAGGAGTATAGCAGCTTAGAAGATTCTGATCATACTCAGCAGTAGTTGCATTGACACTCTGTTTGCAAGCAGCTGGTTACTAGAGGCTGAAGCCAATGTCATCATTTTGTTTGTGTTATCATGCTGAGTCCAAACTTTGGCATTTAAATACAACCAGATGTTCCTTAGCAGAGCCACTTTGAATGCAGCATGTTACAGAACAACCCCAGCTGAGCTGATCCCACCCTTCCATTTCTGCTTTTAGTGCACTCCTGTTACTTTTCTCTTAATTACTGAATTACCATGAAACTCTTGGGCCTTTAATGAAAGTTTTCTATGATTTTATTTAGAGAATTTACAGTAACACAATACTTTACAGTATAGGAACAGTTGTTGGATGAACAGAATTAAGGACAGCCTTTATTCCCTAAACTTGCAGACTTCTGGGGGATTCTGTAGTTGCATTTGATCCCAATTTAGGTTGCCTTTAAAAGTAAAGTTGTCCAAAACATAATCTCAAAGACTTTTCTTATGGATTCTACCCAGTGTGTGCTAATCAAATATGCCAGTCTGTTGATCTCATATATTTTGCCTTCAAGGGGAACAGACTCGTGTACATGTGGTAGGAGTGACAAATAAGTTCTAATTATCAAGCCTTGTAAAGGACAGAAAACCATGTTGTATCACAAATATAGGATCAGAACACCTTTGAAGTTTTCACTCAAGTTCTTAGCCAAGACTATATGTTCCATGAGGAATATTTTCCCAATGTCTCACTATATAAAAGTACACATTAAGAACTGAGATGTAAAGTATCTTAATGCTAAAAGAATCTTTAGGAGAAGGGATTTATTGCCAGTCCGTTTGCCTTTGCAGTAAATAGGATAGCCTTATTAATGGGTTTAGTCTTTTGTCTGCCAGCATAGTTGTTCCAATTTCAAATCCATTTCTTGCTATTATTAGAAGGCATACAGCCCTAAAATTAAAATGATGGTTGACTTTGCTAACTTTTCAGAAATGATTTCTCAGCAGGCTATTTTTGAGTGTTTTGCACTTTGTTCCTTTGCTCCCCACTTGGCTTTTGATTGCTTGGTGTGTACAGTGTCCCACAGAGCAAATCGTAGTGGACTAATTAAGAGCTACCAAGAGTTTCCCAAGTTATGCAAGATCCCCAGAACTATGAAAAGCTTTTTCAGCTTCCCAGTCACATACTGTGAAGTGCCATAAATCAAACCTTTGAAAACACTGAAGGCTGTGTGCTTCAGTCACTTACGGGTATACTTTAGTTCCAGAACAGAGTGTTTACTTTTGTTGAAGTTTACTGCTAGGTTTTTTGTACCACTTTTTCTTGGTTGAAATTCCACAGACTGTGAACATTCTGAATACCAGTAACGTTGATTTAATGACACATGATCATTTATTGGTGACATTGGTGACATTGTTGTCTTTACTCTTATATGAGTCTGGAAGACTAAGTGAAGTGAGAACAAACACTTGGGCTTTGGTGTTAGAGCTTAGGCAGGAGGATAAAAGAAACTAAACCTCATGTGTCATATTACACTCTGGAGGTCAGGGAGTTATTTTTATCTCAGTGTCACTAGTATGGGAAACTGAAAGGCCTCAGCTTATGTTGAAACTATAGGAGATGGCCCAGTTATTTGTTAAGATGGGTCATCAGTGTCATCTCATGCAACAAACATTATGATTGGAGTCCTGCAAGTGTCCTCACCCCACACATCAGTCCCTTGGTCATGTAGGTTTCTCAGTGTCACACTACATGAACCACTCTCTATTTGTCCTTACTACAAAGAATAAATTTTATTACTGAAGTGTTGTATAATTGGGGAAACTGTTATTTTGGATTATTTTATGCTAGAGTGACATACATTGTAGATAAACCATGAGGTTTTGTCATTAAAACAAAACCCAAAGATTTAGATTGGGTGGTTATACTGCAGAAGTCAGGAGGCAGCTACATTGCATACTGTTGGAGTTAAATACAATGTAAACATACAGTATATAATAATAAGCATAATTATAATAAGCATGCAGTAAAATTACAGCTGTGAAATCCTGATAATTGCCTTTTATTTTGTTCCTTAAAAAAGATTTCTTTGTCCTCGATTAAATAAGCACGCTGTAAAAACAAACAAGAAAAATTCTGTCAACATGCCCAAGCATATTTTGAAGTCTCAAATCTGGAGTGCACCTTTCCCTCTGCAGCTGTGTCTGTGCACAGTAACTGGTACTGTTAATTGTCACTGTTAATTGTCACTGTTACAAACAAGAAAGGCCTGGCCACACACCAGCTACTCCTATTGCTACTGAAGATGGACATAGAGAACACTGAACAAGAAATGACAGCTTTCACTGATGGGGTCTAATTTGGGTGAGGAAGCTGACAGCTGCCATAAGATTTAAACCAAAATAGTCTCAGACCGGCTAAGAATGCGGTGGACTTGGCAGTGTTAGGTTTACAGTTAGACTCAAAGATCTTAAAGGTCTTTTAACCTAAATGCTTCTCTGAGTTTAAGAATTAATTAATTTACTATATTGATATGCTAGTAAATGGAATACACGAAAAAATTCTTGCTAAACACATCAAAATGTAACTGCTGAGGAGTTAAAATGCTATTATATATCTTACAGAAAATTAAATGTAATTTTAGTTTTGAAAGACATAATATAGAACAGCATCCAAATCTCTCCTCTCTCGTACATTTCATGAATTGTCTACATAAGTGAGAGTTTTCTGTAAACAAATAAATCTGCAGGTTTGAATAGCAGCATGTGATCGATTGCAGGGAGGGAAAAGGTTATAGCCAGAGTTGCCAGACTGCATTTGAACCAGCTCTGCAGGAGTCAGAGCAGAAGGGAGGAGAGCAATGTCTTGTTTTGCAGAAAGCCTCCCTGATGAAATCTTTCTTTGGCTGTATATCTTTTAGTCTCATACAGTGTTTAATAAAACCTGTCTGAGACATGCAGTCTATCCAAAAAAACAATCAGATTTCTGGGTGAGGTCATACTCGTTCAGCACAAATAACAACTTTTTTGTTTTTTTCTGTTATTTTGGTTGCATTTTAACATTGTATATCATAAGGGGTTCTTTTTTAATGTTCCTGTGGTTTCATGGGAAAAGAGGGAAGAAAATACATGAATGTAAAGTAACTCTCAGCAAACATTTAATGGACTGACCGAAATCTTGCTTGGTAAAGCTTGCATTTTAATAAAAATGGAAACATTTTTCATTGTATTTGAGAGAAGATGACCAACCATGATCTGCTGAGAAGCAAAAATGTAGGAGAGCCTTTTTTCCTTTTAAGAATTCATAGCAACACTGTAAAGGGTGGAAATATCTCCGGAGCTCTTTAATTAAACTTATCTCTATTCCATTGTCCCAACAGCTATCTTGCTAACAGGCACATGACTTTACAGGTAGGTGTTAGTGGAATAAGTGGTGATTGAGTTACAGGGCACTTATAAATATTTATGTTATGTAGCTCCAAGCAAAAACACGTTACTTTTTTTCCCTTGAATCACTTCAAATGTTTGTGGCTTGCATAAATAAACTGATCAGGCTGAGGGAAAAGGCTTAGTAAATCACTGTTGTTTTCATGAATTTTGTTAACTAAAGAGCTCTTGATCAGATAAAAGAAAGTTCCAAGATTATTGCTAATTTCTCTGGGTATGGGGAAGGAGCTTGTCTTCATGATGGCCTTTAAATCTTTTTTAAGCCCCTGCTTGAAAGCCAGTCCAGAACAACAAAGCACAAGAACAGACCAGGTACTCTTTCCTCACTGCATGTTCACTGCCTGTGCTTTTCATCTCCTCTGCTAGACCAAACACACACTATTTTATCAGCTTGTCCTTAACATCAGGTTTCCTCACTGCTTATCTTCCCCTCTGGGTCCTTCTCAGTCTGTGCTTAGAGCCGAGCACGGTTCTGCTGAGGCACTGCCTGCAGGGAATGGCAAACGGGTTCACACACAGGTGAGCACGGCAGGCACTGGCTCACTGACCTCTCCTTCCAGTTCCCTGCTCCTCTGTGGCAGGAGGCTGCCACAGCACATGGAGGGGCATAAAGACAACTTTCTTGGGAACATCTTTTGCAGCTGTTACAAGGTCAAAAGTCTCATACAATTGGGTTTTTACATTTTCCAGGTGTATTCCTTAGTCACTTTTCTCGTTTTTCCCCCCACCAGGTATATTTTTCTTCAGTAATGAACTGAAAAAAAGCTTTGAGCCCTTTTTGTCCAAAGGACAACAAATGTAATGTTAGTAGTAATTCTGTTAACTAATATGGCACCTTTTTTCTTGGTATCTAAAGAAAGAACTAACTGTACAGAACTTTCTGGAGTACAGCCAGGTTGCTTCTGAAAAAGTGAAATTCAGGTGTGCTTTCTGCTTTTATAAATATTGCTTTTGCTTTGTGGAAAGTTCAAGTACAGCAATTGGAAACAGGTGTTGGCATGTTACCACATTTTAAGGGGTAAGTTGTTATTCTAAATTGCTGCCATTTACTGCCTGGTTGAAGAAGTCCAGAAGTTCTTTAACTAGTGCATGTCTTCTCTGAAAGAAGAAAGGTCATTCTTAAAGCCCAGGGAAAATGGCAGTTTGAGGCTACAGATTTTCTGCAATATTACTGGGCATGTATTCTTGGCAAAGAGAAATAAAGGCAGGAAATAAAATGCTAATCACAAATCATATCAGCACAAGAGCTGGAAATAGTATGTCTAAGCTTCTGATCTACCATTTTTGCTGGGGTTAAGCAAAATGCTTGCAATTAATATGTTCTTGCAGCTGTGCTGAATTTATTGTAGCTCAAATAAATCATTAAATATGTTCTTTTCAGACCTTGTCAGGTAGTTTAATTTATGGTGGATTTACCTTCAAAATCCAGGAGTTTTGTCTAACTCAGCTGACATACCATCTGTCAAATCAACCATGTGCTCAGTTAAGGGAATGGAGTTCCAGGAAGGCAATGCAGGAATTGCTTCTCTAGAAAAGGAACAAAATCAAACTGGCCTTTTGAGTACCAGTAAAGTATTTTGCAAAGGGAAGGAGGTGGGGGGCAGGCAGAGCTGTGTAAGGAAAAGAATGGAAGGAAATATAGTGCAAGACAAGATTTCCTGAGGCATAAAACCCCAGCAAACCTGAAACAATATGTATTACTGGAGGAGAGCATAGTTAATAGCTGTATAGCTATGAAATCAAGAAATAGCAATAAAGAAATCTAAATTTTCTGTGCCTGCCTTGATGATGTTTGGGTCCTTCCCTAATGTACCAGGCCCACAAGTATTTATTTATGCACTAAGCCTTCCTTACAAATCTTCACGTGATGCTCAAGTGACTAAACCTGGGCAAGCATGAAAATTTTACAAGGTTATGTAGGATTCAGACTTGATACAATAAAATAAAACCCCCTGAGGTTTTGTATGTTTTCATCAGTGCTTTAGGTTTTGTGCATTTTAGACTACTTATGTGGTGTAAAATTCTTTTGTATATGTTAGCAGTCCATTAATCCATTTTTTGAAATTTTGTAGATTAGTATTTTATGAATATACACTTGTTTCCTTCCTCTGATGTTCTCTGGAACTGTTTTTAACAGGCACTGGTAATGACTTTTGAGTGGTATTTATAGCTTTGTTTGCCTTTCTCTCTACTGGAAGGACTAATCTCTTAAACATTTCATTCCAGTATCTCAGATTAATTTTCCACAAATCAACTTCAAACAAATTCTAGTGCAGACATTCTTACACTGCAGAAAGTGTCCCATCTCAGATAAAAGCATGGTGTAGTTAGGACAAAGGGCAAGGGACAATCATCTTCTTGCAAATCAGCAAAAGATAGCTGCAAGCAGTGTCAAGAAGAAAATTGCATTTCAATTCATCAGAAAAATAAATATCTTCTTACTCTACTTACCATTCCTTTAATAAACTTAAATAGCTTCATAAAATTTGTACAGCTTGTCATTTTTAATGTCTATTAATGTTTTGTCTTTTCTGAGTAACTGCAACAGTTTTACTAATCAGTTTATATGATTAGTTCTGAAGTGATTTGGTTTTATTATTCTCCTTGCTATATTCTAGAGATAACCATGTTTCACATTTCCTTCCTGCAATTCCAGTTGTTCTTTACATTCAAGTCTTGTTTCTTCCCACAGATTCTAAAGAATAGTTTGATTATTTTATCTTTACTCCTGCTCAGTGCCATTTATTCTTGCTTGTTTCATAATATCAAGGTAACTGCAGAAAACAGAGGTAAGGACAATAAAAATCTTAGCTAATGAACAAGCTTGGGCAGGAGCAAAATACCATAAGCTTTCAGCAGTTTGATATTTCATACCAGTGATCAACATGAGACATTTTTAACAGCTCACACTACAGGCCTTATGAGAGTATGTCCTGTTAGTGAGAAAAAAATGGTGCTAGGTCCAGGTCACTGTATTTTAGTTTGGTAGCAAAACTTTTTATATCAACAACAGTTTCATTTCAACAAATGTGTAGCACCCCTTCAAAAATACCACACTGGAAAAGCAGAGAGCTTGTGCTCCCACTGTTTTGATGCCAGTTCTTCTATCAACAGTTAAGGCTGGGCTTAGATTTGGCATCAGATTATATTCTCAAGTAGGCAGCTGCTTCTAGAAAAGAGCCAAAACTGTTTGTGTGTCAAAACCACAATGACAAAAATTCAGGTTTTGTCATAGCCTGCCAGCCAGTAGTTATTTCACAGGAGTATAAAGTGTCCAGCAGAACAACTAAATAGAATGATTTTGAAAGCTGCTAACTTTCAGCAGTATTGCTAATTTCTCTTCTAAAGGTCTTTAACTATTTCCCACAGGTGAATGTTTATTTGTTTTACCAAGTGTCTTATGCCTTCTAAAGAGGCAAACCACCATGACAGCAATTCCTTTCCTCACAAGCAAGACATCCTTTTTTAGCAGAATGTTGAAATTTCCCATTTAAAGTGTAGATTTTAAAGTGAAAAAAAAATTCAACTCTGAAATAAATATTTAGCTCCTTTAATAAGAAAAATTATTATCAACATTTTGATAGACATAGTTTTTAATTGTAGCAATGTTTTAATTCAAGGCAGTCTCAAAGTTCAATGAAGTTACAAAAAAAAAAAAAATGGTTCCAGCAGCATGGTAGCTGGAAATTTGGATGTAACACATTTCTTATTTCTTAAGTATGCCTAGACAACACATCATTACTGCATTTACAATCAGCCAAACAACCAAATTCAATTAGAACTTTGAAACTGCAGACAGAATAAAAGCGACATAGGGAAACAAATAACATGGGTTTGCATTTGAAATACCTGTAGATGGTATTACAAGTTCTCATGTTAAACTGGTGCCATAAAACCTGAAGAAACCCCATTGGGCTTTTAAAAATCCAGCACCTTATATCATTATTTTCATTATAAAGAAAGCAATCTTATTATTTCCCTTTCAAATTATGCTGGTTTTGGCTGGGGTATAGTTAATTTTCTCCATAGGAGCTAGTATGGGGCTGTATTTTGAATTTGTACTGAAAACAGCATTAACAATTCAGGGATGTTTTGTGATTGTTGGGCAGAGCTCACACAGAGCCAAGGCCTTTCTGCTCCTCACCCCACCAGAGAGGAGGCTGGGGGAGCACAGGGAGCTGTGGGAGGACGAGCTGGGACAGCTGAGCACAGCTGGCCAAAGGGATACTCCAGGCCATGTGGCATGAAGCTCAGCTCGGGAAGGAGGAGGAGAGGGGAGACACTTGGAGTGATGCCATTTGTCTTCTTAAGTAACCATTACGTGGGATGGAGCCCTGCTTTCCTGGAGATGGCTGAACACCTGCCTGCCCATGGCAAGTGGAATTCCTCCGTTTCCTTTGCTTGTGTGCAGCTTTTGCTTTACTTGTTAAATGGTCTGGATCTCAACCAACAACTTTTCTCACTTTACTGTTGTGGAGTGTAGTTGTCTGCTGGGGTTAAACCACAAATGTTCTTTTCAGCATCCAGTGTGAGGCTTGAAGGGTTCAAGGTAACAACAGAGGTGACTGGAATGTGCTGGATCACATTTATAGCTGCTGTTGCTGTTTATCTGTTGACAGACTCCCGTGCTTGCCATGGGATTTGTTTGCCTTCTGTACACAAGTGTCTGGTGCTCGTTAGTGGCTGGTTTGTTGCCTCCACTGCTTGCTGTAGCACTTATCACCTTACTCAACTGGGAACATTCTGATAACAGAAATGTTTCTGTGCTGTACTGGACAGACTGGAACTCCGTGTGAACTCAAATCAAAGGGTCCATGACCTGAGGACGAGTTCAAGCAGCAGCAGGACAATCCAAAGCATCTGTGACCATGGGTGAGTCGAGGCCAGAGCAAGAAAACCTCCCAGCATTCCCAGGCTGTCTCCCATTAGAGTACAACCATGAAAACAGTTCAGGAGAACCATTTCTAAATTATCATCTTGGCACCTCTTCTGCCTGCAGACATGTTTAGAGAGATACACTGATGTAAAGTATTAATATTTTTCCATTTTCCATGAATAGTCCAAGTCCCACATCTCAGAAATACTGATGTAAGTACTGCTACATTTTCATATGATCATTTGCGAGGAAAATGAAATAATTTATATGCATAATATAAAACTTCCAAGTCTTATTTAAGGCCCTACTGAGGAAATACTTCTTGATTCTCTGAAGCCTCTCACTCTAATAGCTGGCTCAGATATGAGCACAGTGAAAGGCAGTAAATTTTTTCTCCTCATCCAGTATCCTGTTGTTCATTATCCTTATTTGGAACTATTTATAACAGCCATTCTTCCATACTGACCTCCAAAAAGTAACGATTCCTCCCTTCTAAAAAAAAATCAAGGAAATAAGGTATCATCTCACTTGAACTCTGTTTGCTCTGGCACATATTGCACTTCTCCCATCTCTGAGGTCCAAATTAGAATTTGTTATACCAGTCTTGGCAATTTCTGTTGGCAGTGGTTGACCTGACCTTTTAATCCAGTTAGCTTTTTCCACTACAGTACTCAAATAATGAGCTGTAGGAAGAGTTGCCTTTGGTCAATGGACTGTGAGACACTAATGTGAATCTTTGCCATCACAAATTACTAGAGTTCAATGCATACAACAGGCTGCAAAAAAGTCAGTCACAACAACAGCCTGTTTACCTTAGAGGGACAGTCTGGGCACTGAATGACTTGTCCCAGAGGACTGTATCTGCTCACTGACAGTGCAGTCACTACAGCCTGTGCTGCCCTCTCCCCGAGGCACAGGCAAGTGTCCAGCAGTGCGCGAGCGCGCCCGGTCACCGTGGGCTGCGCGGTGATGCTTTCGTAATCCACCCGGGACAGGGCCTGCTGCGAGCGCAGCACATCCAGGATGCGGTTCAGGCGGCCTTCTGTCATGCAGCTCAGGATGCTCTGCCTCTGGCAGGCAAGGATGTGACAGCAGTTTCCTTTGCTGCAAGGACCTTGAGTGAAAAGAAAGCAAAATTAGATAAATCAAAGGCTTTTTCATCCAGAAGTTGTTAACAGGTGATAGCATTAACACCAGAAATATAAACTCGGTAGGGGAAGAACGGAGAACATATAAACTCGGTGGAGGAAGAAAGAAAGAGGAGTTAGTTTGTTTGCATTCTATGTTTGAAACTAGTCCAAAAGTATTTTAATCTCGTGTTTGAAACTCACGAAGATCAGATTACAGCAAATAAGTGTTTCTAAACCACCGAGTCTCCGACTGTGTGAGGGCAGAATATTTTCAGGTCTTGCCCTATTCATCTGGCATCTGTATTTAACTTTATGCAAAGCACCTTGGCTGGACACAGATGAGAAAGCTTTCTCCCATGAAGGAGGAAGGACAGATAACAGGTATTTCAGGGTAGCAGGAGTGTTTGAAACATGTAGCATGAAACTGGGAAAATTAATAAATGTCAAAGCAAAACTAGTAACAAAAGTAATATTCTTGATAAAGTGGTTGAGAGCTTTGGGTTCTGCCTCTTTTCATGAGGTGATTAGAGTACCAAGTGCTGACATTAGGGTTTTTAGTGTACAGTAAATACCCTACACCAAGAGAAAATTAATACCAAAAGCCATGTTGCTTTGGAGAACATGCTTCTGTCATTCTGATTTCTGAGTGTTGCCAGGAGAGTTCTGTGATGAACTTTTCCTGGATGATCTGGTCTCTTGATTTATCCGGAAGTAAATTGCCATGGAGAAGGACAGCCAGCTAGTTTGAGAATTTTTGTAGGTCAGTTTGCAAAAAGCATAAAAAGCTCACAAAGCTTCACCCACAGGCAAAGAGTCTTCACAAACCAAAAGCTGACCCTTTCTGCCTCTGTTCTGCAGGAAGACCTGAGATATGTGAGGGGATGAAGGGTCCCTGTCACCTGCTTCTGTAGTCAATAGCTACTTTTGCAGAGGTAGGCAATACCAGCTTATGATTGCAGAAGAATACTCCAGATCTAAACAATTAATATATTTCACATTCATTGTGTGCTATGGTTTTTGTATTTTTATTATGGTCTTTTCAGAACTGTTCTCAGCCTCACTGTGGCCCTGAAAGAAAGGAACAAGCCAATATTCTCAGTGGTCAGTGGCTGAAGTTCTGAGAACAGAAGAGAAGCTATACACAAATAGATATTTGTATCAAGTTAGAATCAATTATTACTCTAAATACTTCAAAATGTGCACAAAATTTAGAAATATCTGTTTCCTCCATGTTTTAAACAATTTAATCACTAAGATCTGGCCAAGGTGAGTATTGCCAGCTCAGAGTGGCAATGCCTGTGCCTTACCTGTCACTGCCTGTCCAAGGTGCATTGGTTGTGGTCTGTGCTGAAGAGCCAGTGGTGGGGAGTTATACTGACTGCTCTCTTTGCCTGTAGTTGAACCAGATAAAGGAGTTGTGCAAAAGGAGCTTGGTTTTCTTGTCTCAGAGCCTGGGTGATCTAGAAAATGTTTAAGATGAGCAAGATTAGACCTTTGAATTGAACAACAAGAAAACATTACACATGTCAACCACAACAGGAGACAGAAGACTGGATTGAGATTACTTTGCCTCTTGTGAATACATCATTATTCCTAGGAAAACTTTGGCATATATTACAACACACATCTAACTTTTCCAAGCTCTCTGTAGAAATTTGTTATTGAAATTATGAAACATTTCATTCTGTCCATACGTCTGATGGCTATTGATCAGAAGTAAAGTGCTTGGAAACAGATGTTTCTACAGGTGAATTGACTTCTGATGTCTCAATTTTTGTACCTGAAGGCATGAGAAACACAGGAAATCTCTTTGACACAAATTTTAACACTTAGGACAAATCCACATTGGAAAGGTAAAGAAAGTTATCTATACAGAAGAGTGATTATGAGGAATTATTCATACATTTCTGGCAATATTGCCTTTTTAAAACACATCTCCCTTTCTTAGCAGATTACAAAAAAAGCGGTTATTCCTGGTGGCACAAAGCAGCGTGATTCCCAGAAGGGACTTGTTCTCTCAAAAGCAACACGTAATATTTGATTTGTGAGAGAAAAGCAGCTCTACATTTATAGCTGAATGTTCTAAAAAAAAAAATTAGTAAAATTTTGTTGTTGTTGTTTGAGCTGTATATCTAAGTGGAAAGCTTTGTGGTGTCTCTGGTTTCCTGCAGTCAACTCATGCTTCAGATGGTATCAGCAGAGAGGCCAGCTTTACTCTGAGAAGTGACAGTTTTACATGAAAAATTACACTTCTATATGGAACAACTAATAATTGTCATTTTCTTATAACATCTGGAGCTGAATATAATTCAAGACAGTGACCTTTTGTGTCTGTTGCATTCTGTGGGGTAGTGTTTGACACACCCATCTCAATATTATCTCCTCCTGCTGTATTTGCACTGCTGTCAAGTAGAACAGTTGACAAGCTTGGCACTACAAGAGGAATTTTCTTGCTGATTAAGGGGTTGTGTTTTTGTGGACAGATGATCTGAAAGAGACCAAAAGAGAGAAGAGTTATCTTCTTGGAAACTTTTGTTCCAAAAATGCTGTAAGGATCAAGATTTCTCCCACATGCAAGATGCCACATTTTGGAACTCTGGCTGCTTTTGGAGTGCCAAGTGTCTCCCACAAACTGACATCAGGAACATGGGGAGGTGAGTTTACTTTCCCATGGAAAAAGGCCCCATTCATGTTCACCACCCTCAGCTCTGCACATTGGCTTCTGCCCGCCAAAATACCGTAAGGATCAAGATTTCTCCCACATGCAAGATGCCACATTTTGGCAAAACCTTTTCTAAACAGGAGAGGTTCAAAACAAACCTTGAGACGAGGAAGTTGTTTTTGCAAGAGCAAGGTCAGAGTGAGCTGCTTGGAACAAGGTAAAACAGTGGGTTTTGTTGGATGGAGTTATCCTGGTTAGGAGTGTTTGCCCAAGTGTTTGCACTGTACAGTGTCAGGGCTGTCAGGAGAAACAAGCAGCTGATGCAGTACTCTGAGGGCTGCTGTGCCACGAACTCACCTGTGAGTTGCACGTGCCTCTCTGCAGTGTGTACCTCTCTGAGCCTTTGCATGCGTTAAGCGCTCTCTCCTGGAAGAAGAAAACCACAGTAACTGCAGGAAGTGTAGACTTGGTTTGTTCCATTCACAGCTGCCAGGAGCTGCAGTTTATACCAACATAATTTATTCTGGCAATATATGTTATACTGTAAGTTACACTCATATATAGTGACAGTGAGCTGCACACAGCAAAAGGGCATAGAATCTGACAAAGCTCTGCCCTGTTACTCTTTCCAGTGTTTCAATTTTATATTAAGACCCAGGGTTGAATCATGCAGAGGAAGGTGAAAATAAGTTTGTATTGAGAGAGATTGGGCTAGCTAGAAAATGCCTTTAAGTAGCCAAACAGCATGGCCACCCTGTGTTCAGTATGCCAAACTGTCTGCAGTAAGGATATGTCAATACTTTTAACTTTTTTCCAGTTTGTACATCCAGATTTGTTAAACTATTTTTTAGATTTTATACTTCAACAGTTGTGAATCAATTTCCCAGCAACTCCAGCATAATTTTCAGAGTATTTCGGACTTATCAGTTCAGTTGTTTGAACAATAAATATCTAACAAAAAATAAAACCTTGCTCAGGGGAGATCAAAGCATTAAATATTATGGAATATTTGGCAGTACAGTCTTAAATAAACTTCAACAGCAGTAAAAATTACTTTGACTCTAACTGTGCCACCTATTAAAACATTGATAAAGGCTGTTCTATAAGCCCAGAATGTGATTGCAATACATAGAAATAGTGCAACATGCACCAACATACACAACACACAGTAATGAAACCAGCAACAGCACACCATGGGTTGTGTAACTCCAGCTAGAGTCAGAGTCCTTGTCCAAGGGCCAAACACGTGTGTCACTGTTTTCCCTGGTGCCTAGGTTAGCTAGCCAGGATGTTGCTATGTTTGTGGCAGTCACATTTGTGCCAGATTTCCCCTGGCAGTGTAAGCAGATACGGGTTTAGCTCTGTCCCCTCTGTCGCTGGCTGTTCCCCATCCCCTCCTGTGGTATCAGAGAGCCCCTGAGGCCCTGGGGTGAGCAGGGTCTTTGCCTGAAAGCCTGGCAGTTTAGAAGCATTCAGGGGTACAGAGCTGTGCTGTTACTGGTATTGCTACCACAGGTACAAACACTGTTCCAGTTTTGAATTAAATGGTTTCTAACCAGTACATACAAAAAACTGTCCTTGGTTCTAGCCCTATCTGCACTACTTGAGCTGATGTTTGTTCTCACTCACGTGGGTTTGCCAGTCTGACCCCAGGTGCTGACTAGAACAAAGCTGTCATATTTTTAAAATAGCATGTAGCAATTAACTAATTTTCTAGAGAAACTCACAATATACATTCTACAATTTCTGAATGAACCTGAAGTGCCAAAGGGTACTCTCCAGCTCTCTGGCATGACCAGTAAAACAATCAAAAAAAACCTTCACTGGTTTTGGGTCAGAAAGATTGCAATTGAATGAATCCAGTAATGTTGTTGTAGGAGAACAAGAAATTTTGCACTGACCTTTGCATCCATCAAATTGTAGATTGCTGCAGAAATTACTTCCTTATTTATACTAGTTAAAACTCCATTTAGAAGGTGTACACATTCTGCAGGGGTAATAAAGCATTTTAAATACCACACAGTATATGAAAGCATGTATATATTTAGGCATTATCATTATATTGCAGCTAACTTTACTATTATATTGAGAAATTGGATGAAATAGAGGATGAAATTAGTTCAGTACAATACTTCCACCACATGCTTTATTTTATAGTAAACAAAATTTTGGAGTCAGTTTCTGCTAGGAAGCTTCAGTTAGAGGAAGCATCAAAGGTGGTCCAATGATCTAAAGACTTCAGTTGTTCAGAGTGCTGGAGCAATGTTCCCATAAAGGCTGCCTCCATTACAAATCTTGCACAGAAAGAAATCCCGAATGTTACCTGCAGATTGTGGTCTATAATCTGGTTCTTGATGCCAGCACAGAGCAATGAGGTGCAATAGTCTATTCCTCTCAGGCAAATTGCTTGGTATGAACTTTTCTGAAAGGCCTGGCCGCAAACTGCTGCAGATTCCTCTCAAAGCATC
This sequence comes from Cisticola juncidis, assembly GCA_013400215.1. Taxonomy (NCBI): domain Eukaryota; kingdom Metazoa; phylum Chordata; class Aves; order Passeriformes; family Cisticolidae; genus Cisticola; species Cisticola juncidis. The sequence continues at coordinate 727,151 of VXBR01000874.1, forward strand.
AAGGAGGGTCGTTTGACCTACAATTTAAAAGAAAATGTCACTGCCAAAAAAGATTAAAGACCTCTTAAAATTGCATCCAATGTCAGTCATATTGTGTATTTTAAAACAAAGACTGCTTTTTTAAAATGAAAAATATATTAATGCCCTTGTAAGTAGATATGGTAGCTTTTAATAATAGCTGTAGCTGCTTATTGAAACAGGGCCTTTCAGGATAAAGAACTCTGTCCTGAGTCACGAATGGTTATGTGAGCTCGTACTGTAATCTGCATGCACAGATACCTCAGGAATACATGCTATTCTTTTAAGCAGAGTTTTGTATAAAGCCTTACTCTTGCACTACAAGAACAGAACAAAAGAACTGTAAAAAAAAAAAAATCTACTTTGAGCAGCCTCAAGGTGGCAGTCATAAACTGTATGGGCATTTAGATATTATTCCATGCAGTAGTTTTTGAAGGTCCTCAATCTGTAAAATACAGGAGTCCTTCAGTCAGTTTTGCCATACAGAATGAAGTCCATAGCAAAGAAGCCTTTACTGATCTCCACTTCCATGAAACAGGGATCATTCCTAGGCAATGACAATTATTATACCATGCTTTGCAAACTAAGATCTCTAAAACTGCTCACATTTTTGTCTAAGAAAGTAAGATTCCCTGCTTCCTTAGGATAATTCATCCTAAACTGACATTTCTGGATTGGTGTTTGAAACTCATGGCAACTGTAAAAATGAGTATTCTGCTCATTCAATTAGCTACTTGTCGCTGATTTTAAAATTCCAGCTGACAAGTATGAAGTGATATTCCTTCTCACTGAAGGTACATGGGAAACCCAACTCAGTGACAGTGCTTCAGCAAGCACAGATTGATGATACTAGTGGGGGAAGAAACTCTGCCTGTTCCATTCATAAAGAGCAGCTTCTTTGGAAACATTTAGGATTTGTAATTGAGGAATTGTAATATTTATGTCCTCTAATGTGGAGCTTGGTGCTGTAACAGTAAGAGAAGGCAAAGGGACATTTAAAATGACAGTGTTTGTATCATAATTTCACTACAATAAGGGAATTTGTGGACAAGATGTGGACGGCACGAACTCTGACTTGAACAATAAATACCTTCAAAAGGTTTCTGTCTGCTGAGGGTCTCCCAACACAGGATTCCAAAACTGAAAGAAACCCAAAAACCATCAAAACAGTGAAAGATCATTCATTAGTTTGCAATCTGTATCTACATTCTCAGTTTCAAAAGCAAGTTTAGTGCTTTAAGAGAAAGGAGTTTTTCAAGACAAGCACATCAGTTAATTGAAAAAACTAGATTTTTATGCACTAGGTTTCTATTTTCTTCAACAAAATTTGATGGGGTTCCAAATGCTTTCCTCCTTTTCCAACATAATAGGAATAATTGCAGTGGGACCATAGCTCTATATATATAACCACAACTCAGATGCTATAAAATACAGTGGTTTAATAAAAAGATCAAGCTTCAAAATGAGAGGGAGAAAAGAGGAGGCTGCTGGATGAAAAAATTTATATGACTGACTTTGAGAACAGTTCTTAACCTTGGTATCTTATTCACCAAATATGGAAATTTAAAATTTCATTCATGGCTGCAATTGGCCTCATGTGCCATATTATCCCACTGCATTTTGTATGTCTGGCTATTTTACTGTAAAGTCTTAGAAGATGAGTGTTCTGGCAGCATTGTAGAGTGCAGCATGAGCTAGGTATGATGTGCTCTTAGAAACTCCACTCACCTGTAAATATCACCTTCCTGGGAAGGGAAGCCTCCTTCAAGTATTTCAGGAGGAAGATACACTAAATCCTGGCAGTTTCTCTGATGGCAGTTCTGCAGGTCTGACCTCAGTTTCTGTTTCCTCCAGTTGGTAAGGCCATACTCTGATATCTACAGAAATGCAAGCCAAAGTAATTTTAGTAACAACATAACTAGTCTTGGTATCAAATGTTGATTATTAAGATTAATATTTGCAACAATAGGACAATCACTGGATTTTACATTGATGGACTAAAAGCAGAAGCTCCTACCTTGGCTCTGTACTGCACATCCAAAAGGACATTAGAAGGTTTCAGGCTGCAGTGGCAGAGAGCAGGTTCAAGGCTGTGAAGATGATGCAGCCCCTCAGCCACATCCGACAGGATCCTTATGAGTAAGGGAGAGGGAAGTTCTGGGTACAGTTGATGCTAAGTAACACAAAATACAGGGTTTGGTACAGTGAAGTTGTTACTGTTCCCATTTTCATTTGTCAACAAACAGAACAAAATATGGAAGCACAATGCAAAACTGAAGAACAGATTGTGACTGCTCTCCATAATTTACATGCTGATTGTTCTTTGATCTTGTAATTGATTTTGTCACCTCAAAGATGACATCTTTTATCTACCTCATGGATGAGGGAGTGGAGGGATCCATTGTTCATCCATTCAGTCACTATCCCCACAAGGCCATGGTACTGGTAAATCCCAAGGAAAGGCAGGAGACGTTCAGACTCGTGGTGTCTGACACTTGCTATGTCCTGAAGTAGCAACTTCCACTCTCTGTAAAAAAAAACCAAGTCAGAGGCAGGTAAGACTGAAGGGAACTTCAGCAGGAGATGAGAATGTAGGATATGGAAATGGGAGTGAACCATATGGTTGAGCAAAAGCTAGTATTATTTTACCAATAAACCCAATGTCATATTGGGTTTATTGGTAAAATTGTCTTCCAAACAATTTTAAGAACATGAAGCAGTTGTAGTGTAGTGTATTTTTCTGATTTAAAGTAAATTTAGTTTTTTTCATGTAAAATGAAAGGCCTCTGGATGCTTTAATATGAACATAAGAGCACAGTTTGAAGCAGGATTGGAGTGTAAATGCAGGAAAAAGCTGGAGTATATGAAATGCTAGATTAAGAATAAAGCAAAGATTTACCTTTACTGTTCCAAATAACTTGTATTTTTTTGCTATCTGTGACATCCCCGTTTGCAAGGAAATTATGTGTTTCCATGCTTTCCATGCACATCTCACTGCTGTGTAACCCTGGCCATTACCTTCCCTCCTCCCATTTCCCCTGCTCTCATCAGTGCATGCTGGTTTAGATTAAATTCAACTGAGGTCTCTTCAGGGACCTCTAGAAAAGTAAGACTTTAGCATACTGGTATTACAGATCCAGGTTTGTAGACACTATTATATATAGTAGAATATATATATATATATATATAGTAGAATAATTATTGACTTCAGGATTAAGCTCTACTTCATAAAGAATTGTAAAAAAACCACAGAGCTTGTTTCTCAGTAAAATTGCCTGCAAGTTGCCTCTTGGCTGGTCAGGATTTCTGGGAGTGGAGATGTTCTTAGGGATCAGGTGATCCTGGATATGCCACAGTTTGTTCTGGTGCCAGCACTGCAGGTCTGTGCTGCCCTCCTGCATGGTTGCTTGGCAGATAAGACCCATACCTGTCATCCTGGCTGGTCAGCAGCTTCACAGAGATGGGAGTGTTCCAGGAAATATCAAAGGCTTTGAGCGCAAACCCTGAGCCAGTCCTGATCAAGGTAAAGCTTTCCAAATCTTCCTGGGATACCACAGGTAATGGATTGGCCATTTCTTGATGGCTGGCTAGGGGAAAAAATGTGGCAGAAAAGAAAAAAGTTGTTAGAGGTTTTTTTTGTTTTTTTTTTTTTTTTTTCACAATTACTAAAGCACAGTGAAGTTACACCACCCTTTACTACCCAAATATCATATCCAGCAGCCTTCCTTTCACCACTCGCTGTCAGACTTCCCTGACAAAGAGAGGAAAAATGCACTAATTACAAAGGAGTGTCTGGACCATAATTTGCCCTTTGAAGCTGCAAGGTGCTAATTAATTACTCGTCATTATTTCTATCTGGTGCCTTTGAAATAGTAGACCAGTACTTATAATATGTGATTTTAATGTGATACTGAATTACGTAGACAACAAACTCTTACAGTTGCATGTCAGGCAAATAATTTCTCCACTTCTCATAAAAAAGGCAATTATTCAATAACTCATGTCAGCATTTTCTTCATCATTCTTGCATATCATCTTTAATACATCATATGTGAATGCAAAAGCAAAGAAAAAGGCAAATTTCCTGCTATTGTGAACTGTCAGAAATCTGCTGCCAGTAATTCAGGCAGTACAATGTCTATGCAGGACCTCTCCAGGGCCATCTGCACTTCTCAGACATTTTGCATGGCAACACACATGGATTAGAGACAACTTCTGCTAAGCATCACCTTGTTACTGCATGAGTAACACTGCTAATGACATCTGTGAAGCTCCATTAGACTAGAGATAAAGTGAGGGGTAAAGGAGGAAAACAAGAAATGTAAGATAACATATGGCATAAAACAGGTGCATTGGTAAGGATTACTGCAAAATCAGTGTTCAGTGAGTCAGAACTCCTCTAGCTGGAATATTCCCTTTGGGGTCCAGTAGACCAGGGCTAGAAAAGGAAACAATGAGGGAACTGAAGTAACTGTGAATGAGAATTGTGTCCTTTTAGATGTGCTCTACAAAAAGAGCTCCTGGGATGCAGAAGGCCTCAAAGCCCAGATAACTTCTCCACAAGTAAAACAGAAACCAAAGCCTGAAGATAAATTTGCCTGTGGTCTTGCCTGTAGTTGATGAACATTTTATTGTTAGTTAATCTCAGACTCCTCCTGCTGGCCCATTCACAATATAAGATCAGTTTTGCCTCTAACCACAGTCAAAATGCAAAAAGTAACAACTGATTTACCAGCTGAGCTTTAACCATATTTAATTCTGGTAGGAAAGCACAGCTGAACTTTTTGCTTCTTGTTAGATTATTATAGTTTGAAAGCAAAAACTGCCTTGTGTGCTTCTCTGAAGTTTCCTTAAAGAAGAGATGAGGCTGACAGGTTAACAATTTCATAAAATTTGAAAAGGTTCCTTTCATTCCTAGAATGAAGATAATTTTCTAAATGAGCAATTTATTCCTTAAAGTTGCAAAGACAGACCACGCAAATCTACCAATCCTGAATGTAAAGGAGGTAATCAAAATGCTGGCAGAAGGAAAATTATGTCTCATTTTTATTCTATACAGCAGTAAATAATAATATAAATAGCCAAAAAAATTTACTCATCTTCAGCCATAGTGCAAGGAAGACCATTATTATGGTTTTACCACCTAAATCACTCCTGAAAGTATTTATTTTTTATTTAAAGTTGACTCAAGTAATAATATAAGCATTTTTTAAACTCTTGCTACCTGGCTACTTAGACAAATATTAAAGCTAATAATCAGTTCCTATTTTAGATTTGCAAAATCTAATAAAACTGGGATTTTTAAAAATCGAAACAGAAACCGCTTCAATCTTTATAGTTACAAGCCATGTCGTAAGCACCATTCTCCTTGTGTCTGAGTTTCTACATCTCTGTATTGCAAGGTACCAAGATATTCTTTATTCTTTCAATAATTCTGCTCTTTTGAACGCTTTTTCTCCCATTTCCTTTAAAAATCTCATTATCAACATCCAAAATCAATATTTCAGAGGTGACCTGTGCGAGCAAACAGTTTGCATTATTTTTTAGTAAGACACTAAAAGTCTGGGATAACTTTGCCATCCTTGCCCAGCTGTGCAGGCAGGGGCATGAAGAAGACTGCTATAAAGCCATTTATTTCCAGTTTCTACTTATAAGGTAATTTTAAAAAATGAATTCGTAACAAAGATGTTTTCTTACTGTGAGAGAAACTATGTTAATATAGGGATGTCTCAGGGAAAGAAGCTGAAAATAAAAGTCAACTTACCTCTGGAAACAGAAACATAAAACCCTGGAATGATGGAGTGAAACTTTGCGATCCCAAGTGTGAGTCGGCTTTGAACCGCGTTCAAACACAGCTCGAGATTTCCTGCGGGTGAGTCAGCTTGGTTGTTGATCCCTCCTTTTATTGGCTGCCTGCAAACATGTAACATTTCCTGGTCAGATACACAAAGTGTAACTCTTTAGTGACTGCAGATGAGAGTGATTACAGAAAGAGAGGTTGGACAGCGGCTTCTTCCACATCACAGAATACCAAGAGGGAAAGGTATATAGAAATATATATAGTATATATAGTGTCAAATACCATTTTGGATACAGCCCTGGTATGGAATGATCTCTCCACTGGGTCAAGCTGACAGCACAAGTCAAAAATCCCATAAACTTTTTAAGCCAGGTTGATCTTAAAACAGGAAATAAATGCTGGTTTCTGGTGGGAGGGTGGGCAGGCATAGGGTGATGTTGTGTTACAGAGAAGTCAGGTTCAATGGGCTGTCAAAGAGCCCTCCTGAAGAGGGTGTAGGGGTTAGGGTGAAAGTCAAGCTGGTCATGAGCCAGGAGCGTGCTCTCATCACGAGAGAAGAAAATGACACACTGGGCTGCATTAGAAATGCAGTCAGGAAAGTGAGATCAGTCATGGTGCCTCAGCACCCAGAAATGGTGAGGCTGCTGCTGGAATACTGGAATCAGCCTTAGGGCCCTCAGTCCAAAGAAAATGTTGACAAACTGGAGAAGACACAGTACACAGCTACCAAGATGGGGCCCTGGAGAGGCTGGGAGGACCAGCCTTGCTTTGGGAGATGCAGCAGGCTGAGGAGACATCAGTTAGGATCCTACAGCCATTTGACAGTCAGTTATGAAGACAGAGACAAATCCTTCTCCATAGTGGCAGATAACCACCAGTGGCCTAGGGAGATGTCTCAACTTCAGAGGTTCAAGCCAGATGCTAGGAAAAAGATCACCAGATGAGTATTGCAGTTCTTTATGGGCCACTCAGGTTTCAGAGCCTCCATCCTTTAAAGGTCCTCTAAACAAAACCACTGCTGACCTGATCCAGCACTGCCAGCAGTCCTGCCTTTAGCAGGAGCCTGGGCTACAAAATGATGAAAGTTCTGTATGCTTTAATTTTGTGAAAACCTTACAGGCTTAATTGTGTTCCTGCTAGGCCCCTGGCACACACATTCCCACTGAAGGTTGATGGGACTGGTGGATGCAAGGTAGAAACTTAAAGAGAGAGCAGTTTTTTCAGCTGATCACATTTTATGCAAATTTCTCTATTTTTAGAGTCTGACTTAAAACCAGTGTCAGTCAGTGAGATCCTGTCCACAGACTTCTGTTGGTTTTGGATCAAATCCTAACCCCCCCTCTCCCAGGGAGGGAAGGAGCAGTGAGGCAGTTAGCTAATCTTCCTGTGATCACAGGAAAGTCCCTTATATCATAAAATCATGTGGCCAGGGCTGTGTGGCCTGAGAGGAAGCACACTATGAGTGAGAAGTTCACAGTGTGCTTTGGCTGCCAGCTGTAACTCTCTGACCAGCACCAGCTTTCTCTTCCCAGCACACCCCTCCTAAAGGGAAATGAGGGAGCAGGAGCAGCAAAGGTGAGAAAAGGGCTGTAACAATCCTAGAGAAGGCTGAAAACGTGTCAGGTTGTGTTGCTGGTACCACAGGATCCTCCTCTCCTTGGCTCTGATTTATTAACACCACCTTAATTTTTGTCCATATTCTATACTTCTGTGAAAGTGCATTAAAAATGTTTTTCTCCTTAGAAATTGTTGGTCTCTCTGGCTCAGACTGTGCTGCAGGAAAATCACAAACTCTTCAAAATCCATACAGCTAATTAAACAAAGTTCTTCAGAGGAGCTTTGTGGATAAATTTGAAGGACTTAATTTTACAGAAATTCTTTGACACTTAAAGTAGTTTTAGGTACTTCTGTATCTTTAGAATATCATGTGATGGGGAAACAGAGTACTAGAACAATCCCCCATTTGTTTGCTCCTTTTGACTATTGTTTTCAGCTTAAAAAAAAACCCCTTAGTATAAAACCAGAAAGCTTAATTTTAATCCATATGTGAAGAAAGCAGAAATTTACAGGACAATTTGCAGTGCAGGTCTGAGCTAATTAAATATTGTTATAAACTGAATATGTTAATTTAAAAAAAAACCAGTATTTTACCTGAATATAATTTATCCAGAGAAATTTAAAGCTTCTCACATAATATGAACACTTATAAATAATGGACAAGGAAATCCTCTATAGGCTCCCACAAGGCCTGTCTTGTGCAGAAAGCAGACAATTAAGAAAACAAAAGTTTAGTTTGACTGTAAATTGTTGAGTTTGTTTGGATTTTGGTTTTCCTTGTAATAATGTAAAATACTTGGGCTAAGACCTTGCAGCAAAGAATAATGGGTAAGACAGACATTGAATAGTTCTCATCTCCTATGTACAGCGTTCATTCATTGCCATACAGGCAGCTAAATACACAGATACATATACATAGATGCTAAATACATAGAAGGATGGAGGCTCCTGCCAAAACCAGCAGCTGGTTGATGCCCAGAAGCTGTGTGCTCTTCTCAAGGACAGGGAGAGACTGAGTTCCATTGGAAATACCACTGAGTGCTCTTTCAGACATATGGAAGGGAAAACAACAATGAACAGAAAGGTAATCTCAAGAGCAGCACTTAAAATGGTAATTATGTGAGCGCCTGCAGGATTCCTTTTAGTGAGTGAATCCAGCTGTCACATAAGGTTTGGCAGAGAGCATCTGACTAGAACTGCAGGAGGAATTCTGAGACAGTAGGTTATTTTTCATATGTACATTCAGGCTAAATGACAGCACAAGTCCTTCAGCAGAGTCATGGATCTAAAAAAAATTAAAGACCAGTTTTTATTCCATTCAGAAGAGAAAACTGACCCTCAGATTGTTAAAGAATGAGCAGCTAAAAACCACCATATTTATTTACTTACTTTTTAAAGTGTCCAAATAAGATCTTTGAAAACCTAACCATAACAATGCAAGAAGAACTAGAATTTTTGCTTTTTAAATCCAAACTTATTTTTATGACTCACTTACAAGTTAAGACAGTTCACAGGAAACAGAAATGTGTTCTTAACAACACTTTAGCATCCCGAAAGCAGGAATAATAACGATACCTAAAGAATAACAGTTTAAGACACAAGTCATTTATAAGTCTTCCCCTCATAATAGTCACAAAGAGTGGACCCAGTTACAATCAAATTTAGGACAAAATGGGGGTTTTACAAGCAGCAGCATTAAAGGGCCACAGCATAAGACAAAGCATGAATAGCGTGAGTGTAATGAAAGAATGACACAGGACCAGAAGACTGAAGCATTGAGATGACCCAAATACCAAAGCCTCTGATGCACATTCAGTAAACATTACACTTGAATATTTCAGAAGAGTTCCCAGCATCGTTTCTCAATCTGGCTATTCCAGTTGGGCAGAATAACTTTTGGCAAAGATATAGGTTCTAAGGTGCCGTTTTCTTTGGCATCTTGTCTATTTCAGGAGGACTTGCAAGAAGATAATGTTAAGATGCTGTGGGTTTAGATTTGCAGGGTTCAAATGCTGTGTAATTCCGCTTTACAAAAGCTGGGCTGTAGTGCATGAGTGCAGCCAAAGCTTTAATCATCTTGCTTTGGAAGACAGGACTCCAAACAGGCACAGTACTAACCCACTGTAATGGGATACGTAATGAAACAAAAAAATGTAGTGTCCCTTTTCCATTTCATGGATTTGCAGTTGAACTAAGCATTCCTTTTCCATTTTTTGTTTGTTTTGTTAAAAAAATTGTTTCCTCAAATGCCCATACCATGTTATTTTGGGATATATTTATAACATTCATTTTGCCATTAATGAGATGACTAAACAAAAGTTATCACAGCTTCTGGCCTTAGGCAATTTCCATAAGTTAGTGTCAAGTAGTGTCAAGCACCTCTGCTAATTAAATTCTACCAAATAAATTTATTGATTCTTTACCCAATTATTTATACGGTGAAATCTTAAACAGATAGGACACAATAGTCCAATGTAAATTGGAACAAGATGAAGAACTCCCAGACTGCAGAGAGCTTAGGGAATCATTCTTGCCCCAGTCCTCATGCCACGCAGTTGTGGTCTGTTTTGAACACAATGTCCCAAACAGTATAAAGCCAGGGTGGAGGAATGCTAAACCTCCAGTTCTGTCAATTATGCACCTGCAGATAAGTAGTTTTAGTAAGCCAATGGTGAAATGTCAGACATGCATTGTGTGACCTTGCTGTGAATGTGTGGCAGAGGTGAGGCTTTATAAGCAGCTTTCAAAGCCTTCACACATACCAAGCAAAAGCCAAGCTCTTCTAGCCAAAGACATAGGGAACACTCCCTGCTTGCTCCCTTAGGATACCTGTCCCAGGGTGAGGAATAGTGCAGCCGTATTCACCAGTCCCCAAAAGAAGCCTTTCCTCTAGGCCAGCATAACACAAATGTATTTTCCAATGTCACTTGGGTTTTTCTACCAGAAAGTGGCAACGTTTTGATTGGCTTGGTTCTAAATGTTGCCTTTTTTCTACCTGGCAATTCTGGAATGTGAAAAATGCATCTGGGCACAAATCATCATCAACATTTTTTTTTTAAGTCTGATCTTGACCAAATGCTGGTTTTCAGTTGCAGGGCTGATTTGGGTTCATTTGGAGATTTTTTGTTTGGTTGGGGTTTTTTTAAAGTTTCAACACGTGTAGATTAAAAGCATCTGAAACACAGAGATTGCTACTGATTTCTTGTAAGTGTTGCTATAATCAAACCTGCTTGGAGGCCTGTTGAATGCAGTGCCATGGAAGAAAGACTTCTGAATTGTTGCAGTAAATGCCAGTGGGCTTTCAGTCATCTAGGAAAACACTCTGCTTATGGTGAAATATATTCTTTGAATTTGGTTATTAGCATACTGAACTGGCATTAAGTCCAACACTGCCAGAGATGAGAACATCCTTCTCTTCTGTGGAAAGCAGCCAACTAACACAGAGGACATAAAGAGTGGAGAATTTACCTTGATTTCCCAACAGTTTTCCCACCACCTGTCACATAACCCTTTGCAGACCAAAAGAGCCTTTGTCAACCTTAAAAATTTTAGCTGTGCTAGAATCCAGCACGAGTGATGTGAAGAGACAGCACCTAAAAAAGCAAAAGGAGGTATTTTTATGAAAAAAAATATTCTGCATATGGAAGTTCAATCCAACTCCATAATTCAAATTTATTTATGAAGTAGTTTTAACAGATCTTGCAGTAATCAAGGGGCTAAGTTTCAGCTTTCGTTTGGAGATGCCAAATCAAAACCATCTGAAACTATTCATTACAGACCCAAAACTTCGGAAGACAATGCAAAGAACACAAGACATTTATTACACACAGTCTCATCAAATGCATATTAGTTTGAAAGGCTGAATTTTTGAATGTTTGAGTTGGTAATATTGCAAACAAGTTCCTCACAGGAGGGTGAACATAGCAGTTCTTTGACTTCTGCTTGGCACTTACTTCCAGTAAATTTTTTCATGGCTTAGTCCATGGAGATCACTATCATTTCTCCTCTGAAAGTGATGTGAGATCAGGAGCACACAGCAAGAGAGACACACAGGCAGTGTCCAAATGGGCTAGAAAGCCCAAGGGCTGTCTGGCCTGTGATGCCTTGTGCCAGCTTTCTTTGGAAGTCAGCATTTCATCTGTAGCAAAAACACTGGAGACAAAATATGGTAATAGTCCTAATAAGAAAATGTTGCAGTAATGCAGCATAATCTTTTGGGATTGATATTTTGACTCTCTTAACTTGTCAATGATCAGTCCATTTTAATACAGGCAAACAAACTTCGCTCAAAAGTAAACAGTTCTAATAATATCGCTGGATGTACTTTTTGACTTTTGCATTTCAAAGCTGAAAATAGCAGTGTGGCATGAGTGAGAATAGCCTCTACTGGGTGGACTTTGTTCTATTTTGTTCTTTCCAGGAAGTGGCAACTAAAAGAAATGACCTGTTGGAAATTCCCCAATTGTACTCTGAGAGACAAAAAATACCCCCAAGGCTTATCCATGTCCTCAAGTGACATACACTCCAATTTCCTCTCAGTTTCAGTGGTACAGGAAAGCAGGTATCAAAACAGACAGCTCTGTGGCAGATACTGAAAAGGAAACATTTAGAATTTGTGCAAAAGCTGATAACCCCTAACACTGGAAAGCTTGGGGGAAGCCATGGTTTTCCCAGCTTACACAAATGCCAGCTGTAAGCTCAGGTAGATGATTGTGAGGAGAAACTGGCAGTAAGTGAATTTGCACATCTCCAGAACATGCTTTCCTATTAAAGCAAAATACAGCAGCAATTTGACAGTGTGTAGCCCAAACTCAGAGACTCTCTGCATTAATAGTCAGTGGTTATGCTGCCCCTCAGACACAGCTCAGGAGGATGTCAGAAGGCACAAACAGGAGTCACATGAAGATCAGAGGGGAATGTCCAGTGCCACAGCCCAGAGGGTGTGGGAATAACCTCAGGCACCAGGCAACAGCCTGCTGGCAATGACCAGGTGGAAGGCAGCTCTGCAGGAGAGAACTCTGGGGTCCTTAGCAGGTAAGCAGCTGAATGTGAGCAGCAAGGAACCCTTGTGGCAGATGATGACAAGCACCCTGGGCTGTGTTCGGAAAAACACCACCAGTAAATCAAGAGAGATCTTGCTCAGCACTGGTGGGATCACGTCTGGAGATGCATTCCCTGCTCTGGGATTCCCTGTGCATGATGGACATGGAGTAAGTCTAGCAAAGGGTCAGGAATTTGATCAGATAATTGGGTTATCTATCATGGGAGGAGAGGCTGAGATAATAAAGATTGCTTAGCTTCAAGATAAAGCTCAGAGGGATCTTTCTGATGTATGCAAACACCTGATGGGAGGAAGCAAAGATGGAGCAAGTCCTGATGTTCCAGTGAATGCACAAAAAACACTAAGAAGAAATTGAAGAACAGGAAATTGTTTAAACATAGGAAAACACATAAAGGTGAATGAACAGTTACAAAGGTTATCCAGAGAGGTGGAAGTCTCCATCTTTAGAGGTGTTTAAAATCCAGCTGGACATGATCCTATAAGCACAGTTTGACTGAATTCTTTGGGGTTTTTAAAAAACAGCTTTCTGCAAAATAACTGTGAAATGTTGCTCTAAGAAAGGATGTGACATGGAAGACTTTCAATTGTTCAACATTGTTTTTAGAATTGAACAATTAGGAAAAATCTCCACTGGACCTGTTAACACCATTTGACTTGAGTTCTTACATTTGCTCCATCAGATAACCAAATTAAGCTTATCTAACAGCTTTAATTTTTTTTTTCCTGCCTCATGACATTATGAGGAAATTGGGGTCAGAGGCTCATGGGTTTCATCACAACTTTTTCTTGCTTGCCTGCAGAAAACAATTGCTTAATTTTCCTGTCCTATATCTCTAATAGGGTCAAAAATTATTTGATTTGTGCTATACCTCGTCTTACTTAGCAATGGAACTGGTGACTTTGTTATGCTACTGTAACTGTAAAAATTCAGTTCCTGACAATTTCAAAGTGTGCAGTAGATTCTCTCTGCAGTGATAAAAGGAAGTAAAGCTATCAGAAATGGTGCTGATAAGAACAGACAGAAATATTAAATCCAGACACACCAACAAAGGAATTTAGAGAAGAAACACAGCTGAGGGTTTAAGCTTTAATGCAGTTCCTGAGCCTGTGGGCAGAGCACATGGGTGAAGGTCTCACATGAGGCTGATGAGGACAGTGGGGGTTTCTTGGTGCTCTGAGCCCTGACAGAAGATAAATCCCAGTAACCACAGCTTATCTTCCCCTAAAAGTAGGCTCTTTGAAAAGACTGTGTTGGTGTTAAAAGGTTTAATGTAGATTTACTAGGCTGTAATGAATTTTTAACCGGTAATTGTTCAGTAGGTTTTGGTAGGATCTGTTTCTGAATGTCTAACACTAATCTTGAAAGACTAATTCCAATAGCATTGTAAACCAGAATGCTTCTTCCTTGCAGTTCTCATTAGATCTTGGCCAAAGCTACAGATTTGAAAACTGTTACCTCTTCTGAAAAGGTCTCTAATTTTAGTCACTGTCTTCTCCCTTCTTTTTTTGGTGATAAGCCTAAAAATGCATATTTTGACACACAAGTGAATAAATTTTGTTCCTTTTAGCATAGGGAGTGTTTCACAGACATTGGAAGTTTCGTGTCTGTAATTTCCTTCTAGAGAAAACAGTTATGATTTATTTAGAGGAACTTCATCAGCTGGTGTAGAAAACCATGAGGAAATCATCAGAGAAAGCAAGTTTCTGTGCATAGTTTCTAACAGGCTTTGTATGAGCCAGCTTCTTCCCAAAGTGGGAGTTGGGTTTCCTAGGGACCAGGAGATGAAGTTTTTGTTCTTGTGCATGACAGTAGGTCTGGTCAGTGTGTAAAATCACAAAAGCCATGCCTAGGATCAGGTTCAACATGAGAATGGGGTCTAGAAAACTCTTCATGTGGCTGTTTACCAAAGCTGTCTTCAGATTTCAGTGCTGCTGGGCAGATGGAGAAGGATTTCCTGAAGGATTCCCCTGTTCAGGAACCTTTATGTGCAGGCACACAGTGGCCACTCACTAGAGCCTCCTGGCCACCACTGACCCACAGTGCTGGAAGTTAAATACTCCCTGTACAGGATGGGTATAATGAAAATAAATACTTAAAGGTAAATAAAGATGCTAAAAAATAAACTAACCTTGTTGTGTGAATATACTATGTTGAGGTTTAGACACATTATATCTCATTTGCTGCTCAGTTTTATCTTCAAGTATATACTGTGCATACTTTGAAAAATCAGTGTAGATTCTGGATCTCAAAGACAGGAGTGCTTTAGTTTCGTGAGGTCGCATGTGTCAGTTTCAGAATTTTAAAACTTTGCTTATTTTTCAAACCATTGAGTTCACAATGCTGTATTCCATGAGTATAAAAGGTTTAAATGAAATTTATTTTACCTCCTTGCAAATTGATATAATTTGGTTTTGTCCAGCTGCCACATTACTACTACTTCTCTCTCATCCTTTGAGTACTGGGAAAAATGTGGTTGTGTTTCTTTTCTGCTACTTCACAAGTGGGGTTTTGGGTGAATTTCTGTAGCCCAGCTTGCTACATCCACTTGATGAAAACATCCACTTTCATTCTGAGCATGTGAGAGCTAATTTTAGTTTCACTTTGCAGGGAAAGCTCTCCCTTTCATCATAGGGGAACATAGCTGTGTTTCCTTTTTACCGGTTCTGCTTACAAGCTGAGTCTCAAGATACTTAGCAGATGCAAGGAGGAAAATGAGGGCTCCTGCAGTTTAGAACAACAGGTTGGAAAACTGTTGGTTTGTTTGAGGCTCTGGAGCAGTTCACATGTTGAGAGCAGTGTCTCCCCTTCTGGGCTCTATTATGTAGCTGCTGTTTTCTCTTGCTTTTCACAAATTTGCTTCCTCTTCCCTGGTTTTACCTCATTGCTTGGGAAGATTATAAATTGTAGCTGAAGCAAGGCTGATCTGCATTTACAGTGCTTAGCACAGAAATGTTCTGATCAGAGATCAGAGTCACTGTAGCAGTGCTGAACAAGTAGGTTAAAAATGAAATGGCAGAGATACACAGAGTGGAAAGCACTACCAGTAGTGGTAACAACAAGTGAGATTTGTAGGGGAGTGGGAGTAACATGGTAAACAAGAATATGGTATTTTCCAGCATTATCTCAGGGGATATTTCAGCAGGGAGCACATGTGAACTGGATTTTGAACTCACAGCAGAGTTGGTTGGTAAGGAAGAGAGCAGAAATCATGGCTTTCAAGGTCAGAAGAGATCATTTTTTTTAAGGCTGTAAGAGGCAGAAGGGTTAGAGGGTTCCAGCAGGCATCTGGGAGGGTTCTGGGTGTGAGCAAAGGGCTGCACAACAGCAGGAGCCTTAAGGGACTGCAGACTGCAAGATCAGCACAGGCAGAAGGATTATGAGGAGAATGTGGCCCTCCCTTGTGTGAATGTTAGAACAGGCTTCCAGTGCTCTCCCCAGGTTTGTCAGACACAGCCTCTGCCTGTGTGACACACACATCTCCCAAAGTGCACTTCCCAGTGTAAGGATGGAAATTATCCCCCTGTGCTGATTGTCCTGAGGACTCTGCTGTGCCTCGAATGAAAGGATTGCATTCAGGCTGCTTAAAAGACTCTCCATGTGCTGGAGGGCTGGATAGGACTGCTGGAGTGGGCAGCTTCAGCCTCAATGGCTGTGATGGACACTGAGGATGAAAATGGTGCATTATTTTGTGTGATCCAGAGTGTAAAAAAAAAATGTTAGGCAGAAAAGAGCATGTCTGTCTCATTTTAGTCATGGCAGTGGCTTATTCTTAGGTGGTGGTGGTAAACTTATTTCTAATTCAGAAGTCGGTACTAAAACCTCTGTACAAATGAATTATTGTGCCTTGATGGCAAAAGGAGTCTGATTGCCTGTATAAGCTGAGGATGAAAAAACACATTCATTTTGAAGTAACCATAGAGACTAATAAACAACATCAGCTGTAACATTTTTTATTTGACTATGAATCCTTTGCAACCAAAAGTTCTCAAAAAAGCTGCTGAAGAGATCTTGATTCTCCAGGTACTTCATTTTGCCAAGTCTTAGAGTATTGGTGATAATACATTTGTTGTCTAAGAAAGATGTAGTATATTGGTTTTGTTGTTACAAAAAGTCAAGCAGCTATTTACTGAGTTCCTAGATGAAAGATATAAGCTGAAAAGCCACCAATTTACCTGTTACTCCTGGAAGAGGGATGGTATCACAACTGCTGCTATGAACACCACACTGACACCAGGCATGAAGGAGATCCTGGACCTAGCAAGCTTAGCAGGCACATTTGAAACTCATTTAGAGGACAGCATTCAGGAATGCTAAGTGAATATACTTACTGGTACAGAGTATATACTTGATATTCTTAAAATAATATATTTATCCCAGATTTTTGGGTTATTTTTATACTTAGCCCCAAGGAATGTTGCAAACACTGTGCCAATATGGCAGAAGTACAAAGCATTCTAAACATATAAATCCAGATTATTACTTGGCTCGAGCATGAAATATGTTGCAAGCATTAAATATTTTGTAAAACTTCCAGAATTTTGTGAAACCAGAAGAGTGTTGGTGCCAAGATTTACAAAAGGTGAATCCTGACTGCCAGGATTCAAAGAGAAAATGTGACTACAAAGGAGTTTAGTTGATGTAAGTTTTGAGAAAAATCATAGGAAAGTGCAGAAAGGATTCATCTGAGAAGAAATCACTATATATATTCACAGAGTAGCTGCATAGATAAACATTGTTAAAACTTTTACTATGCCATGACATTTCAAATAAAAGGTTTTACAAAAGCAGGTATTGGGTAGAACTGCCATTTATTGGATTTGTCACTAGCAGGCTTCACAGTGGTTTGTAGAAGAACTAATATCCCTGTCCTCTCTAATCTGAGAGTGAAAGGTGATAAGATTTTGTGACTGATGCAGAAAAGTGGTGAAATATTGAAAAGCAATACAGAAGAGAACTAGGCTGTTTGCTTGCTGGGCTCAGTCTGGCAAAAGGCATTTGTGGTAAATGAAGCTACTCCATCATGTAGCAAATAAAAATGTGGGCTTACCTGGACAGTAAGATTTATCCTAGAAATTAGTACCTCCAAAACTGAATGAAGTGAAGGCAAGGGAGACAGAAACAGGATGGTGATGTTTGTGTAGAGAGCACCAGCAAGGTGGAAGCCCATAGACAGCTCCAGCACATCTCTGAAAAGAATGTCAAAAAACTGAATAAAGCAAAGAATGGTTTGCCAGAATCATTTAGGTTCAGCAAAAACACTTCACAGGACACGGGAGAATGTTAAGTTTCATTTATCAAAAAGAGAACAAGAAATAGCTTGTTTAGGGGGTTTAAACTCTTCCATGAGAAAGGAAAATGGGACTTTTACAGAACAAATCCTGAGACAGAAACACATTGTGAAATAGAGACACACCATTTTAACACTGTGTGATTGATTATAGAAATCTGCTTCGTTTTGTTGCTTGTGGCTGGAGGGTTTGAGTGAAAGTTGGCTGCTTGCTGCAGCCTGGTTTTGCCACACAGGGTCAGTGTGAGATCACACAGCTTTGCTCTGTGCCAGCTCTGAGCTTTTGAACAGAGGGCAGCAATGCTGGGCCAGTGCAGGGACCAGACTTGAATTCCTCATCATGAAATATATGGTCCCTCGGAGGACTGAGTGGAAAAAGAAGATTTAGTCATGGGAGGAAAGGAGAAGGAACATTTTCCATCTTGCCTCTGCTGATTTAGCAGAATTTGGGGTTGCTCAGGACTTCATGAAGATACTTTAGGACATTGGTACTCCTACATGATCAATCAGAGTCACAAGCACCCTGTTTTTCCAGTTTGTATTGCTTTTCCTTGCCTCATGGATGGTGTAGAGCACACTGCACAGGCATTCTGCTTCATACAGTTGATTGACATTCTTCTGATCTGGCACAGGAAAGGTAAAGTGTCATCCTGTGGTTAAAGAGTGGGGCTTGAAATCATGATGTCCCCTAAACTGATGCCACTGCCATAGACTCTGGGTGTGACTGTGGACACAGTACCCAGTGGTTTGTGCCTCAGGTTCCTTCCCAGTAAAATTAACAGAAATGTTTTTATGAGGGTAGTTCAGTGTTCATTTAATGCTAATACTATCCTCTATAACCAATGAAAGCATTCAAAATAACTTGTGGTATCTTCATGCCAATAAGGTCAAAAATAATCTTCTGGGGTTTGTAGCCCTCGTTCTTATTAGGAAGAGGAAAGTTCTTAACTTGAGACAAGTATGGTTTGGTTGGTTTTGTTTGTTTGTTTGTTTGTTTGTTGTTTTTGTTTTGTTTTGTTTTGTTTTGGTTTTGGTTTTGTTTTTTTTCTTTAATGATAGTTTTATCTGAAAGAGTACTAACAGCAGGTTTAATTTAGGTGTGAAATAGCATCAGCTGTGCAGTAGAGGTCACTGCTGCATTACTTGAATAAATTCCACCATGTGCCTGATAGGCTCGATCAAAAGGATTTCTAGTTTGCAAGAAATATTTGGATTTCAATGAAATTAATATTTCCCTGAAATTTTAATTTCTTTGAAACAGAGGATAAGCACCAGGTGATCTACATATACAGAACTTGTACTCCCAGGATCCTGCAGCTTTTTGAAAAACCTTGGACAGTTCACAGATGTGTAAGGAATTCTCACAGATATTTTCACATCATGTCTTTTACTGTTAACACACAGAGAATTGACATGAATCAGCTTTAGAGATGTGAGAGGAGGTCTGTGCCTGTGTCTGTGTCTGTGCCTGTGTCTGTGTCTGTGTCTGTGTCTGTTCTGAAGACAAAAAATTGGAGCACATTTAGGAGTCTACCACAGAAGCAGGAAAGCAGCTGGGAAAGAAAAGAATGGAAAAGAGACATTTCAGTGATATTCTTTTGAGCAATGAAAACAAAACCCCAAACAACCAGAAAACTATCCTCATAATATTTTCCCTTTCAAATTAAAAAATGGTGAATGTGAAAAATATTATTAATACTATTATAAATAATGTGAAAGGATCCCATCCCTGGAAGTGTTCAAGGCCAGTTTGGATGGGGCTCAGAGCAGCCTGGTCTAGTGGAAGGGGGACTGGAACTGCATGGTCTTTAAGGTCCCTTCCAACCCAAACCATTCTGTGATATTTTTCTCAATGTATACAATGCCAAATAGCATATTAATACAAAACAGCTCATGTGCCATAAATTTGCAGTTCATTTACTCCTTACTATTGTATCTTAATAATAGGTTTTTAGGTATACTTATTCACTGATCATCTTATAGATCCCTGCAACACTTCAGCATCATTCTGAACTGAGGTTGGATGGAGGAGTCTTTAACTGTGGTGTCAGATCTGATGTTAACTCAACAGCATCAGGCACCTGAACAATTTTCAGGATGCTTGTCTTGATGAGAATAAATTCTTCCCAGTATTTTACCCTGCACAGACTAAAGAACTTAGGAGAAAGATAAAGAATGTGGTATTATGCCAGTATTTTCATTTTCCTCATTTAAGCAAGAAAGAATTATCTGTAAGTTTAAATTCAAGTATGTAAATAAACATTTTTAGGCAATCCTAAAAACAGCGAGCCTGTTGTACTTTAATATTTTTTTTACTGTTATCAGGACTTATTTATCAATTTAATCATGGATTTAGAGGGTGTTTGGAAATTTGATAAACTTCCTTAATAGAGAAGTTGAATGAATAGCCTTTTTTCATTGAAAGGAACAATAAGTAAGCACAGTCCCAGATCTCTCTGTAATGAAGCATAATCCTATAAGAACACAGTATAGGTAGAAGGAAAAAGAATTTTGTTAACCTCCTTTGTTCCCAGAGAGCCCTGCAAAAAAGTTTTACCTCTGCAGTTTGGGTTGTGGCAAACCTAAGTGACAAAGCCTCACTGAAAGGAAAGGGGCTGTGGAGATTCAAGGGTTTCACCTCTGACCAAGAGCTGGCAGCACCAGTGCCCAAACCATTTCTGAACAGCAATTCCACAGAGATTATTTCTGTCACTGCTGAGCCAGGTTAGTATTAAAGTAAATTTCTGAGCTTCATTACACAGCTCTGGCTCTGATCTGGGTGGTTATTTAGGTGTGTCCCTAATCTTCCTGAGGAGGTTGTAGAATTCAGGAGGTGCATTGTGAGATCAAGAGTTGATCTCTCAAGAGAGGCACGACCAAATCTGCTGCCTCTCTGCATCCCATGCTCAGCTCTCCAAGCAAGACTTTCTTCATGTGACTGATTCTACTTCTGGTTAATAGAGTCATATCTTTGAGCCATATTTTCTAACAGGAAGTTCTGGATTATTGGATTCTTAACACTTCAATACAAGTCACAAGCTTTCTCTTCTCTTTCAGTTAACAGTTTACAGCTCTGTCTGGAACTGTGAGTCCTCAGGCTCTCTGAAAAGCCAGTTATTTATCAAATGAGCCCCCAGCACAATCAGAGAAAAGTGTAAACATAAAACTCTAACAAATGTGGATCTGCCCATACCACTGACCGTTCTGCAATGGATACAGAACATAGACCTCCAGTCATTATGGATCTTGCTGGATTCAGTTCTAGCTGAACGTTGCTGAAGCAGGATTGAATATGGATTCCATCATCAGTTTATACATGGAGCTTGTATAACTCTTTCCTGGAACTTCACCAGATTTTAGAAAGTAGATTTTTGCATACTAGGATCACACATAAGTGTTGGCATGAGATAAAAATTCCTACAGTTAATAAATAAAACCAAAATGTCCCAGGAAATCATAACATAAGCACAGTTCCAGAGTGATTTTGGCACTTGTCCTTGGCCTTAAAAATCCTTTATACTGTTCCATTATAGTCTGTTCTGTTCCTAATTATGTAAGAAATGAAGCACCTTGGATAAATTCCCACCTGATGCTGTCGGGCAAGGGCTGGGGAGACCTTTACATAACAATTGTCCTTCAGCTGTGAAAGACAGCAAACCCTTAGCAGCAGGGGCTGGAGAGCAGGGTAAGAGTTCTAATCAAGAATGGGAATAAGTACAAAAATGTGTTGGTGATTCAAGTGAGTTGCACTGGAGATGTGCTGCAATCACACTTCCAGTTAGCCAGGAATGTCTGGAGCAGATGAAGGGTTCAGCTGTCTGCAACACTGACACTGCAAAGCACCAGAGATGGGCTTTTCTAGAAGCATCCAAGGGACTCGTGTGCTTTCCGAAACCTTACACTGAAACTTCTGTGTGTAGGAAACACTTGAGCTATAAAAGATAATTACTGATATGAAAACAAACAAACAAACCAAAACATTTCTTTAATATTTCAGTTAGCTCTCAAGTAAAGCAAAAAATGTGAGATATTTCCTGAGTCAATAGTTGTTCTTGCCAAAGGCTACAATCAGCACTCAGTCAAGACTGGTACTTCATCCTCATGATCCGTGACCATGCTGAAATAGTTTTAAAACCTCCTGCTCCCTTGCCTATGGTGTTTTCCTGCTTGTTCACCTTCCTTCTGATCATTCCCCTTGGTGTATCTTTAGTAGTTCTTCCAAATACTTTCTCCAGTTTTCTGTATGTGGGAGGCCCAAATGCTTTTCTGCTCTATTTTTTGCTATGATTCATATACAAAATTATCCACCATCACCTGTTGAGGACTAAGAAAGATACCTTTTAATTTCTGTCTTCCATCCAAAAAAGAGCCTTAGTTAAAAATTATACTTGGGAATAATTTAAGCATGTGTGAAATTCAGCATGGCTGAACAGAAGAGTTGAGGTTGAAAGGACCCTCTGAAAACCATCTAGTCCAACCCCCTGCTTAAAGCAGGGTCAGCTAGAGCAGGTTACACAGGGTCATGAGCAGTTCAAATATACCCATAAATATATGCAAGAATAGTCTACAAAACCCTTTCCAGTGTTTGGCCACCTTTACTGTAAAAGCAGGGCTCAACTTTCTCCCACCTTCTGCAAGTAATTTTATTCAGGTCCCCCTGGAGGCCGTTGTCCTGCATGTCAAAGAGCTCACTTTGGGTTTATACTTGGTCTCTAGGTTCTCACTCATTCTTGCTGCAGGACAAATAAAAGAGCTGTGTCTTCACCAAGACTCATTCTCCAACTGAATTCTTAGACTGAGATATTTTCATCCTTTTTCCTGATAAAAGTAGGCTGGGCAGTCCAGAAGGGTTTATGAAAAGTCTTCCCAGCCTGCTAGGTTGGCTTAGTCTTACTCTTTTCTGTCAGTTCTCAACCCATGTTTGCTTCAGAAAAAGTGCAAAGTGCAGAATAAAGAGCCAAATCAAGAAGCTGTGATTTTACAGCATTGTCCTATCTGGTCTCCACAGAGCTCTGCAACAGCCTTTAATGTTTTAAAACTCCTTGTCATGCCTCAACCCCTTCCTCTCTGCAATGAGCAATCCTAATTCTTTCAGTCATTGCCAGTGTCACAATATTCTCAGTTTCTCTTCTCCGTGGACTATACTTTATTTTCTGTATATTTATTATGTAGAAAGAGAATGGCTTGGTTCTTGAAAATGGGAATAAATCACTGATTTGTCTCAAATTTTCTGGGTGGACTGGACATGATCTGAAGGCAACTTCAGCAAACCATAAGACATTACAGAATGGAAGTTCTTAGGGTGAAGTTTGGGAGACCATTTCATTATTCTTTGTTCTGCACTAAGCACACCAGATATTCTAGATTATCACTGATGATATCTACAGCAGAACTGACCTTTTCATTCCTACTGCAAGTCTGTGGTGGTTTATTAAACTTTGAAACCAGCATATACTTAAGTCTTTGTGGTATCCTGTGCATATCATACTGGATGGAAAAAGCTTGCACTGGCATGTGAATGAGATAATTTGTGTATTTAAATGCCAAACTCATGTCATGAGCTATAAGCACTAATAACAAAGTACATCCATGGCCAGATTTATTTCAGTTTCTCTGGACAGGTTTAATGTTGGTTTGTCTGTTGTCTACAAAGAGCTACATACTTTAAGTGACTAAAAGGACTTTTTAAACCCAAGTAGTGAATCTCTGGCATGTAGAATACATATCCCTAATCTGTGTCTGGACCAAAGTCCCAAGCAGAAAGGTGGAGAGAGCAGGGCAGAGCAGTGAGGACGAGGCTGTGCACAGCTCAGGCAGGGGCTAACAGGTCTGGAGCTTAAATGCATTTCCTGGGCCAGTGCACAGACAGCACCTGAATGGACTCCCCAGATGATGCTGATGAGGGAAATTGGGACCTGTTGATGCTCTCAGGATCCTGACCCATCCCAGCAGGTAGAAAAACTTGCACAAAAAAGGGATTTTTGTAAATGGAAGTCATGTGTTTAGCAATGCTCTAAAGGAATGTGGGTGCAGCACTGGCTGAGAGAGCAGAACCAAATCTGGTCCATGGTGCCAGAAAAGTTTTGTACAAGGGGGATTTGTAATTTGGAATGTTCCAAGGACACATAGTTTTGGAATGCTTTGGAACAAGACAATGAAGTTATTTTTCTCAGTGGTGGTTTTGTGTTTTGCAGGGTTTCTTTCTTTCCCTCCAGTTACCTAACACTATCTTGGGTAGGAAAACTTAAATTAGCTTTTTCACTATCTAAATTCTGCAGGAAGGGGATTTTTCATCTACATTTCCCTTTTTGCTACGTATCTATTTTATTATAAGTATGTCTTCAGCTTAACTCCACTGTACTTTTACTTGGACACTGGTCTTTGAAAAAAGGACATTAACTGTTATTTAGCACAGTATACTAATCTGGGTATATTTTATCTTCCACTACAGGAAATATTTAATGGATAGTAAATAATATTCCTAACTAAACAAATCCTTGCAATGAGGAGGATGTAGAAGGATAAGGATCCAATATGAGCTGAGACAGGAATGTCAGTTATTTAAATGGTTTTATACTGTGAGAAAACCATTCCTTGATCTAAAGAATTTTATTTCTCAAAATATCTGTGCATACTTTTGTCTCATTTAGAATGAATATGAAACTTCTTCAATATAAACCAATCTATTATTTCACTAGTTACTGCAGGGTACAAACCCCTTGCAGTACTGTGCTCAAGTTAGCAGACTAGAAGTTAAAGAAGCTGGCTATTAATTTCCCCAAAACAACAGGCAGAGATAATTTCAAAACTACTCTGTGAAGAAAAGCCATTTAAAATTATTCAAGTACAGAGTAACACAGCCATTCTCAAGCTAATTTGTTTTCAATTTCTATTGAAATATGTGCCTGGCAGCAGTACTGTTCTATGAATCATGGTTAAAAAATCCAGTGGAAGGAAGTTATCTACTTGCAGCCCCTTCTGCCTGTAACACTGGCACTGAGATATAAATGATAGAGTGAAACTTCTTTTTCTTCTCTATTAAGATAAAGTGAATGTGTAAATCTTGACTTACAGATCTTTTTTATTAATAAAGTCTTTGGACTTTTCAGGAATATGGACTTTCTTATTGTCTTCCATTTCCTTTCTGAAGGTAAGCAGAGATCTAAGCTCTCTGAGGATGTTCTGGTGGACCTGGAGGAGTGTTCTCCTTGTGGGTACTTTGTGCAGCTGAGAGCAGAGAATTGCAGCCCCCTGTTACACTGTGTGTCTCCAGAGTCCAGATTTGTACTGTGGCAGCTGATAGATACAGGGTACAAACCCCCTGACAAAGATGAAACTAGGTAAGGCTAGGTAAAGTTCCTATTGCTGATTGATATTTTAGTCAGAAAGGTTTTGCTTTTTTTCTTCCATGTCAGGAAAATTAAATGAAAATAATGCAGTAAGATCCTCCATATACCTTACTCTTATGAATGGAAGCAAATTATGAGATTGTAAGGAGAATCCTTCACAGCAAATCAAAATAGGAATAATTTCTTAACAATTGATATACAGCCTATTTAAGGCTTCAGAAGAGCAAAAGATGGTTTAAATGGGCACTAAATTCTCAGAAGGAACAGAAATTCATCTGGGGCACATTGAAGCCTTTGAGTTTGACAGTCAGTGCCTGTGAGACCTGCCTGGAACTCCAGGCTATGGAAGTTGCTGTCCACAGACAGCTTCCCTTGGCACTTGGGCACTGCTGCTGCTGCTACCCCTAATTTTTGCCGTCTGTGTATAGCAGCTGGAAGAAAGGAAAATATTGGAGGTGCCAGTGAAGGAGTCTTAGGAATTCATAGTGCCAGAAGAGGTTTAGAGGGTCAGACAAGGTAATAGGGAACAGCTCATCATCACATGAGGCTTGAGGCATTTTCTGTCTTTTGAGAATAATTGAGATCATTTTAGTGTTTGGTAGCTTTGTCATGTGCTCTCTGCTTTGCCCAAAGGCCATGTCAGTGGAAAACCCGTGAGAACTGAATTCTGTATGTTTTATTACAGGAAACTATAGAGCCAAATTCAGTCTCCTCTTGCCCAATGAATGATACCATGTTCTGCTGTGCCAAGCAAGCCAGTTTTCTGCTTTTCTGTTTGCTTTAGGACAGTGATGTGATGAGGTAATGAATGCTAACCTGCTCCTGCAATTCAGGGACCTGCCTTACCTGTCCCAGAATCCAGACTTCAGAACTTTAGTGTCAAGTTTATCTTAAAAGTTTTCAAACCCAAAATTACAGTTATTACGTTGATCAGAGCACTGGCAGGACAGCAGAAAGGACTGACTGGAGATCTTATTTCATGCAGAAGAAAATTGACTTTATGTTTGACTTACATGGGATAAGCTGATCTTTATGCCTATTGTTATAACCAAATTTTTCCATTAGATCTTGAACTGTTCTGGAGACAGTTAAATCTATTTGAGCTGAAAGAAATTTTAAAAATCCTAAGTTGCTCCTGAATCCACCTCCAGCATGCTCTAGTCTCTGCCACAATTATACCTTCAACAACTTCTGTCGCTCCTAAAAGCCATGTTGTCTGTGCTGCTTTCAAGGGACAGCGGCCAATACTCAATTCCGCACTGCTAAACCCCAATTTTTTATTTATCTCACACTATCAGTTTTTAGAGAATATTACTCAAGAAAACCTTATACAACATATCTTCCCTTTCTTTCATTCTTCCTTTTAGATTCATTTGGAGTTCTGAGGCATGGTTCAGACTGAAATGAATAAATGACTTTTTGCTGATTTTATTTGCCTTTCAATTAGGGCCTGTGAGCCCAAGTTACATGCCAGTCTTTCAAAATGCAAATATGTATAGATGTATGTGCATTTATAAAACCAAAAGCTTAGGCAGTGCATTAATAACCATGGAGATGGAAATCATCTGTTTATCCATACAGCACACAGCAAAATGAGGAAAAGTTAGCCACATTCTCCTGAATGTGCTCATTTTTGGTATGGAAAAATGAGTTTTAGAGTTTTAGTGTGGTCTTACTAAAGTGATTTATTTCTTTGCCTTCCTGGACAGCCTGACAGGAGTCTTGATGTGGCTTAGTTTTATACCTGTGAGAACCCGAGGGCAGGCTTTACTAGCCCTGGGCAGCCTCAGCTGGGATCTCCATGGGCCCAGGAACCCATTTAAGCTCAGTCCTGGCCCTCTGGTCCCTGCCTGAGCTGTGGATGTGCTATTTTCTGTGCCTGTCATGGTGCTTGCTGCTCCTGACCTGGGCAGTGATATATGTTCACCCTGACCTTGTCACTGTAGTCCTGTCCATCGGTCACTGGCCTGCAGCTGACTGTGGTTATCCTCACTGCAGCTGAGCTGCATATTGAATTCTGGGCTTGACCTCGGACTGGCCTCGTTACCATGAGCCTTTCTCATGATCTGGGCTCTCAGATGGCCCTGGCTGTCCTCCCTTGACCTGCTCAGAGGTGCCTTCAGGCAAAGTTTCAAGACCATTTTTACAATTAACTAGTGATTTTCATGAACACTTTTGATATTTTACTGTTCTCACACAGGCTGAAGTATTAATCATGAGATACAAAACCAAGTAAAACCCCAGCTTGTGCTAGATGATAATATTGTCATTGGAGCCACAGAACAAAGTAAATTGCTGTTCACTGCCTTAGAGAAGATGAAAACAAGGTTTTCTTTTTAGAAAGGTGTGTGCTCCTGATTCTAATTGACTGTCACAAGGAACTGTGTTGATACAACTGAAGGCAGAGGGTGCAAAACCACTGACAGGAAAGGTGAAGAAAGAGAATGTCTTAGCTATTTTTTTGCTGATGGTTTGCATTATTAAATCTTGTTCTGAGAATCCTTTTCTTTTCAGTATGGCTTTGGGGATTACAGAGGAACACAGTTTATAGAAATGATTTCTGGGTTGGGATTTTAAGGTTGTTCACAATGGGTATGGACATGTACAATGGGATTAAATTCACTGCAGGAGCACAAGGTGGTTGTTGCTTCCTCTCAAGGCCAAGGCTTCTTAATTTTAACTGCAATGCTGACTTGATTTTTAAGTATAAACATTAATTAAAAGTAAATTACTTTAATGGGGTTTTTAATAGCACTATAGTACAAGATAAAATGTAGGTCAAATAAATATATGTCAAATAGCTCTTGAAGCTCATCTGGAATTGTATAGTAGTGACATAATCTGTGCCAGCGTAATTGGATCTGAACCTTCTGCTGAGTGATCTCCTCTATAAATAAGTTTTTATTCCAGATCACAGGAGCTGAAATCAAGCCTTAGATAGCAGTGTTGGAGGTGCAGAAACATCAGCTGTCAGTTGCACTAAGTGTAGCATGATTAACATAGGTGAGACAAACCTTTCTTTTCTGTGGGAACACTCCAGTTACTCTTTGCAGCAGTGTTAGGCAGCTGTTGTGAACAAAGTTTTGGTTTTCTAATTGTATCATTCTGCCAAAAACCTGGAGGTGTGAAGTGTTAGGAACTTGAAACTCTTGCCTGTGTTTTTGACTGAGAATGCCTTATGACAGCACTCAAGTTTGCTTTTGGGCTATTTTTAAAAACAATGTGTTCAGTGGTTCTCAAAATACTGATTATACTGGAATCCATAACATCTGCCAATGTGTAATCTCTGAAACTAGCTGAGGATTTTCCCAATTAGGTGACTTGAACTCACATCTTTAATAATGTCTTTATGCACTTAGAAATGACAAAAAGAGGATTTCTGGTAGTTGAGAAGTGAAATGTGAGATAATACAAAGATGCTGTAGAGTAAAACGTGCTGATCTTTCTAGTATTGCCTTAGTGTCTGAGGTAAACTAGTTGGATATCTTTGGAATGGTGTGCATATATTTATATTTGGGAATCATAACAGCATTACTACTGTGCATAAACAACAGTGATACCACCAAGAAATGAACACTCCTGATATTGGACTGGAATGTTACAAAGTTTTTGTCCTGTAGTACAAAAAAGCAGATGTGGTAAAAAAAAATCTGAAACATTACAATTATCTCTGTATATTTTTTAAATTGTAAATTTGATTGCTTTTCTTGCTTGCCCTTATGCTGTATGGACTGCTGTTGAGTGTATTATTCATGCTGTAGGTATGGAGTCAGGTCCTGCATTGGAATTTCTTGGGAATATTGTGGTGCAGTGTAGACACCAGATTTGTTCTGTCTGCTGTACTGATGCTGTATTATTTATATTACTTCAAATGCAAATTCTTCTACATAGTACCTGTCATCCAAAAAGTATCCCATAGCAGTCTAGAACTCTCTTGTCACACCATCCATTTTTCTTTTTTTTGGAGGGGGTGGTGGTTAGCTCTTTTGGCTGCAGTGGAATGGTTTCTAATTAAGCTGGGCTAAGTAAACTATCTTCACAATATTTATGTATCTATAATGCAAACAACACTGGAGTGAGAACCAGCATCTTGTTGAATGTTGCTGTATTTTGTTAATTCCTCAGGCTGTAATGATAAAATCTTAATTGGACCATGATGCCATATCTGAATTTCTCTTGTAATTGGACTTTAAATGCTTTCACTGGTTCTTTAGGTTGCCAGTGTCTCCCAGGAGCTCAGACTGATCTTCCACAAGATGACTTTCCACTTCAAGTATCCTCATGGAATCTCTTCACTACTTAAAACCAGATGCATTATACAGCTCCATTTGTAATGTGCTGATTTTGATATTTCAGTGTCCTAAGGTCTGGAATCAGGATGGGCATCTGCACCCCCAGGTACCAACCCTCTGAGTGCAGCCACACTCTGTGATCTCATCCTGCTCATGCTTGTGATGCTGTTTTTCTTGGAAATTGCATCTAGATAAGGCTTGGGCTGTCCTGTTGTGAAGCTGTATGAGATGAGAGCTTCAGGAGGTATTGGCTGGAGGCCACTCAGCACACACCAGTCCTCTGAGTGTGTCAGCTGGAGTTCACCAGGACCATGCTGGGTTTAGAGGAATGACAATGAAAAAGGCCACTGGAAGAGAGACAGTATTTTTATGGAGGATAATGTATCTTATTGATGCAATGCTAATGTAACTGTATATAACTTTAAAAGCCCTCAACAAACCATGAATATATAATTCTGGAATATGCTCAGTTTCTTTTGTGGTGTTAATATACCAAGTGCTGAGATTTTTCAGATAATTCATCCAGTGGAATGAGTAATTTTTGAAAAAGGCCTCTAATTATATGGTAGAAGAAATCAGATGTTCTTCATTATATGTCTGTAGAAATGATGTGCTTAAACTGTTTGTGTTAGCTCTTGAAGCTGTAAAAGGGGTTGTGATCATTTTCTCAGTGCTGTACAAACACACTTCAAAAAATATTCCCTGCCCATGCAATAGAACTGCAGTCAGAGGACAGGAAATTCAGAGAATTCAAGTGACTTGTGAAATGTCATTCGAGTCTGGAAATAACCATCGAGGTTGTTTTTATCTGTCAGGAAATGCTTTTGTTAACTAACAATGTAAATTCTTCCTTTCACATAAATTCAATAGCCCTCTGTTACTTCTCTGCATCTTTCTATTGGTCATAGAAAGAGATCAGGAAGTAATCTTTATGCTAGAGTGACTTTATCAGGACATAAGACTTCTAAATCTTTCTGCCCATTGCTTTTAAAATCACATTCAGAGTTTAAATTAACACTTGTAATATCTAGGTATAGCTGAAAAGTGCTCTGGAGGACGGGACAGACAGAAGCAAAGCTTCTTCTGTATGGTGACCATGGTAGTGTCCGAGTGCTGGGCAGTGAGTAGAAAATATGCAGGGAGTTATAAGGAGCTGTGTAACTGAGCTAACCCCTGACAAGGACTTTTCATCCCTCTCATTACTTAGTGCTGATCTCTCTGAGGGTGCACAGGTCAGTAAGAGACCATGGCTCTGGGCAGAGCAGGTGCCCAAATTTCTGCTCTAATACTGTTCACTGTCTTGGAAAGCTGGATGCATTGCAAAGTAACAGACCCATTCCATCTTTAAATTCTTGGACAGGAGCTTTTAATCTTTGATTATGTAGTGAAACTGAACTTGGAAATGAGGGGAATGTGATTGCAAAACTGTGTATGCTCTTGTCTTTATTGAGTCCAGCAGCTGAGCTTCTTATCTGACTTGCCTTACACAAGTTTTTTCTGGGCCTTTTTACACTGTTGTTGGTTGCTGGTGCGTTTTTTTGGTTGTTTTTTTTTT
>VXBR01000874.1:758108-798608 GCA_013400215.1 Cisticola juncidis
TTTTTTTGTGGTGGTTTGTTTCTGTTTTTGTTTTTTTAGCTAATGAAACACCCTGGATGGAGCAATTAGAATAAAGGTAAAGGTAAATGGAGCTTGCTGGCAGGCATTTAATGAGTTAGGGAGGCGGAAGCCAGACAGAACACAACTGATCAGTATGGTCTTATCAGCATGGGTGAGGGCAACATCCCAGTTTTGTCAGCATGAATAGAACCCTGGAGCTGAAAGGTTAAAAATGTACCTGCCAGTCTCAAACTGGCATGTCTGAAGTTGCCTGCCCTTCTTTTGTAAGGGGGTAAAAATGTGCAGATGCTAAAGTGGAGAAATTAGAGTCCATCTGTGCTGCTCTCAGCAGTTAGGGAATTTAAAGAGCAGCTGAAGATGTTTCGAAAGCAGGAAAGGGATCTCTGCATGTCTGTTTGCACATAAATGGACACAGCATGTGGTGGACTGAAGCAGACTGTTCAGATCAACTCTGAATTATTTGTGCAAGCTGCTGCTGTGAGCCAGAGGAAGAAAAGACTTGCAGCAATAACTTAAAGAAGCTGCTACCATAAATACAGCTGCAAGCACATTGAGGTTTTTATAATCTATTTGGTTTTATTTATTAACTCAATGTTTTGCACAAACATTTAATACTCTTGCATCATGTAGGGTTGTGTGTTTACTGTGTGACCTGTTATGCACCTTGTTTTAGTTCTCTGTTCCTGAGAGGAATCTGAAAATGTTATGTCAGGACAGGCTAGGAGTACATCCATAAGAAATGGAGAGGGACTGGCAGTCCACAGAGGTGTAGGTTGTACTTTTTTTAACTGGTTAGTGTTACTGTGTTTTACCTCTCTGCATGGGCTTATAAAGTTTTTGGGCATTCCTTTGACAGATGTAGGATGGAGAGAAGCTAGTCTAGCTTAAAGCTCCAGGAAAGACTTAGGCTGTTTTTTAATATTAATTTCATTTTTTCCATGCTTAGAAACTGAAACGTTATTTAGGAAAATACAAAGTCCTACTACAAAAGCAGCAATCAGATCCTAGTTTGATGAATCTTGGCTTTACCAGTTTTCCTCCTAAAACAGTGAGATTACTGCCTTGGTGCATGGAAAAGCATTGTGCCTTTTCCTGTATTACAAAACATCACGACATATCAAGTATACAGAAAGGCTAATCCAAATGCCCTTGAAGGTAGTTGGAATGTTTACCTTTGCTTCAACAGGCCTTTCTGTTTAGTGTGGTGTGATTTGGCTCAGACCTCTTTTAAAAGCAAAAACCACAAGATGTTCCAAAAGTAAGATTTTGGTGTTGTTGACAGCACCTTACCCACCAATAGCCTCCCTCTTGTTCGTGTTTCAGATGAGGAGATTGAAGGGAGTAATTAACATGTATGAGCTGTATTTACAAGCTGAAAAAATTTATTGTTTTAACCCTTAAAGACTGACTGCCTTGCTCAACAGTGAATGAAACCTGTAAGAAAATGATCCTGGTTTTTGTGACAAATG
Source organism: Cisticola juncidis (assembly GCA_013400215.1). Classification (NCBI taxonomy): domain Eukaryota; kingdom Metazoa; phylum Chordata; class Aves; order Passeriformes; family Cisticolidae; genus Cisticola; species Cisticola juncidis. The sequence goes on from VXBR01000874.1 coordinate 759,599, forward strand.
TAAGGAACTAACTGGGTAAGGCTGTATGCAGTTCTGCCAACTACCTTATGGTATCTCAGCTAACAAATTCCCTTTCATCCATCACTGATACTCAGCCAGAATGAGCTCCTTTGTGATACCTGATACTGGAGTGTTGTAATGAAATTCTATAAAGTTGAAATTCAGGCTTGTTTTCATGTATTATTCAGCCACTTCTTGTATGTTTTGGAGTTCTTTCAAAACAGCCTCATGTTTGTAAGGTTACGTGAACCAGCAAGGTTTTGTATAAGTTGGAGGTGAGACATGCTGGTCTCCCAGCAAGTGATTTCCTCAGCAGACAGGAAGGCATCTGGAGATGTGAGGTGATGTCATTCAAGTGCAAGACAGCATGATCTGCATTTCCCAGTTTTAGAGTGACTCTGTGATGAGCAGAGTTCTGTGGAACAGGATGTGCTGTGTGGCACTCTGTGTGCTGGTGGAAGCTGGTTGCTGCTGAATCCAGCAAGTTTCCTCCAAGGAGTTTTTGCACCTAATCAGCAGGGAGATGGGTTTGTTTCCCCTCAGGGTCTTTTTCTCCCTCTGCCAGCTGTACCTGTGAAACTGCCTTCATGTGTAGGCACATTCTTGTGATGCACCAAACACTCCTTCAGCAAGTTGCTGAAATATCCGTTCTGCACCTGTGGATATGCCAGTATTATTCCCAAAGAGGTATTGGGCAACTGATTTCCAAAGACTTTGGCAGAATCTATAGAAAAGTGGAGTTGATGTCAGGCAGGAAAGGTTTGACATGGAGTTTTGCCTGACTCAGTTGTTTCATTTCCCAACAGAGTCCCAAATGCAAGCTCTCTGCTTTGTGCTGTGTTACTTTTGACGAGCTTATACCTGTACCATGGCACGAAGCCATCTTTTGCAAGTTTTAGAAAAGAATGTTGCCTCTTGGATGAAGAAATAAGGAACAAGAAAAAAAATAATTTGGCAAGTTTCAGTGAGGAGTTTTTGTAGGAAAAAGCCCTTGGAGGCAGCATAATTGCCATACATGAGTCATCTGAAACACATAACACAAATTGGGTAGTAAAGCAGTCGTCCTCATCTCAGAAAATTAAGTTAATTATTATTTCTAGATGATTAGAAAGAGTAGGGGAGAGTGGATAGATGTTTAACAAGTTGACCTTCCAAAGTTCATGGAAGTAATTTCTCAGTACAAGCTGAAGATAAGATCAGAAGCTGTGAGAGAAGCATGCCTCCAGAATAAATGCAGCATATAAAGAGTTTTAACACAAAATCCAACAAATATGCTCAAACAGACTACTTATTTTAGCTATTCACATATATACTGGGAAACAAATGCTCGCATATTGGAAAATATGCAATTTTTCTGTAGAAACTGCAATTCTGTAGGAAATTGCAACATCTTGGAGAGATGTGAAACTGAGAAACAATGTGGATATAAAGGTGCAGGAATATCTGTATCACAGACTGTGCCTGCACAGGCACAGGGGTTGCTGGGGGTTCTGGCAAGAAGGACTGAGTGCTCTGAGGTGCACTCCAGCCTGGGGATGCTGCAGGGTTTGGCCACTGCAGCAGCAGAGCTGCCCATTTACAGAACATGCCTGAGCAGAGCTTGGGTGTGTTCCAGGGCCCGCATGGCTGAGGGGACTGACAGATGTCTCTGCCCAGGATGAACTCACTGAGAGCTTCCAAATGTGGATTAATTCCTGGGGGATCATGTGCTACAACTAAAAATGAATCTGCATTGTAAATAACCACTATAAATCACTTAGTCTATTGGAATAGAAAGATTAGCACTTTTTAATGAGTGGCACAGAAAGGTGTGACATAGGTTGGTCGTCTGTAGCACAGCAAGAAATCCAGAAAATTTTTTGTCTTAGAGCAGCCCTGGGCTGAAGCACAGGCCAGGAGATATGGGTTCATCTCTTGCCTCTGTTGTGGCAATTAATAAGCAGACATTCAATCTCTGAACTGTTTCTGTATCTTGAAATGATTAAAAGTATTTGTTTGATAACCAGTCACACCTAGATATGAGTCAGATGGGGTAGATTGACACCCTGTTAAGATTAGAGCCTGTAAGAGGATTTCTGCTGTGTTCATTTGTGTGCCGCTTGCTTGTTCGATTGGGTGTTTTTCTTTTTGCTACTCTTTTGTGTGTTTGAGGAGAAAGGTGCAAGCTGAGTGCACTCTCAGGATGCAGCTCAGTAATGACACTCCAGCTTTTATTGTGTTCCAAGACTAACAGCAGCATGGTGACAGCTGGGCAAGTTTGTTTACGCTTTCCCAAATGTCAGAACAAGGAGAAAGCCATCAAGGCTTTACCCTGAATGCACGTCATTTGCAAAATATGAAAGCACTGAAAGCTGAGTGGGACTCAAGGTCCTCTAGCAAGGCTTTATGGGAAACTAAAAAAATAAAGGCATTTTATAAAATTGTGTTACATTGTAATAATTTATCTTAATAACACATTGAAAGGTGTAAAATTTCAGAAAAAGATGGAGGCATGTATGGCAAGCTGACATAATTCGATAAATAAGTGCAACTAAAATTATTTTCTAAAGTTACTTTTTTCTCATTTTCTCTCAAGACCAACGACCAGCATAATAATTGACCTCATTGTTGATATTTGAATTCACAGGCTGAACTGATGAGTTGAATGAAGTCTCAGGAGGTGTAGTCAGGTACTCAGTGGTAGAGCATCAAGAGGGGTTAGCACTTCAGGGTGGGTAGCAGACAGAGAAGCTTTGCTCTCCCAGGACCAAGAGTCTTGTCTAAGTTTCCCAGGTACAATAAGCATAGGGAGTCTTTTAGAAGCCCTGGACATTACCTTTGTGCTGCTTTATATCCCTTCCAGGTGAGGGAAGGTTCAGTACACTCGCTGGTGGTGCCTGTACTTTGTCTCTTTCAGATGTGTGTGAATACCAGCCACTCCTGAGGCAAACCTACAAGAGACTTTGCATAAGCACCTCATGAATGCTTTATTCAGGTGAGAGGATAAGAACAGATCAAGATCAGGCCAGGGGATGGAGTGCAATAAGAGCTCTTGGAGCTTTTCTGCTGTGTTTACCCAAGGCCACCTCCCTCCTGGGTGCCAGGTGAGAACATGTTTTCCCTACATGCATGCCCTTCAGTTATTTTGTTGAGGTTTCTTTGTGAATCCAGAAAGTCTCCAAGGCTTGCCACTTTGCTTTTTATCAGGCATGTGGCTGACTGCATTGGTTTGAAGAAAATTCTGTGCAATGCTTCTGTACTGTCCTATTACTCCACACTTTTGCACAATTCCTATGTGTTTTCTCATGCTCTGGCACAGGTCCAGGCAAGGAAGCCCAGTCAGAGTAGGGACAAGTCTGAACTTGAATCTAAGGTCAAAATACACAGTCTTGTGGAACTGTCAGCTCCCTGCTAAGTGGTGCTGAAGTGAATTAAGTGCTAGGAAAGGATGAAGGCCAAACCAGATGGTTGATGCACAAACCTATGGTTCATCTGTGCTTAGATTGCTGGATTAAATGCTGTTTTTCTCATCTCAGCATATGAGATGAGCATCTGGAGAAGGTAAAACAGGTTGATACAGGGTGTGGAACAATTTCTGTACTTGGAATAAATCAGAAGACTGAGAGAAATATAAAAGAAATGTATAAATATGATGCTGTGGAGAGTGATCAGTTGTGTAATCTCCCTTTAGTACAAGTGCTAGAGGCCACATGTGAAATTACTGTGAACTACATGAAAATAGATGGAAAGAACTAGCAAGAGAACAAACCTCATCAGACTCCAGCCAGTTGGCTCAGCTGCAAATACCTGGAGGGAGGAGAAGACAAAGGACAAGCATCACACACCTGTCCTGTTCTCTCCCGGGGTGACTGTGAATGGCCACTGCTGAGGGTGGGACACGGGGCTGGAGGGACCTTTTGGGTGCTTCTGGCCTGACCTGTGCATGTCCCAGGGGCAGAGCAGGAGCAGTGAGCTCTGCTCCCCAGTGTGGCAGCCCAGGCACACTGGTGAACTGAAGTGTTCAGGTGAACTGCAGGAGCAGAGACAGGGCCGTGAGGTTCCTGTGACAGGACAGAACAGCTCAGAGTTACTGCTGACAGCCCAGAATGTCACCCTGCAGGGTGGCAGCAGTGAAAAAAGGGCTCTAGATCATGCCCCAGCCAGGGCTCCCAGGGACAGATACCAAAGATAGCCACGCTCTGGTCACTTTGATGCCACATCCTTGTGCCCTGCCGAGCACGTTTCGCTCTGGGCTGATAAGCAGAGCCAGTCAGGTACTCCTCTGTCACAGCACTGCTGTGTGGCTTCAGCCTTGAGGTGAGGGGTCACTAAATATTACAATCCCCACGCTCTTTGGCAGAGGTTTTGCTTGATGATTCAAACTTAGCATTTTCACAATCAAGACAAATATTGACCAGGCAATGAGAAACACCTCCTCCTTTTCATCTGTGCTTGGGATGACTCCTCTGTGGAAAAAAACAAAAACTGCAGCTGGCCTGACAGCTGCCAAAAAATGTGAATGGATTAAAAATAAGTTATTTCTCTTGATAAAATAATTATTGACAAGGGCGTAACATTAATCTAAAGTCTCTCATCCCTTGTCTAGAAATAGCTGCTTGATGGACAAAAAATAAAGCACACTAAAAAAAACAACAAAAAAGCCACCATAAAAAAACCCCAACCAACCAACCAAAACCCAGCAGAACAGTAACAATAGAACACAGACTAAAGTAATTCAAGCAAAAATACACCTGAAACAGAAATCGTAAGTTTTTTGTAGAGTAGCTGGGGATGAGAAACAAGGAAGATACCTCTTGTGAAATTTCTCCAAAACCAGAAGTACAACTTGAAAAAGATCTTGGGGAAATTGGATTTTAATCTGGTTCAAGCTGAGCATGTATATCGACAGCACTGCACTCTTGTTTCACTGACCTATGTTCAGCTTTAAGCTTTGACATGTGCAAAAATGAGTGGAATCACACAAGTTGCAATGTATTTCTAAACCAAATGCTTTGGGGAATTAGTTATTGAACAGCTTTATTCTGCAGAAATCCTGCCTCTTTTCTCACCTGTAAATCCACTGTGCAAAATCTTTTCAGACCTCATAGTGAATATTTTTTATGTTCCCAAGACACAGAAATGACCCCAGAACATATGCATGAGTTTCAAAATAGGACATTCTGTTTACATACAGGAAGTAACAGCTCATTTCTTGTTCCAGCCACCTTCAACTAGTCTAGAAACAGCTGTCAATTACAGGTGAGAAACCCTGACCTCTGAAATCATTTTGTTACACTTCAATGCATTACTGTTATAATGTGACTAAGTGATAAGATTGTCTTTGTAAAAGATACTGGTTCATCCAGTTTTATCTAGAATAATCCCACGGGACTTTAAATTTCACTCTTGGCAGTCAGTGTTGGAGCTACTGTGAAGGGAAATTGGGGTCTGTGAAAATATCGCTTCAATTGACCTTTTAGCATGCATGAAAGGACTCTTAGGAAGAAAGGACTTGTGTGCAAAAAACACTTAGACTCTTCAAGTTATGGCAGAAAGGAAATGTTGCAAGTTGGGGATATCAGATAGGCTAACCTGGACCCAAGCAGATAGAATTACTTCTGACAGAATCAGGTGCGTAAGAGGAAGATGAAAATAAACCCTGAGGGTAGGAAGCTGCAGGATAACTGAAGTCCAGTCCTTTTCTAAACCTTCACAGCTAAAAGGTATTGTGCTGTGCTGCAGAAAATCTTATTTTCCTTTGACAAAATGGAGCATGCTGGCTGGGTAGTTCTGGGTGCCCTTAGCTGTACATGTTTCAAAGCTTTTCAGGAATGCTACAAAATCCTTTATCTTGATTAAGTGATTCTTGGTAAAGCAGGGAAAACTAAAGTTGAGTGAAAGAGCTGCATATGGCTCAAGCTGTGGCAAAGAAATGAATCCAAGAAACTCCAAAGGCTTCTTGCAACCCTATTTATGAAAGTTTGGGTTACTGAGTTAAACGAGCTCATTGCATCCCGTGCTCCTTTTCCATCTTTGAATTACTCACCTGTATTTGGAAACTACAGTTTTGCCCTAAGGGAAAGTGTGTACAGAGAAGATACTCAGTGCTCACAGTTCAGCTGTACCTACTACCTCCAGTTTTCTTCTCTGTTACTTATTCCAGTCATTAAATGATGAACATTAACTTTTGTAGGATATTTTGTGCTTTGGGACATATGCACACACCACAGTATTCTACAGCAGTTTATTAAATTAATCAGTTGCTAAATGCCCATGTTGACTAGGAGAACATAATTAAACAATGACTGTAAGATTGTGGAAGCTAAAGGCTGTATCTTCAAATACGCAGCTCTGCAGAAGTCATGTAAATATTTTGAATATATTGGCATTTGGATAAGAGGAAAATTCCCAACCAGTTTCATGTGGAGTTTAATATTTGACTAGGTCATGGCTGCTGTTTTTATGACATGAAAGTTCCTGTGTTTACTTTTTCCTCAAAACATTGATTTTGAGCTCATGATGGAGGTCTGAGAGCAGAGCTCATGAGCTGAGCTCTCCTCTGCACGTGGCACTCGGGGAACGAAGAATCTGCAGATCCATTCCTGGGAAACGAGCATGGCTGTAGTCCCTGGAGCCTAAGGGCTGCACCTCTCTGCATCCTACTGGTTTTTCAACGGAAGCACGTGTGCTGGGAAGGAGAAAGCACCCTGGCTTTGGCTGTCATCCAGCCATCTGAGCAGGGAAATGGTGATCCTGGCCCGTTTTCTAAGGAAATGCCTGCACAGCCACTTGGCACTCTACTCCTTCTCTACGGATACTTCACGTGTAAACTATTCTTGCAAAATATCCACTGTTGCCTCCCAGTATTGTACTGGGAATGTCTCTCTCAGGGTGTGCTCAGGGGCTCTCTTGGCCACTGCCAATGCCCTCAGTCAGTGCTCTGTAAGCCTGGACAGAAGGAGGTGTGGAGTGCCCTGGTGAGGCTCTGGGCACCAGAGTAACAAACTGTGCTGTGCACAGCTCCTGGCTGCAGAGTGGCCAAGACTAAATCAAGTGAATGCAGACAGGAGAGTTTCATAGCCCTCCTGTGTAGTGGGATTGATTGTCTCCTCCCCAAGTGCATTTCTTAGCAGTTGATTCTAAGTGAAAGTGATGCAAGTGGCTGATGCCCCTGGCCAGTGAAGGGTGGTGAAAATCTTTGGTTTCATCTCATTGCTTTAGGAAGACACCCCTCTTCAAACAGAGGAGGAATGATTTCAAGGTAATGAATTGAAAGTAGAAAAGCAAAAATCACCATCTTAAAATAGTTCCAGCAAAATGGAAGATTTTCCATTTTACTTTCGTGAAACAATTTTGCAAGTTACTAAGACAAAACTGCTTCAGTCAAATGTGACTGGGAGGTCAATGTTCCTGTGAACAACAAAAGGGTGCAGTGAACCTTTACTTCTCTTCCCTTGGACCCAGCTGCCTAAACAGTGCAAAAAGAGGTATGAACACAGAGCAGACATGGCCTTGGCAGGGACATGGGAAAGTTGGGACACACGATCTGGGCCAAATCTTTCTTTAGAGGAAGCCATGTGAAAGCACAAACACATGTAGGAAGTCACAAGTTTAACTGAGAGCAGAACTGGGTCTCACACTGGCAGGGTTGACTAAGCTGCTTTTTCTGTCAGACCTAGCAATTGTCTGGGATTTCACAGGCTTTTTTACCTCTGTTTAGCAGAGCAAGTCACATATCTCACACATCCAACTGCTTTCAGAGGTGGTATGGTCACAACTTGCTGCTTCTGACTGGGGAGTGCCACAACATTGACAAGGAACATCTTGCTGATGTGGTCTGGGTTGTGGTGTTGGTGACAAATTTAGGTTTTCTTAGTTGAAGCAAAAAGAGACCAGGTAAACTGTCATGGTATTGATGTCAAACCATTTATTATCATTACATATATGGGTCCTAGTTTTGGTACATAAGCTGACATATAGCTCCAAGTGTAAGCTTTTCTGAGTGATAAAGGTGGAGATGCTTCAGGCAGCAACAGTCACGCTGGGTTTTAGGTTCTGCACAGACACCATAAAGAACTAAAATACTTGATCAGGTTTTCCAACACTTGATTTTTATTCTGTCTTAGATTAAATGATGAACATTCTGTGTGTGAGTGAATGGAACATTTAATATTCTCTTGGGCAGAAAACATGCAGAATTTTAGATTTCTGCTTTACCATAATTGAGAGAAACACCAAAGCATCAAAGCACTACTGTGGCCCATGCAGGATCACACTGGGAGTGTTCCTCTCATTATGAAAAACCAACAGAACATGAAGTTCTAATGAGTGAAACAATGTCGTTTGTCAGGATAATTTAGTACAGAGTCTGGTACACCTTAAGGCTGGCTAGAGGGGAGGGTGGAAGCTGGAGAGGTGCTGTAGGAAAGGTTCTGCCATGAGCTGTCAGCAGCAATGAATTCTGACACCAGAGCTTAAGCTCCCCCAAATCAGGAGACAGCAGAGTCAGGGTTATCTGACAGGTTTCATGAGTAAGACATAGACAGGTAGAACTTACATAACCTGAGGGGAAAAGTCAATAAGTAACAAGGAAAGTTCTTTTTAAGGAAATAGGGTTTGGTTCAGGTGCAAAGTATTCTCCAGTACAGTGTTATGGCTTTGCCCTTAAATCTGTTCACCAAAAATATAGCTTTGTCAGTTCAGGGAAAAAAATAGAAGTGAATTGCATGAGTTTGTAGGTCAAGGGCTAGCTGCAAGGCCAACTACAGATTGCTCAATTACTTCTTCTCCTGGAAAGTTTATCCAAAGTGTTGGGCTGAATCATTTGTTTGCGGTCAAGGTGCACAAGGAGAAACAATTACTTTGATATATGTCTATTCTGTGGGATGTGTTTCTTGGGATATCAATAAAAAAGAAGCCCCCAAATTCCTATGTTCAGTGGTCTTCGTGTACAAACAAATAAAGGACACTGGGTTATTGCATGTGAACGTTTTCCTGTAAAGAATTGTACTGTGCACAAAACTATGGTAGAACTTGTGGTTTTGGAAAGACATACTGGCTTCATTTGCAAAGGTAATAAAGATTCTAGTTTCATAAATTCTCGCAGGAAATGGACAAGATCTGCTATTTTTTATGGGGAAGGCAACTTTATTTCTGCAGATATGCACACATAGGAAGTATTTCTTATTTTCCTTATCACAAAGCCAGCCAAAGCATCATATGTGGTTTTGTCTTGTGTCTATGGTATCAGCAAGTATGGGCTTGAACATATTTGTTCAACAGTGTTTGACACGCAATGCTGTAGTATATTGAAGACAGATTTGAAAAACCAAGTAACAGGGCAGTCTTAAAACACCTAAGCAAACAAATGCCTTATTTTCTCTGAAAGCTTAATTTTTTCCATGACTGACATGGACAGATTGGTTACATGCCAATAAATATGTGAATAATGCATATGAAAGCCTTTGCTGTCAAAAAATCAGTTTGAGTTATTTAAGAGCTCTGTGCAAATGCTATCTTGGATAAAGGCCCAGGAAACTTGAAAGAGTCCTTACCCCTCTCCCCCCTACCCCTGTTCACTCTGACAGCATTTACTGAGTCAGATTTTTCAAAGGATTGACTGGTAACTAAACTTTGAGTGAAACAATGGCTTTACTTTTATTAAAACAACTTATTCTGAAGGAAGCAAAATAGAGTATTATATTAAGTATTCTGCTCTGACGGGGGTCATAAGAGTAGAGAAATCCTTCTCATGAACTGCTTTTATCTCTGAGATCACATGAATGAAAGTATGCATCTTAACTGCCTATCAGCAGCCCTGATTTCCTGGAAATTGTGGTTTCCAAACAGATGGCCTCAGAGATAAACATGTGCTGCATTTACTACTTGAACTGAACACTTTGGCATAAAGGTATTTCATTTGTGAAGGGCACTTTAAATTTAGCAAGCCAGATCGATTATTCCCTGAATTGAGTAAGACACCTTGGATGAAACCCCTGGGGGGTTCTCAGTTTTATGGAAGCAGTTTGACTCATTTTACTGCTATTGTGCAAAAGGCTTATAACTCTTTATCTCACTGAAGAAACAGAAATCCAAACTGAAATCAATATTTTCAGACCCACTATATATCTGTGGTGTCCTGAGGGTTAAAAATTGAAATATTTGTTAAATGCAGGATTTCTGACAGGCATGGGTCCTGTAAGCCTGCTTTTGCTTTAGTCACACAGTCAGCTGAACATTACTAAGGAAGTTTCTCCACACCATTCATTCAGGAGCTGGGAAGGGAATATTCCCGCTGACTCATGCTTATTACTATTTTCCTCGCTCCACCTCCAGACAATTTGGCTCCTCCTCCCCTCCCTTGCTGCTCGTTGCCTACTATATTTAAACAGCTGTCTTACAGCAGAGAGAGGATTGCAGGCTTGTAGTTTGGTTGGCTCTCCTGACTGTACAATCACTTTCATAAAAGATCCCACATCTCCTCAGACCTGCTGCTAAAGGTAAGAAGGCTCCAAATAAGTACAGAGAGCTCTGTCTGGTGTACCCTAACATCAGTTTCTGAGTATCACAGGGGTGTTTTTAGAAAGCTGTTATTATATAACACAAAGCTGAATTTTTTCCACATAGTTTAATTGTGTTTAGGGGGTAACTGGCCTGACATGTAAGAGTGATGATGCAAGGAGAGAACAACTTTTGAAACTTGTAGGGAAGTATTAAAAAAGTAAAAGTTGTCAAGATTTCTGCTTTTTTTAAAGAAAGTACTAACTAATTAGATATTAAACTGGTGAAACAAGTGAGTTGATTAGAAAATTAAGCTGAAGAAAACTATTGTTGCATCTGTGCTAGAACTGTTTGTTAAAACTGAGTGTTGTGGTACCTCTTTTAATCTCCCCCAGTGTTTATACCCCACCTGCACTGCTGTCTTGAGCTCTCCCCATGTGCTGTTCAGGCCACACTTGGTGATTCTTACTGTAGCAAAATCTCATGGTTCTTACAGGGGAGAGCTAACTGCACATGGCTGATGTAACCTGGCTTTTCACTTCTCCAAGGATCACAGAGTGTCCTTGTCTTGCTAAGTTTATCTTTGCTTTTTCATTTGCTCACTTAAAACCTGTTTCAGCCTCGCAGCCTGGAACTAGTGAGAGCCACACTGACCGAGTTTGTGAGTTATAGTCCCTGTAGACATGAGGCTGTGTCAGGAAGGTATGCAGAGTTTGGCCCAGAATGAGCTGGGTGCTTTTCAGCCAGAAACAATTATGTAACGTCATACAGACACTGGAATGCTTTGGAAGCAGCAAGAAGCCAAGTTGTGAAACTTGCTGCCTTCTCCCGAATGAAGAGAAGGAAAGGGACATCCATTTAAAGTAGGAAGCTCAAAGCAGGAGCCAAACTCAGTGTCACTGAGCTGACTCAGTGTGAGTGCCCAGCAGCTTACACTTATGTAAAAGGAGGGTGAGAAGAGCAGTTATAAGTTTCTTGCCATCTCAGGCTTTTTCCTGGTGCTAAATAGTTCGGTATAGATTTGCAATGAACCTCAGTGTCCTGTTGCTTTCCAATAGCCTCTGCAAGAACAGGCTTTCCTCTGCTATACTGTATTAGCTGCCCAGGTTTTGAGATATAGGAGTCTAAGACTGAAAAAAAAATTTAAAATAATCCACCTTAACATCTAACAGCAGGAAAGGTGAATATTTGGCCTGAAACTAAAATGCCTGAGATGCTCTGAGCTCAGTTTTACCCCAAGAAGTCAAACCTTTACCCTATAGGATGGGAATAGCTATAAACAGGTTCAGCACCTGATTCACTTTCTACTTAAAAAGAATTATTAACTATGAATTATAGAGATGGCAGCTACAGGATGTGAAAGGGACTTCTTCCATTTGCAGAGAGATGCTAGGATGTTTAATCTTGTGTTGATAGAATTGTCAGTGTCAAATCTTCAGGAGACAAAGTGTGTAGCACTAAAAGGTCATTGGGGTTTTGTGAACCCAGGCACCGAATAAATCCATGGTTAAAAACGGTCACATATATCACAGATCCAGTAATTTCATCAGACTAACAATTGTGCTCCTCTAGCTATCAAGATTTGGTTTAATTCCAGAAAATGCTCCTCTTTCATGTGTCAAAAGGCACAGAGGGGAGGGGGAGGGTGTGAGGAGGAGGGAGTTATCAGCGAGCGGCTGCTCTGTGCTTTATCAGGGTGGAGAAGGGTGGCACAGTGCAATGGCCAGGAGCCAAGGCAACCTTCCTCTAAAGTAAACAGGACTGCCAGGCTCTCTTCTCCTGGCTTGTGCCTTTTTTGTCCCCTTCAGGCTCCCCCAGAAAAATGCTGGCATACAGCAGCATGACTTTGTGCTTGTGCCTTACAGATGGGCTTGCAGGCTCCTTATTTGTGTGCTGGCTCTGCTGCTGCCCTGAAACTGCTGCCATGTGCTCTGCTGGGTTGGTTCAGCAGTCAGAAAATCCCACAGATATTGCTGGGTTACCACTGTCTGCAGAGTGCATGCAGTTTTCCCATGCATGCTGCTGCAGGGAGCTATGGAGCACAAACCTGGAAGATTTCTTCCAGAGATCTTGCTTTCCTCTTCCAGGCTCCCAGTAGTTTCACAGAAGTAAAATGTGTACTCTGTGTTGGGAAAAATTACTAAGAACTGCTCTTCTTGTGTAATACAGTCATGGAGAGGGGGCTATTTCTTCATGGAGAAGGAACTTCTGCTAACCTCAGCTAGATATTCTAGTTCACTGGTTTGAGGGGAATCCTGACTGGTCACACCAGTGTCCTGTTCCTTTGATGTCTCTGGCAGTCCCAGGTGCTGGTGCTGAATTCTACCAATTGCAGCTCTGGAGCTTTGTGGGAAGGAGTTATTTGGGGGTAAACTTACACCACAGTCTGCTGAAGGTGATGCCTCAGGTTTTGGTTAATGTGGCAGAATCTACCCAAAAGGCTGGGGAGACCCTTGGGCAGCTGGGCTAAGCTCCCACAGCTTCCAGGACTGTGGGGGTGCCTTAAGGGGAGTTCATCTTCTGTAGTGAATGCAACCACCTTTGACCCTCAGTTAAACTGGGACCATAAGTGTCATTGAGATCCAACTCTCTTCAAAGCTAGATGCTTCAAATTGCTTAAATTAGAAAGCACAGCTATAAGGTCTTTTAAGTGGTTCATGCCCTGTCAGGCAAAATGCATGAGAGCCTTACACTAGTTAAGTGGTAACAGGCAACAAGGAAGTGTTACAAAACTGTGATCCAGAAATTTGGACAAGGCTGCTAGTTTTGAGTTCATCTGGTGAGCCTTATGTGATGAACCCAGTGCTCCTGGAACAGAGCTGCTGAGCCCAGCCATGGCTGTACATTGGTGTGTGTGAGAGCTGCCACATCCTTGCAAGCAAATGCACCCACAGCATCCTGCTGGAGCCTGGAATGTGTGAACTGTAAACTCCCTGGTGGTTTCCTGGCTGCCCATTCAGTCCCCAGGGTCCTGCGTTTTGCTAGAGCTGCTGTGACGTAAATGTCAGGCTTAAAGAGGGGCATGACACTTGTAGGAAGACATTTGCTGCAATACCTGAGTCAAAGGCAGGCAAGTGATGTGCCAGGCCTTATGGAAGTGTGTAGTGCACTTGCCAAAGATCTTTCTGCACTTGGGAAGGGTGTGGAGACCGTGCCCTACAGGACAAAGTCGTGCTATTCAGTGGATTTTTGCTTAGCTTTCCAAAATGAGAATAAGGGTTTTATAAAAGAGAGTATTTTCTGTAGAATAACTTAAAAGCTTATGCTGAATTTCAAAAATCTCATGCTTATTGTGATAAAAATAACTTCTCTAGGGTAGTGACAGTAGAGTTGAATTCCGTGGAAAACTAAAGAAGTCATTGTTTGACGTGGTAGGATTCCTGCAGGAGTGGCAGAAACACTCACTGTTCATTGGATGTCTGCATAATGATTAGATTAGTTTTGTAGATTCCACTCTAATCACACCTTAGTATCCACAATAATTATGATGCATATTTTGATCAAAGACTTGTTATTTACTTGTTCAGACCTAGAACTCTCCATTTTCTGGAAAATTAAGAAAGAAGGTTCCAAACTAAACTAGCACTTCTCAAAAAACCCTATAGGGATAGAATGGTTCCTATTTGAAAATGCAGCCAGGAGATCTCCAGCCTTTGGGCAGAAGTCTTGAGTCAGGTTTATTTTACTCACCAGTAAATGCACAAGTTACTTTAGAAAGTGTTTGTGATAATGATACAATTTTCTACTGAGTATGGTCAGAAGTGAAGTTTTTATGAACAAGTTGCAACACTTCATTTCATGTAGTCAGAGGGTTACTAAAATTGCCAGCTGTCCTGGAGCAACTGGAATTCCTGTCTGAAAAAGAAAGATGACTGTTCTCTCCCTTCTTTTGTGGTGCATAATCAGAGAATTATCCTTTGATTTTGGAGCCAGGAGGAGAAAAAGATAAGAAGTCTGTCCTGAGTGTGGAAGTGTAATGTGACAGTCTGCAATACAAGGCTAATTGTATTAGCCTGAGTTTGTGGGCTGGAGAAAATCTTGTGGGGTTTTTCTTGTTTGTTTGCTTGTGGTTTTTTGGTAAAAAAAATGCAAATAATTCAAAACATATTTGTTTCAGCAGGTAGATTCCAGAGCATAAATGCTTCCAGACGGGAAGATGTATCCATTAGTGACCAGACCCTCAAACAAGAGTGGGCTCAGGACAGTGCCTGTTGTGATCATAGGTGAGCTTCTCCTGCCAGCACTGCTGTGTCCTCTCGTGCTGTTGCTGCTTTGGACTTGCCATGTTTAACTTCTGTTCCAGTTCCACATTCTCACTCAAACCAGAAATGCCTGAGTACTGTTTCTGCATCCTTTCCCAGACATCCAAACTTCCTATAATACTAAGAGAGAGATCTCTAAGAGCAGTGAGAATTAAGGAACAAGATATTTTACAACACATACCTATTTTTAATGGTAATACCAGTAACTTTTGAGCATCAGTTCATCTGAGCCTGCTTTTTGTCTGTTGGAGATTTAGAAAGATTTGAAACCTGCTCAGTACAGTTAATCAGCTTGCTGTGATTATCTGTAGTGCTTGAACTGAAGGTAGGTTTATGTGAGTTTTTTCACCATTGTGTCTGTTTAGAAAGTACTCCAGATGCTGTTAAGGTTTCTAGAAATTTTTCACAGATTTCTTTTAAAACATGAGTGAGCTACTTGGATTTTGTACAGATTTAATAGACTTATAAAATGCAGTTTTCTACCTGTTAAAAAACCAGCTTATATAGTAACTGTCCTGCCTCCCTTGCAAGGGGGAGCTTGGCAGTGTGAGGTGATTCTTGGGGCAAAGCAGTGATGTCAGTGCCCTCCCCTCTGACTGACTGTGAGCTGTGCAGTTGTTGGACCTTGTTCATCTGAGCACGTTTCATGCCTGGCTGAGCTGGCTTCCCTCCTTATCTGGCATTGAATTCAAAGCACCCAAGGGAGCTGCTCCAAAGTCAGAGCACTGCATAAATCACCCCTAATCCTTGCTAACAGTAAGATTGACCAGGATACTACTACCAGCAAGTCCTTGTCTGAGAATGACTGTGTGCTGATCAGTTGTACGAGTCTCTAGGTGGGAAGGAGGATATTTTGGTACCTCCCTAGTGCACCTGTACAAGGACCCAGGGTGCAGATGGCACTAAAGCCTCAGAAGAAGCAGTGTCAAGGGATGCATTCTGAGGAGGCTGTTGGACTGAAGCAGCCCAGCTGTTTCTCTGCAGCTGCACAACACTGCATGAAGCTTCCAGCTACTTCCCCAGGCTCTGCTCCAGGAAGGCTGTGTGCTCCCCCAGCTGTGCTGGCAGCCTCGTGGAAGCAGTTGCATTGTAAAATAGCCCCAGATGTTCTTGTGACCATCCATGTCAAACTTAGACGTGGTTCAGAATAAATCCTCTGTGTGTAGTTGCTCAAGGTTGTGCACTCAGGTGCTGAAGTTTGGCTTAGGTACCTCCTTGTACTTCCTAAAGCAAAGTAGTAACTGAAATCTGTTTTATTTTACTATAGCTGCAGTTTAGTTTGTTTTTAGTGTCTGTTGCTGTTGGTTTTGGCTAACTTTCCTGCAAGTGGAATATTCCAAACACTGACCTGCAGCTGCTGGTCCGTGCTCAGCACAGCAGCCTTTGTCCCCAGCTGTGACATGTACTGCCCTTCACATAGCTCATTGCTGGCTTTACAGCCCTGACCTCCCTCTTTCTGGAATCTCCAAGGATCAGCCTTTGCTCCAGTCACCCTTGCAGCACTGGCACTGTGTCAACAGGCTGCTGTCACTTGGGTTCTCCTCCCTTCTTTGTCACTGCCCTGTTGGTCACACAGCAGCAAAGCCTGGGCAGCCAGACAGGCTGACAATTATACAGACACTGTAAAATATTAAACACGCTGGAGAACTGCCATGTGTGAGCTTTCCACAGGCTACGCTCACTGGGCTTTGGAGTCACATATATCAAGTTTTTCCACTGGCTGTTGGGTGGTCAGCAAAGGAGTTCAGCTGTCCAGCAGCCTGTTCAAAGTGTTGTATTCTGAGGGCTTTTCTTGGCATGGCAGAGAGAATTTTTCCTTAATACACTGCAGTACCACAGTAGGGCTGGTTTCCATTTTAAGGGTCCTCAAGACCCATTAGTCAAAGATGCTATTGCCAAATATCCTTTAAAAGATGGAATTTCTCACTGAGAAGAACTGGTTGCCCTTCACTTCAATAGTCACACTCTTTTCTAGATCTTGTATCCTGTGCACAGTGAACTACTCTGCACTGGTGTGAAATGTGCTTGCAGGAGAGCTGAGGCCCCTGGTCACTGAGCAGCTTCTAAAGCTCTAATTTTAGAGAAATAACTCCATTCATCACCATGCTAGAGACTTCAAGTTCAGGTGGGGGCAGCCTCTGATGTATTTAACCCTGTGTTTTTTCAGCAAGTTCTAAGGACTTTGCAATGCAAATAAGAGCAGGTGATGTGAAGGGTAAAATGACTTCCCCAACTCCATCCAATAGGTCCATGCTAGAACAGGAAATTCTCTATCCACAGCAGTGTCCTATCTTTTGAATTTGTCTGCATATTAGAAACACTTCTCAAAGAACTGCTCTATCTCCAGAAGTATAAATTCTTCTCCATTGTTTTTTTCAGGGAATGGACCTTCAGGAATCTGTCTCTCATATTTGCTGTCAGGTTACACCCCTTACTTCAAAAGACACTCTCTTCATCCTCATCCTATTCTTCAGAGGAAACTGGAAGAGGCACCAGAAGTTTCTGTTTTGGACCAGGTTTGTGTAAAGATGAACAGTATGACATGCAATAAAGCATCCTAGGGTTGTATCATAAGTGATTGCCTTGTTTGGATTTTCAAGGTACACAGACAGAATGAGCCTTAAGCAAATTCTGCTTTGGAATTCAGATCTCCCTTGTACAAAATGCCAGCATTGCTACTAAGATGCTCAAGGCAGCCCTTGGGCAAGAATAGGTCTGTGTGCCAGTAAATGAGCTGCCCAAGCACACCAAACCCTCTGCTCAGGGATGCTGGAGTAACAGGCAGTCTGCTCCTGGCAGCACAGGCACTTTGAGCATCTGGTCCTTCTCTCTGCAGGATTTGGAGTATCTGTCTGAAGGCTTGGAGGGACGATCCCACAGCCCCGTGGCTCTTCTGTTCGATGCTCTGCAGCGTCCAGACACAGACTTTGGGGGGACAGCAGAGTCTGTGCTCACTTGGTGGCATGAGCCTGACAGAGCCATCCCCCACCTGGTCCTTGGCAGAAACCCCCCTGGAGGTGCCTGGCACGTAAGTGATCGGAGCCAGCTGGGGTCTGTGTGTTGTGTGATACCCAAAGGTGTTGACTGGAGAGAAAAGCTCCCCTAGAATGCCAGTCAGACATGTGACATTTTATATATAAATATGGACAAGTGAAAGTTTAAAAGGAAAATGAGCATGAGAGGCCTTTATATTCCCCGTCTCCTGCTCTTTCTGGAGGACATGGATGGTTTCATCCATGACAGCAGATCGGAGGAAATTACTAATTTCATCATCTCTGTCATATTGAAACATGGAAAAGTTGCCTTTCACTTTTTACATTAAAAAATTAAATCATTTTGCTCTGCTTCTTGTTACAGTCTATAGAGGGCTCTATGGTGACCCTGAGCAAAGGGGAATGGATGGGACTCCCAGATCTCCCTTTCAAAGAATGGTTAAAGCAAAAGAGAAGGTGAGATATCCATGTGTGATCATTTGCAAACATCTGGAGATTTCCAGAACCTGGAATGGACTTCTTGAATGTAACTACTCATGTGTTATGGATGATTTTAGTGAGAGAAAAGACACCCTCCTACACCCCCAAACCAGTCCAATCTACATTGAGTGATTCAGATAAAGTTGCATTTCTTCTTGGAATGTGTCCTTCTCCACACCCACTGGGGGGATTAATCCGTGACCATGAGTTGTGAGTAAAGCTTGAAAGCACCTGGCTTCTCCTGCTGCTGCCCCTGATGACAGAAATAATCAGTTCAGCTCCTGTGCCTTTTCTGAGGTGCTGCTTCTCTTGACATGTGTCACAACTAATCTTTAGAAGGCCAGGAGTTAAAAATTGAATGGAAGCAAGATATTAGAGGAAGGCTTAAATAACCAACCATGTTCTTGGGGTTGGGATTAATGCTAGAGAAATCTGCCTCTGTCCAGCAGCTTCTGGACCTGACTGTAAGCTCTACATGTCAGGAATAACTTTGCTGAAGTCGGAGAAACTAGATCAGTCTTCTCTGGTAGTGCCAGGATAGATGGCTCTAGGATACATTCAGTGCAAGGGGGGACAAATTCCAGTCTCTTACTTAACTGCTGCTTGACCTTTATTTGTACTTTATTACAGAGGCCTCAGAAACAATAGAGCCACAGCAGAGGACATTGCTCAATATTACCAACACTATGTGGTGAAGAAAGGACTGCAGAAGAATTTCAAATGTGGCACTGTTGTGACCTCTGTGAGGAAAGTGAGTGCAGAGAGCATCTCCAGCCACACCCAGGAGGATCTGCAGGAGGACAGCGACTCACTCAGGAACTCCAGTGAAAAAAGCACAGAGGTCTTTCAGGTGGATGGATTTTTCAAAACTCTGGGAGGTGACAAAGAGCCCTTCTCCATCTGTGCAGAGAATGTGGTTTTGGCCACAGGAACATATGACAATCCTACCTGGCTCGGGGTCAAGGGAGAAAACCTTTCCTATGTCCACCACCAGCTGTCTGCCCTAGAGGAAGCAGTGAAGAACAACAGTGTTGGCATCATGTCAGATCCAGTCTTGATTGTGGGTGCTGGTCTGACAGCTGCTGATGCCATTCTCTTTGCTCACCACTGCAATATTCCAGTAATCCACGTTTTTCGCAGACGAGTCACTGACCCAGGCCTTATTTTTAACCAGCTCCCCAAAATGATGTACCCTGAATACCACAAAGTGCATCAGATGATGAAAGAACAGACAGCTGCCTGTGCTGGGCCCTATGAGAGCTACATCAGCCTCCCTGAACATCACGTGCTCTCCTTTGGCAAGGACAAGAAATGCATCTTTCAAGACAAGAACGGCTGTCAGAAAGCCTATAAAATTTCCATGGCTCTTGTTCTAACTGGCTCAAACCCCAACCTCTCCTTTCTGCCAAACAATGGCGTTGACTTGGCAATGGACAGTGACCAGCCAGTCAATTCCAAGAGGAATCCCATAGATGTTGATCCATTCACCTACGAATGCACTCAGCAGAAGGGGCTCTATGCCCTGGGGCCTCTGGCAGGAGATAACTTTGTGCGCTTTGTGCAGGGGGGGGCTCTGGCTGCTGCCTGCTCCCTGTTAAAGAAAGCCAACAAAAATCCCCCCTAACAGAGAACCCCATCCCTCTACTACCTGGATGGGTTGGTGATCTTTCCATGGGGCAGCAAATCATCTGATTTGTATATCCTCAAATCTAAAGGCCATTCCTGGTATTCTCCAAGGTTATATGGAGAGTTACTAAGTTCTTGCTGAGTTATTTAAGTGACCAAATACAGGGTGGGTTCCACACACAGCAGTATCTTCAATTCCTGAGAATTCAGCTCCTTTTCTGCAAAGCTGTGCACGGTTACTGGGACTGAAGCTTGTGCCTGGAAGAGCAAGGGAATCAATGTTTGTTATTTTCAGAGAGCAGGCCCACAACACTGTGTCTGTTGGTGTCTTACAGTGTTTTGTCATGAAACAAAGTAAACTGTCCTGATTTTATTTACTCCTGTGGTTTGACTGTATGTTCTTAGGCCAGAAATCCCTGCCAGGTGTTGTAGGTACCTCTGGCACATGGAGGGGTAATCTGCAAGTAAAAACTGACATAGAAACATTCAAAACTGTATTGTCTTACCAACACCAGCAACATATAATATATGATTTTTTTAAAAAATCAAGAGATTCCTGTGGTGGGTTCTTCTCCTTCCTGAGAAGAAATGGTTCTGATTTGCAAATACTTGGTTTGTCATCTTGCAGCCTCCTGCTTTCTAAATCCTAGACCTGTGATAGCCAAACTCTTGGCAGCTGCTGTAAAGACAAGCAGAACTAAAGGTCTGTCTTGGAACTGCCCATGTACTGTATGGTGCTTCTGCTGCATAGAGTATTCTGGAAAGGTGCAATATGTTATATACTGGGTGAATTACAAATGTATTATGTTTTTTTAAAAAATAATATTTGTGTAAGAGGGAAAATGGCACAGTCACTTTTTGATAGCTTTATGTTATAGGTATAGATGTAGATATAGATAGATCTCAACTTTTTATACTGTTTTTCTAAAAGATTTTTATTGGCAGAATATTTTGTTACGGTCTTTCAGTCTGTTCTGAATGAGCTGTGGTGGATGCAATGATGCCTTATGTTGTAAGCAGCATTCTCAACAGACCAACAGGGGTTTTCATACATTTCACAGGAAATATTGCAGTCATAGCTAATTTAATTTGATGTAAAGACAGTCTGCTCCCTGTGCTGCACTGAAACTCTGACATCACAAGTCTCTGAAAAATGGAGTGGGATGAGACATCTGCAAATGAATGGAAGTTGAGATGTGGGAGGGGCTTGTCTGTGATGTTACTGTGTCACACTTGAATCATTTTTCTGACTGACTATTCTTGTATGAAACTTTCCAATAAAGTGATTTCAGACTTACCTTGTCTGTGTTTTAACTCTGAATCTCTGACCCAGAGAAGATCTAATGAATGAATTGTTCATCACCATCACCTTCCTGGTGAGTACCAGGGCATGGTTTGTGTCTGCTAAATTCTTCATCCCTCTGTTCCCTAGGAAGATCCTACTGTGAATTTTCTCTATATGCATCTTTGTCTCTCCAGTAGGATGAAGAACCCTTGTAAAGTGCCATGCCTGTCTCTTTGTGAGGCTAAGAGAAAACCAGGCTGTTTGCCATGCTTGTTCTTGCCTGGGGGATCTTACATCTCTTCCCTGCTCTCTCCTCCTGTCTGCAAAACAACCCCAGAGTACAGCCTAGACCAGTAAGTCAGTTAAGACAGTTTAGATCAGAAGGGAGATTTGAAGGTCTCTGGTCCAACCCCACTAAAGTTAGAAGTTTCTCAGTTAGACCTGGTTGCTCAGTGCCTTGTTGGGGAAAGCTTTGAATATTTCCAGGACAGAGACTGCACTATCAACATTTGATTGCCCCATTCAACATTTTACCACCTCTGTTATTGAGAATTGTGGCCTACTTTCTTAACTAGTTGAATTGTCCATGTTGCAATTTATGTACTGCCTCTAGGTTTGATGGTTTTTGTTTTTTTCACTGTACAGCTCTGAGAGGAGTCTGGTTCAATGTGTTATCAATACTCACTCTTCTCTGCAGGCTGAGACTGAAGTGCCCTCAGTATTTTGTGAACACAGAAGAGTGGAGGGATGGGTTTCCTGGTCTGTGTTGTGCTCACTCTCCAGAGGGGTGGCAATTCCCCCAGGGCCCTCTTTGGCAGCACTACTCTACATGAGCTGGTACTTTCCCCTGATTCTGTCATCCTGACAATGTGGGCATTCCAGAGAAAGGATAATGTGGTTCTGTGATCTTCTGCAGCTAACCTTTGCTAGAGAAAAATTCAGTGATCCATGTTCACCTGTCTAAAAATGCTGGCTTTGGCTACATATTCTCGTCTCAAAAGCAAATGAGGAGGAGAACAAAAGCCAAAGAGCATTAAAAAAAACCCAAGGGGCATTGGAGTGTGCTGAAATAGGGTCACAAGATTGGTGTCAAGTGAAATGCTGCCCTTCCCATCACTGAGATCAAAGTCACAGTGTTCATGCTGATCATTCCTGCATCCCATATTGCATTATGCTGAACTAATTTGCCCTGCACGGGAGAGCTCCTAACTAGGTCAGCAGCCCGAGCCTCGCGTGTCTGTGTTAAACAACCTCCCTTCCTGCCCAAGAGGGACCAGCTAATTGCCTACCCCGTGCAGGACCAGAAAGGGAAGTGGTTTTCCACAACTGATGCTTAGAAAATATCCTCCATTCTGCCCACGAGGGATGTCAAAGTAGAGGATCTCCGTAGCAGAACTGTGGTTTAGTCATCAACTGCAGGTCCTCAGGGCAAGGCTGTGCACTTCTAATCCAAGCTGTCATTCAGTTCTCCGTATCCAGGGAGGCAACTAAGAATTATTGTTCCAAAACAATCAGCTGTGAGAGTCAACAGATACCGGCTTTGTTATGAGTGGAATTCACCCAAGCATTATAACCTTGACCTGCAGCATGTGACAGCACCAGGAATAAAACCAGTCTCCTCCTGGGCCCTGTGCACAGCCAGGCTCTGCCTGTGACACCATAAATGCTTCACCCCCATTTCCACTGCTGCTGCTCAGGCCAGCTTGCCCTGGTGGGCCAGGAGGGTATTTAACATCAGAGAGAATTCTGCCTCTCTGCTCTGCCCTGCAAGTCATCCAGTGTCCTCTCCCTGCTGCCCATGGGGAAACTTCCACAGTGACCAGAGCAGGTCCATCAGGGAAGCCTCCAGCAGCTCCCTGCTCAGCTCAGTTTGGATAGAGTAGATGGTTTTTTTCATACAGAGTTCTGGCTGCAGCTAAGAAGTGATGCTTATCCTGCCACAACAAGGGCTCCATGTCAGGGACTCATCTTCCCTTCTTCAGAGCTCCTCAGCCTCCTTTGGTCCCCAGCTGTATCCTTGCAGCTCCTGAGACCTGCTGGTACTTGCCAGGAACAATGGAAAACTATGCCTTTAGAACCAAAATGAAGATTTGAAATTTACCAACAAGACAAAAAAGAGAATTGTGGCTTTCTGATTTTATTGTGTTTGTGAGTCCTTGCAGTCAGGGCTGATGCATTTTAAACTAACCTGTAGGTGTGGCAGAACTGACTGTACAAGTCTGAACTCAGGTACATTTATTATGCAATTAAAATACAAACTGCTTCTGCTTTTTGTGTTGGTGAAGGTCTTGTGAGATGTCAGAGCATGTTCATTGAGAGCTTCTGCTTCTTAAATGAAGGGAAGAGTGGCCTCATTTTTAAAGGAGACATCTTTTATGTATATCACCTGAATTGAAATAATTTCAGTAAAATAGTCTTATGAGCTCCTTTGATTGTTCAGCCTTCAATTTTTTGCAGCACTTTTGTCTTTGAGCACAGCCATATCTTGGCCACACCACTCTATTTAAAAGGCCTACAGAGCATTTAGGATACAGTGCAAGTCCAAGGATTGCTTAAGTTTTAGTTTTATAAGGGCCCTTAGGGAGCTGTCAGGCTGTTGCAGATGATGTGGTTTAAACTAACCTGTTTTATTTGTGAAATCCAGATATTTGTTTGCAGGCCAGCAGCCAGCACATCACTGCTGAGGGAGCCCTGGGGTCAGGCTAAGCGGTTTGTCACTGGGGGCCCTTGGGGAGTGGACGGTGTGGGAGAGTCTTCTAGCAGAAGAGGTTTCAAGGTAGAACCAGCCCTGGAGGCTCCAGGGCAGAATTTCTGTCTTCCAGGGCTCTTATGCAAGCCATGAAGGTGGAAGAAATCTCCTGGCTGGAGAGCAGCTAAGTGGGGAGGAAAAAGAAAGAGCACAAATTTTGTTGCAATTGTTGGCTGGCTCCTGCCTTCTGCCAGAGCCTGGAAAGCTGCACGGGCCCTCTGTCCAGGAAGAGTTTCCCTTGACATTCCTGGGGACAAACCCTTAGGACCAGGACAAGACCTGGGTTGTTTAATGTGCAGCTCAGAAAAGTTCTTACAGACTCTGCTCTGGCATGAGAAGGAAAACATCTCACAAGTATTCTGCCTCTGTATGAATGTGCCTTTCTGCTCCCCATGAGCACCCACATCACAGCTTGGCTTAGGAAGAGGGACCTACAAGTGTATTGATTTCCAGGAGCAGAGCAGGCAGCCCTCAGGAACTTTTTGCAAAGGCAGCAAAATGGGTTTTGCTTTCCAGGCCAATTTTTTCTGGTTGCATTCATTTCTTGGAAGCACTGTCAAACACTTCTGCTTCGTTTTACATCTACACCACAGCAGGCTGGAAACAAGGGGAAGGAGGGGAGCCCTGGGCCAGGCAGAACCACGCACGGGCAGCGTGGCCCTGCTCCTCAGCCAGCATCGCCGGGAACGCCGCTCTGGGAGCTGACAGGGCTGTGTACCTAGGATATTTACCCCGCAGGTGAATTCCCGTATCTCGGCCTCACTGGGAGCGAGGGGGCTGGGAAAATACCTGCAGGAAGCACCTTTGGGCAGGGGGTGCAGCCGCAGGGGCTGCGGTGCCCGGGGCAGCCCGCGCTGGGCACGGCGCTGGGCGGCTCCGCCCGGCGGGAGAGCCGGGAATGCGAACCGGGAATGCGAACCGGGAACGCGAACCGGGAATGTGAACCGGGAACGCGAACCGGGAATGCGAACCGGGAATGTGAACCGGGAATGTGAACCGGGAATGTGAACCGGGAATGCGAACCGGGAATGTGAACCGGGAATGTGAACCGGGAACGCGAACCGGGAATGTGAACCGGGAATGAAGCTCAGCACTGCTCGTGGGCGTGGAAAGCCACTGCCGGTGACGAACTGCGGGCTTGGGGATTTTGTGTTGGGTACGTTTCCAAATTTGAGTTGTGCTTTTGTAACCCACTGAACCTTTTGCCGGAGAGGCAAACTTTAACCAGACGACAAGCAAAGGGCTGGATGGAATCATTCCTGTAATGACAAATAAATAGAAAATCAGAAGAGCTGCCAGAAGAGACCACAGGCAGTTTTAGGACTAAAACATTCATTCTTTTCTAGAGCCAGCCCAGCGGAGCAAACCTCATTTGCAACTTGGCATTAATACCCGAGTTATCCAACATTACCGTAACTCGGAGTCAGCAGAGGTCTCAGAGGCACAGAGGGCTTTCAAAGCTAATAAACCAGCCAATAGATCTTTCTACTGAAAAAGCCAGGGAATTTGTGTGCCAAAAAAAAAAAAAAANAAAAAAAAAAAAAAAAAAAAAAAAAAAAAGCCCCCTTGGCCCTTGGTATTTTACTGGGGTAATAAATGGACTTTTTATTTTAAACATTAAGGTCTAGCAAAACCAAGCAATTGATGAAGTGGTGGGATGCTGAGTGCAGATGCCCCCGCGGCTGCAGTGCCCTGAAAGCACCCTGCTCTGTGCCAGGTTCATCCCATCCCTCATCCAGGCATCCTGCTTGGGGACCAGCAGGGACACAGGGGCTGCCAGCTGGGAGGAACAGGGGAGTGTGTGATGGACATTGTGACATGGACAGGGATGAGATCTTTGCCTTCCCAAGCTGCAGTGGTGTCTGCAAAAAAGATGGATGAGTCAAGATGCACAAGGTCAATGTAGAAGTGTTGTTTCTAAGCAAATCTCAATTGGTGGAAAGTTTATGCCATGTGAATCCCTCATGCTGTGCAGCTGAGTTTTCTTTTGCCCTTTTTTTTTTTTTTTTTTCCTAATCTGGTTGCTGGGATGCCAGGGGTGGATTTACTGTTTTATCAAACTGCAGCCTGGGAAAAGAAGCAGAGCTGGCAGATGTGACCTGTCGTGGCTCAGGGGCTGGATGGATTTCACAGCTGATGCTGCTGAACATCTCTGAGGGTGGGACAGGCTGTGGGCTCCCTCCCAAAGGAGCCCCACGAGTGCCAGCCCTGCCTGGAGCTGGCAGCCTCACCAGGGCACCCAGGGGTGCCTGCCTGGGGCTGGGGGCACTGCAGGGGGGAGAGGTGTGGCAGGGTCTGACTCTGCACGTAGAACATCCAAGGAAAGGGAAGCTGGAGATGCAGGGCACCACTCCTGAGCAGCTCAGCTGGTTGGGAAGGACAGGGTCAGCATGGCCAGGAAGGCAGAGCCAGTGCTGGGCACTGTGATAAGAGCAGGATTCCAAGCTCGGATGTTGCAATTGGAGCTTTCCCTGAGCCCTTTCCAGCACCTGTTTGCCAAACTCCCTTTGCTGAAGCAGCTTTCCTGTAAATGCTGCTCTCGTCACAGAATCCCTGCCCAGGAAATGAGGGTGATATAAACAGTAAGACACATGAGCAGTGAGAGAGAATTCACATTTCATGTGAATGAGACACTGCCTGAAGTACCCTACTTGCAAAAACATCCTTCATGCCCCTTATTGCACCTTCATGAAGCTTGAGCAGGAGATTTCTCAGGAGGGTGAATAACTGGCACTGGTTTTGCTGGCTGGAGTACAACTAGGATGGCTTGGGGCAGCACGTTAGAGCATGCAGGATGCAACCCCTGCAATATATTGACCTGACCAAATGTGTAGTAGTAAGAAAGTTTTCTCCTCTGAAAAGAAAACCTTTAAAATCCTTTTGTTTTACACAGAGGGGAAAGTAAGACCTTTGGAAAAGTTTCACTAAAAGCAGAGGCAGAAAGCACCATTTGATCAGGGACTTAGAGCCTGGCCTCAGAGACTGCAGTGAATGCTGTAACTTTTGGGATTTCATGGTACATTTCTGTACCATTTCTGTACCATTTCTGGTCTCCTTTAGGGCTAGTACTCCATCTCAAGGCTGGGAGAAATGTCAGAATTGTGTTACACCAGAACTGATTTCTTTCTCTGCATAATTCTAAGTTTGATGAATTGATGTTTATAAGAAAAAAAGAGGTTCCCAGGCTATGCTGTGGGGCTCTGCAGCAACCACTTCTATTAATTTATAGTGAGGATGACTGTCATCCTGAGGTTTAATTCTCATTCATGAAAACATAAATATTTATATAAATATTTTTTCAGGGAGTTGAAGAAGCAAGAGTCTGAGAAAAAGATCAAGTTATATAAACAAATACTATCTGTCTGATGTAACACTCCAAATACCTCATCTACTGAGTAATCTGGATATGACATAACAGGGAGCTGGATGAGAGCGGGCCAAGTGAATTGTTCTCATCCTGAAACAAAGGAAAATAAATCAAAGGGAGGTAGAATTTCCCATTCCCAGGCTTCCCTGTGACCTTCCTTGTGCTCTGTTAAGTCCATTTCCACAAAAAATTTCCTCTTCCTTTAAACTGGATCCTTCCTGGATCCCCTTGTGTCTCGCTGGGAAAAGGCTCAATGCAGAGGAGTTGGTGCAGCTCTGCTGGAGCAGATCCCCGTTTGCAAGTGCAGCATTTGACACTTTCCCAGTGTTAGGTCAGGAAAACTACGGGAATTTAAAAGCAATTCCACAGCTAAAACAATAAAGTCTGGCTCTGGTCAAATACATCACAGATGAACCAGCTTTGCCCCTTCCCTCACTTGTGTGGTTCCAACAGCCTTTGAATGCTGCACTGAGAAGAGGAGCAGAAATGCACAGGATAAAAATGTTTGTTCTGTTGGGGCTGAAGGACTTGGTGAAAGTACTCACACTAAGCATTTTCAGTACAGAAATATAATTTTCATATTCCTCTGATTCCCTAACACTCAAATTTGTCAGGATGATATTTTACTAATTATCTCCTAGTTTGAAGTTTATATTACATAGGGAAGACTCAGTCTGTTTGTATCATGACCTGAAACTCACCTGGGATATGTTGGGGCCTTTCTCTTTTCTGACACCTCCTACAGTAACAAATAACAATATTCTCAATAAACAGCCCATCCTAGGAAACCTGGCTCCCAGCCAGGATTGACTCATAAATGCTTGCAGTGGCACAGGTGGGCACCCCAGCTAGGATTCAGTGTGTCCTAGGGATAGCAGGGCCTGGTTTGGCAAACAGGGTTGTCCAGAGCAGGGAACTGAACGAAAATCTATAACAGGGAAGTGAAGATGTAAAAGGCCAAAAGATGACAAGCCTGAAGAAAATTAACAATTTGAGGAGAATTCTTGGATTTAGGCTGGAGCATCTGAGCAGCCCTGCAGCTGCTGAAGGCTCTTTGGAGGCTGCCTCCATGTACAGCTCTGCTGCTGCTGAGGCAGAAAACAGCTGGACAGGGACTGCATTTTTCTTGCTCTCTTTTGGATGAGAAGTGCAGCACATACGTGGAGGGGCAGGGGTGATATCATTACAGGGAGATGGGAAATTATGTTGCTTTTAATTAAAGGTGGACAATTTCTAGAGATGTTTAACTGCCCTCCACCAATGCCATATGGCCTTGGGATGAAGGTGATCCCTGCTGTGTTGTTAATGTGGGAAGGGCAGATATTTTGGGAAATACCTGCTGGAAGGGCAGTGCTTCACTGACATGTAAAGGTGATGGGTTCAAAGGGACCTTGTGGAAGGTACAGGATCCACAAGCAAAAGGACCTGCCTTTATCTTCTCTCTGTTTTCATCTACTGTAAACCTTAGTTACACCAAGAACCCCTAAGTTCAGGGCACAGATGAGCATCCTAGTGCTGGTTTAGGAAGCACAGGCTGTCTTTACCTGCTTGCCCAGGGTGGGACTGCAGAGCCCCAGCCCAGCCCAGCTCAGCTGAGCAGATGTAGAGATGCCCTGGTGCGAGCTGGTGCTTGTGTTTCAGTGACTGTAAAACAATCACTGTTTATTTGTGTAAGGAACAGCCTCCAATCCAGCCTTCTGGCAGTACCTAATCCACTGCCAGAGCTGGGCTCTGCCCATTTTTCTGAGTATTTTGTGGTTGACCCTGGGCAAGGCTGTCACCCAAGCAGCTGATATTGTGAGGCTGTTTGTGGTGTTGGCATGTGAACCACCACAAGACTGGGCAGGGACAGCCTGCAGCTCAGGAGGGGTGTGGGTACACGATGGCATCACATGGCAAAAACCCATCCCCACCAGTCTGTGAGAAAACCTTCCTTGGCAGGTGCACTCAGAAACAGATGGGACTATTCTGTTAGCCAAAGCTTTGGTATTTTGCCTTAAAATGGAGCATCCAATGCTTTTTTGCAGTCTGCCAGGGGAGATGAGTGCTGGTGTCTGCTTTGTGGGGTGTAGGAGGCAGCTCTGCTGCCAGGATGTGACTGCCAGCACAACAGAATTTGTCCTAAAATAGGACTGAGGAAGGGGATGGGTCAATAACAAAGCAACACCCACAGAGCCATTCTGCAGAGCTATGGAATCACCACAAAATCCTTGAGTGGCTTGGATTGGAGGGGATCTTAAAGATCATCGAGTACCAAAGCCCACCCTTGGGCAGTGACAGCTTCCATTGGACCAATTTACTCAAAGTCCCATCAAACCCAGCCTTAAACACTTCCAGATATGAGACATCCCCAGCTTCTCTGGGCAGCCTGTGCCAGGGTCTCACCACCCTCACAGGGGAGAGTTTCTTTCTGGTGTCCAATCTAACCCTTCCCTCTGTCAGTTTGAAGTCATTCCTCCTTATCTTGTCACTCCAGGCTCTTGTCCAAAGTCCTTCTGCAACTCTCTTATCTGAGACCCTCTTTAGGAGCTGGAAGGGGCTCTGAGGTCTCCCTGGAGCCTTCTCTTCTCCAGCTGGACATCCCAGCTCTCTCAGTCTGTCTCCATGGCTGGTGCTCCAGCCTCTGATCCTTGTTGTCCCCTCTGGACTGGCTCCAGCAGCTCCACATCCTTCTTAAGGACTGGGAGCCCCAGCTGGCTGCCTGGAGGGACTTTGCAACCAAAAGTCTCCAGCACCTATTGATAATTTATCTCCCCAGCCCCTGAATTTCCTAGCAACGAGATTAGTCCCAGCAGCACACAGGGAGTGCATTGTTGGCCAGCCCAGCTGGCCTCTCTCAGGAGCCCCACAGGTGCCTGGGTGCTTTTCACCAGCCTTGGTGGCCTCTCCAGTCCCACTCCACCTCTGTCCAAGTCAGCAGTCCTGCAGCCTGCTGGTTCTTGGGACCCAACATGCCTGCTCCTCTCAGGAGTGGTTGTTGGGAGATTTGTCTCCCTGCTACAATCAAATTCCTTATGTCCTTGATGTTTACAACAGGCCACTAAGGTGTGCCCTGGAATGCTATAAAACAAACAGCTCTGGATTATTTTTTACAAGTTTGGTACTGGCAGCTGGGAATGCTCCACAGCCATAAAGGAAATCTAGCAGGACAGGAGCACTGAACTGGTAGTATGTCTTTAAGTGTTCTTTAAAGGTGGAATGGTTTTCAAATATAGAACGGGCTCCTGGAATCACTTGCCATAATCCTGGAGGCAAAAGTGAAGGAGTAAATCTGCTGTGAGTCAGAGTGTGCACCTGGCAGAGAAATGTTACTGGAGGGTGACAGATTTATCCTGGATACAGCAGGTGAGGTACCTGGTGGGAA
This sequence comes from Cisticola juncidis, assembly GCA_013400215.1. Classification (NCBI taxonomy): domain Eukaryota; kingdom Metazoa; phylum Chordata; class Aves; order Passeriformes; family Cisticolidae; genus Cisticola; species Cisticola juncidis. Next base: position 790,204 of record VXBR01000874.1, read on the forward strand.
TCCCTCTGAAATTGCTCAGAAAAAAAAGGGGGAACCCAAATGAGGAGCCAAAACAACCCAGAGCAACCCTTCAGCATTGTTTTCTCTGCCACAAAGAAAACCAGAGAGAGACTCAGATAGCTCATCTCATTACAATTGAAGTTTCTCTATGTCTGAAGCCCTGGAACAAGCTGCTGTTCAACAGAGCCACTCTCCACAACTCTGAAGTGACCCCTGAAGGGAACTGCTGGGACATCTCTCAGGAGGGAGCCTTGTCCTGGTGCAGGCACCCTGCCCATGCTCACACTGCCTGGAGAAATGGGCTGCTCCAGGGAGAGCTGCTGCTGAGGAACCCCAGGAAAGAACCTTGCCTTTTGAAACTCAGCTTTCTGCAATGAACCAGGAAAACCTGTGTGACCTAGGAGTTCTTTGCATTTATAAGTTTAACATGGTTTCATTTAATATCTCTATTTCTTACATTTTCATGGAGAAAAGTTAAAAGTAATTGGCTTCATGTTTCTGAAAATGTCTCATACAGCATCATCTCCTACAAAAATATATGGTTTATTAGGTACACTTGAATTAGTAAAGGACCTGGTAGCTCTTGTATCACTGAAGTTTGAGATTTGTTTTGGATTTTTTTCCTGTGGTCTTCCAGTAGTTGCAAAGTTGAAGCTACCTGGAGTTTAATTGCCACACTGTGCCTTGCCATCTGATATCACTAAGCAGCAGACAGAGGAAGCTGCAAGAGGGTTTTCTCTGCAAACCTGTGCCTGGGAGCCCTGAGCTGTTCTCTGCTGGGCTGAGGGCTTGTCCCACAGGAGCACAGCTCCCTCTCCTGACTGCAGAGCTCAGCATCCCACACCGAGGGGTTCCTGTGCAGTGTAAATGTCCTTTAGAGCACGAAAGGATCCATCCCTGCCTGGGGGATGTGCTAGATTCAGACATGTTAAATCTGTAATTATTGCAGGTTCTCTGTTGAAGTGCAGGGTCCAGTGGGACCTCCCTTATCTCCAGCTGTCTTCTCCAGTTCCCATTTAAAGAAAATGTGTGTTTTGCAGAGTGAGGGCTGCTGCCTGAGGGGATGGTGGGGAGGAGCATCTGCTGGCAGCACCTCAGTGGAATGAGCTCCTGGCCTTGGCCACAGCTTGTGGCTGGGCCCAGCTGGGTGCCAGCCCATGTCCCTGCAGGGCAGCAGCAGTGCAGGTGCCATGCAGACACCCTGGGGGCCCAAACTGCTGATACACCCGTGTGTCACTCTGTAGTGCTCTTCTGTCCCCGGGAGATTGTTTTGACATCTAGACTGTCCACCTTCCTCAGCTGTTAACAGCTCAGATTATCCTCAAATATTTGGTATTTCTGCTTGTACAAGGGCTTACAAGCCCTGTCTGTATTGCCCAGGCAGCTTTAATTCACCAGCTTGTCTATGGATAGCTTTGGGCAGGAGTGTGGCCCCTGCAAACAAGATCAGTTTCTCACAAACTGTGTGGTCTGGTCCATCCCCACGTGCAGCAGTCAGGGAGGATGCTGAGTGTGCCAGACTTTGAGAAGGTCACAGAACTGCCAGAGGAATAGAAAGGTGGGCACTGTTAGGAGATGAGGACACCACTGTCCCATGCCCATCATGCATGCACTCCTTTGGGTGTCAATGCCTGGCTGGGGAAGCACCCAAAGGTGCCATACCCAAGGGTGATGACACCCAAAGGTGCTCACACCCAAAGGTGCCCACACCCAGAGGTGCCCAAGCTGGGTGGGCCAGAGGAGCTGTCCCAGCCATGGGGGCATGGGCAGCTGGGGAGCTCCAGCTGAGACACAAAGCCCCAGATGCTGCAGCCAGCTGAGGCTCATGTCAGAGCCTCACAGTGACTCCTCTGCTGGGATCCCACTCTCCAGAGCACTGCTGGGGCTGACCCCATTGGGACTTCTTGATGCTGTCGGGCCATAACCACCAGAAAACCACACTCTGCTGGAGCCCAGAGCCTCCCTGCAGCCTCAGCATCAGGCACTAGATGTCCTTGCATGCCAGGCTGTGGATGTGCAGCCTCCAGAGCTGCCCAGGCTGCAGGTGGGACATTTCCAGGGGGGTGACAACCACTGGATGAAGGTGCCCCTTTTCCAGCTCTGGCTTTATGGGACAGAAGGGAAAGGCACTTGCTTCACTGCCCACCTTCATGCTCTCCTGGGAATGCTGGATCAGGACCTGCCTTGCTTTTGGGCATCATTTTCCGTGACATCTCAGCAAGCTCCCATCCATAAGCATCCCAGCACCTGCAGCTCAAAGTCACTTCTTGGTGATCCCATTAAATTATTTCAAGAGCAGCCCTTTGTTGTGGGAAATCGATATCTGCCTTGAGAGCCTGTTGATGTCTCAGTGAAACCCATTAAATTACATGAGTTTAATCCCAAAGTGGCAAACACAGCAGCATTTTAAAATAGCTCCACAGCCAGGAAACCCAATAACATGCTCATGAAGGGATTCTGTGTGTGTGTGTGTGTCCAGCAGTGAGCATCCCCAACTCTTGGTGAATAATTACAGGAGCAGCATAAGATATAAATAATTTCCCCAGGTCTGTCACTCTGAGGACAGCAAATAGGACAAATAAAATGCTGGAGGAAAAATGCCTGTGCCTGATGCTTGAGCAGTAAGGAGCAGCACTGAGTGTGCTGCTAAAGTGATGGTCTGCAAGAGAAGCTCACTGCTGGGGCTGCAGGGAGCATCCTTGACAGGTCTCTCCCCCTGTCACTGTGTTTGTCCTGAGTCTCATGTGCCGCTCGTGCCTGTGGCAGTGATCCCTGGGATGGCATCCAGGGGTGCAGCCACCAGCGAGCCCCATGGAACTTCTGCTCTTGGCTGTCCCCCAGGGCAGATTCCAGCCCTGGCAGCCCCTGAGTGCCAGCAGAGCCTCTCCACATCCTCCAGCCCCCCTCAGCCCCACTGGTGCTGGGCTGTGTGAACCAAGCCCAGCCTGTGGGTTCAGCCCCTCTGGGCAGGGTTTTGTGCCAGCCCCGCTCCTGTCCTGCGGTTTCAGCATCGCTTTGAGAGCAGAGAGCAGTGCCAGGGATCCTCCAGCTCTGTGCCCTCCTCAGCAACCTCCAGCTGTTCACAGCTTTAGCCACAGGCTAAACATGGCAGGAATAAGAAATGTTTGTATTTTATCTCTCCAAAGTGTCCCTTGGCCAGTGCCCTGCCCATGCCCCAGCTGCTCCTTTTCCCTGTGCCAGGGCTTTGCCACTGTGTCTGTACTGGGAACCCCAGAGGGAGCCCCACTTCCTTTGAAAGCTGTCAGAGTCTACTTACTGAGCACTAATTAACTGTATTTATTGTCAGAAATAAACTGGGAGATCTCCTTTCCTCCCACAAATGCAGTCAGAGATGATATCTGCCGAGCAAAGGAGGAAATTACTTTAGAAATTAATTACAAAGGGTATAAGCAATGGGAAAAGAGCCAGTCTCTCCCTCCCCACTCTTGTTATGAAGAAGCTTGGCAGCTCTGATCTCAACACATTCTCAGACACATTTTGGTTATTAAGACAGTGCAAATTATCAGTTTTATGTTGTAATTGGGGAGGTCAGTTATGAAGAGGCAATATTTTATTTAGGTGCAATAACTTAAACTTTTTTAATTAGTGGTCATGCTCACACACAGGCTTCAAGATCTGAAAGTTTGTAATTCTCCATTTCCATGGGTTTTATACCATTATATATGATCTGAAATGAGGTGTACTGGGCACAGGAAACAAAATGTAATTTTGAAAGGTCATCAGAAGTGGATTACCTTGTTCCAGGGTCCTTAATAGAACTGACCTCAGCTGCATATTGAAGGGAAAAGGATTTTGGTCTGCTTTGCCTGAACACCATTATAAATAATAAACATGCAAGAAAAACATTACTGCAGATCTTCCCAACAAATCCACAATCACAAGGTCTGTGAGTCTGTGACCTTTAACTTTAACCAAGTGTGTGTTAATTTGGGTGTTAAATGTTCATTTCCTCAGTTACCAAAACAACAGAGCTAGGTAATGTCCCTTAATAGCCAACACCAAAACAAAACCAGCCACCACCACTGAATTTATTTAGCAGCCATCGGCAGAAGGATTTGACCTCTTTGCCTGCAATCCTGCACCTCAGAATAACTAAAAGGCAATACTGTTCAGGTTTGGAGGTTTGCTCCTGAGAGGTTTGGAGAAGCACACAGCTCCCAGGCCCTCTCCAGGATGAGCCTGTGTATGTCTTGGAAGGTGAGTCTCTTACAAATTAGAGCTTTGATTTTTATTTTATTTTTAAAAATTAGTTTCTTACAGCAATAAATCCTCGTATTTCTCTGGAGAACCATCTCAGAGCTCTGGTGAAGTCTGGACCTCTGAGAGCTATGAAATCTTGTTGCTGTATAAGTTGTATTTATTGGTGAGGTTAGTTCCTATAACCCCCCTTTACCAGGTTTCCTGGGTATCTGTGCCTTTAGGATAATGACCAGCAATAACCTGAACTCTCAGAGTGTGCCTGCTCTCTATTTGCAGCAATTGGGTGCCTTGGGTGGGCTGAGTAATTCCTCAGGAAAGCTCAGGATCTCTCTCCTTGTGCTGCTGCCTGCTGCCCCTTGGCTGCAGTGCTGGTCCTGGAGCAGGAGGAGGTTTGGATGCAGGAGTCCTTGTGAGGTTTCTGCCTCCTCAGGGCAACTATGGTTGGAAGACACTCTGGAGGCATTCAAAGTGCAAGCCTACAACTTGTCTTAGACAAGAATTTAGCTCTTTAAGATCAACCTGACATAATTTTATGCATTTGCAGCTTTTACTGTCCCTGATTGCAGGGCCTGGACAGAAACCTGTGATCCCAGGGACTGAGGTGGATTTGACACTTCTTTAGTGGTGTTACCAAACCAGAGCCCTGCTCCCTGCAGCTTGCAGAGGGAAGGGGATTTGTTGTGTTTTTAGGAGTTGATGCACTGCTCACGGTGTCCCTGGATCCTCTTCAGCTCAGGCTGGTGAGTTACCATGGTGCTCTTGGCAGGGTGGCATTTTCAAGCTGGGATATACATTTTTTGATAGAGTCACCTGGTGATTACATGCTGCAATATAATAAACATAAGTTAATAGAGGGACTCAAGTGTCATTTCTGCTTCCAAGCTGGGCAAGCAAGGTTGCTCTGCCAAATTCCCATCTCTGTGACAGGGTTGCTGTTTCCTCTTCCTGCCATTGAAGTGTTGCAGTAACCTCAGTCCCTCAGTCATTAGTAAATATTAGTCAGTCATACGTGACCTTTTGCACCAAGCAAGGCTGCAGGCCCTGCCTGTTGGAAGTTTTTAATTAAATAAAGCTGCCTGCTGTGTGCAGATGGACGGGGAGAGGCAGAACTCAAAGGGAGATGAAAGCCTCTGCCTGCCATGCCAGGGTGCGGGCAGGATTTCTGCTCCTCTCAGACCTTTCCTCCACAGAAGCCCCTGTGTTTTTCAGATGGCTCTCATCTGAAATTACAGCTCATGGTTTGTGCTCCTGCTCCAAGCCTTTCTGGAAATACTGGGTGTAGCACCTGAATGAGCCCCATATGAAAGTTGGTGGAGCAGACATTGTCAGTGATAGGAGTAAACCTCTGCTTCGTGCTGAGCTCCAAATGCACCAGGCAAAAAAACTTTGTCAGGTCAAGATCAGACTTGAAACTGGACTGGCAATACTCTTGAGATCTCAGAGTTCCTGAACTTGGAGCTGGAATACATCTGATCTCTAACAGCCTTCGACAACCTTCCTGTCCAACTGATCCATCATTTATAATCCTGCAGGGGTCTGGAACCACACTTGTGCCCGGCCAGCACAGCAGTGGGGAGGCTCAGTGTTAAATGTCAGGGTGCAGAAGGTGGAGCAGGAGCTGCTGCCTTTCCCTGCAGCTCTTCCTTCCTCTGTTGGGCAGGGCTGGAGCTCTCTGCCTGCAGCACAGCGTGGGAAGCAAAACGCCAGCGGGTCAGTGGCTGTGCTGCACTCTGAGCTCTGCTGCCCTTGGGCATTGCATGGCCTGACCACACTAAGCCTCCCACAGCCTGTAATTAATGCTTGCTGCTTTCCCAGGGATGCACTTTGCCTGCATTTAACTGTGCTTTTTAGTTACATTCTCTCCCTTCTCTCCTATTTGTTCCTGTGCCTCTCAGCATCTGCATTATGGATGAAGCTTTCAGGGCACCAGGGCTGCTGGTGGTCCTGCTCTCTCCACCTTTAATGAAATGCAGGAGGTGTGCTGGATGCCCTGGAGCTGCAGCTGAAGAGGCAAGTAAACCCTGCTGTCTCCACTTGTCCATCACTCTTCTGGTGTTTGGTTTCTTCCCCTGGCCCTGGAGGCTCTCTCTGGGCTCAGTGCCATCCCCAGCAGCACAGGGCAGTGGGAGAGGCTGGCACAGCCCCGTGCCTTGGCTGCAGTTGTGTTCATCTGCACAGGACAGGCAGGGTCCCAGCTCCCCTGGCAGGAGGCAGGGGATGAATTTGGCACACAGAGTGCAGCGTGAGGTCTGTGCCCCCACCCTGGCTATGGTGTGACATGGGCTGGCACCAGCATATGCCTTGAGAGTTCCTTGGTTTCCTCTCCTGGCTCAGATGAGTAGGAACAATCTTCCTGCTTTTTCCTCAAAGAGAGACTCCAGCCTCCCAGGAACTAGGGAATAGCCCCATTAACACAGCCCAGTACAAATGGCTGGCTTCATCCTAATGTCTGAATGACAGATTTATTTTCTATCTAGATTTGTTTAGTAGGAAAAATGAGTATTTAAATGCCACAGAGCTGGTTCTGACATTAGCAAAAAGTGTTTTTGACAAAAGCACAGAAATAACTCTGAACTTCAAATCCAAGTAATGAATCTTCATGGCAAATAAAAAAGAAAATTCAAAGAACCTTATTTCTAAATTTATTCAGTCAATAGTTTTAATTAGCAAGCACATATAGCAATCTTAACCTAGATGTGATCAATACAGGCTGAACCAGCCATTTAATGGAAGGAGGAAGGATGTGAATGATCTGAGCATTGTACAAGTACAAAAGAGCAGAGTAGCTCTGACTGTGAGGGGCACAGGAGACTGGCACCAGCTCATGGCAAGGAGGACAGGATGTGTCTTGCCTTGGCTTTGGTGTGAGATATGTTGGGATTTGAGTGATGGTTGGGTTGTACACCTGCTCTGAGCTCCCCTGTGGAAAAGCACAGAGCCATGGGAGTGCTCCACACAGCTCCCACAAGCCATCAGAAATCCCTGAAGTTCCTCTGTTTTTGCCCCATGGAAAAGAAATCCCTGCAAGGCAAGAGCTTGGTGAAAGAGGGGCTCAGCCCTTGGGTGTCCTGACCTACTGCTGGGCTTCTCTGTGCCTCATTTGTTTAAAAGGCTTTTAAGTGCTTTCAGCTATTTTCCATGTACTCCAGCAGAAAGAGCTGGGCTCCCACTCACTTTTCTTTGAGCAGCAACTGAGAGGAAAATGCACATTCCCCACCTGTCCTCTCAAACACAGAAAATTCACCCCAATTTACCTGAATAAAGATGAGTGATTAGAAGAAGAAGAATTCTTCCAGGTAGGATTTTGTGAGGATTTGGGATCTGGTGAACTGCAGTGTGTAAGCTCTGTTGAAAATGATTTACTGCTGTTTGTTTCACTTAAAGCAGTGGTTGGTCAGGCACAGGATCAGTGTGGGAAGTGTGCAGTGCTTGTAAGGGGTGCTGGCTCTTGGGACAGAGGTGTTCAGACCTGGGGACATGGTGGGTCATGAAGTCCTCTAGAGCTGCCTCTGAGAGGGTCTGGCTGCTGTATAGAAAGGCCATTTGGAGCCTGTGGCTACCCCAGAATTCTCCTCCAAGCCTCTGGGTCTGAGCTCTCCTGCTTTGGTGCCTTTCTGGGTTTGAACCCAAACTGGGAGCACCTCCTCAGGCGTGGAGTAGGAAATGAAATTATTTAGTGCCATTTTGTCCAGAAGACTTACTGCAATTTTGTCCAGACTTATTGCCTCCAGTGCAAGTTTAAATCTTGACATATGAGGCTGAGCACAGGAGTATCTCAAAGAAATATCCTGATGATACAGAGTTACAGGGTCAGGAATATTTTCCAGCTGAGCACTGTGGTTACTGCTGTAGCACAGATGCTGCAATACCTGGGATCGCTGACTGTTCACTAAATAGGGACTTTTTGGAGGAGGGATGGGCGTTAAGGGGCAAGTTTTATTTACTGGCAACAAATTTGTTCCCTTCTGCCCTCACAAAGAGCTGCTAAAATCTGCTGTGAGTGTAGAGAGGCTGCGGAGGGGAGAGAACAGATCCAGTCTTTTTAGACATAAAATCCCTAAAAGGGAGGTTTGCGTTGGAGTCCGGGGGGCTGATCCACCCCCACCCCAAACCTCCCCTCTTGCTCTTCGGGCAGCGTCCCCTCGGACCCGCCCGCCGAGCGGCTGTGGGAGGAGGAGGAGGAG
>VXBR01000874.1:798630-864898 GCA_013400215.1 Cisticola juncidis
GAGGAGGAGGAGGAGGAGGAGGGGAACGAGGGGAAGTCCCGGCGGCGGGATGAGGCCGGGCTGAGCGATGTGCGAGCAGGCGGCGCGGTACTGCCGGGCCGGGGTGCAGAAGCTGCTGCGGAAGCCGGCGCCGGCGCTGCGCGGGCTGGACGGGCTGCTGCGCTGGGCGGCGGGCAGGATGGGTGACAAGGGCCTCGCCGAGAGGGAGCTGCTGGCCCCGGGCGCCGCCGCCGCCCAGAGGAAGGGCACCTCCGTCATCCTCGATGTGAGTGCTCCCTGCACCCCGCATCCCGGCTCCTGCCTCCCCCGCCGCGTCCCGCCCGCCTCGGCAGCGGGGATGCTCCTCCCGTCCTGCGCTCCCCGGACCGGCCGCGCACGGGCTGGAGCCCGGGTCCTGCAATCCCCGGCTGGGTGGGCGTGGGTGTCCCGCATCCTCTTGCCCGTGTCCCGCATCTCCTTGCCCGTGTCCCGCACCCCCTCAAGCCCCTCGGGATGGCCGATATCTCCCGGGCAGGAGGCTGCAGCCCGGCTGCTCTGCTCAGCTGGATCCCACAGCACAGGCTGCATGGAGCACCCCGGATCCCCGCCTTGGCACCTGGGGTATTCCCGGAATCCTCACCTCTGGCCGGCTGGGGACGGGATGCAGCCCCGGTCCTGCATTTCCCGGGCTGGTAGGGTGTAGGGGTGCCCAGATCGAACAAGCCCTCTCCAGATCCTGTGCCCCAGGACTGCCTGCGGTGCGGGGCTGCAGCCCGGGTCTTGCCCCCACTTGTCCCAGGAGCCCCAGGAGCTGCAGCTCCTGGATTGCCTGGTTCCCCTGTCCCCTGTCCCCGCACTCTGTGGGACAGCTGGGGAAAAGTGCACCTTGGTTCTGCACCTCCTGCACTCGGCTGGGCGTGGGATGGGCACTGCTGGACACTGCACCTCCTCTCCTGAGCCCCGCACCTTTTTACCGGATGGGCACGGAGATGCGGCTTGTACCCTTCTCCCTGCCAGGACTCTGAACTCTCTGGGCTGGCTGGGCACTGGGGTGCCCTGTTCCTGCACCCCGTGTAGGGCTGAGCCCAGGTCCTGCATCCCCTGGACTGGCAGGGATGAGGATGCACTCCAGGTCCTCTATCCTGGTTTGGGGGGCTGGCAGGGATGTGCTCAGTGCCTCGATTGCTGTATTTATAGACTTCCTGATTAGGGAGCTAACGAGGCTGTTTGCACTTAAATGAATTGGGAGAATGGGCTGGAATCAGACGGAGTGCAAATGGTGTAATTACAGCCTTTCTGCAGCATCTAGTAATTAAACACACAGATCCTCTGTTTTGCTATCTCCTAGCTTAAAAAAAAAAATGTACTGAATGCAAAAATAAACTCCTGAGGCATTGGCTGTAGTAAAGTATAACTCAGGCTCTCCTTGGAGATAGGACAGGCAGTAGTAGCTCTTCAAGACAAGCCCTTGCAATTTGTAAATAATTTGCTGAACCCGTAGGCGTTGGTGTGGGCTGGAGAGTTCGAAACTTATTCCATCTCTGAGCAGCCTGGGCTGAAAGGCATTTTGGTTCCCGGAGGAACCCTTGTCCCTAAGAGAGCAGAGCACTTGATGGATGATCCTGCCTGGTGGAAGGGGCTGGCAGGTGGGGAAATGAGCTGCCGAGGGAAACAGAAAGACAAGTGCAACTCACACCCCTATGTCTTTTAAGTTAACTTGTTTAAGGGGAAAGTTCCTGGGGTTTTGGGGGGTTTTCCCTATTTTTGCTGGATTGTTTTGTTTTTGGCTTGTTTTGTTTTTTAATTTGCCCTGAAATTGCCAAGATTTTACATTAATTTTGAATCTGAGTTTCAGAGCACAAATGCAATTAAGAAGCAACATCAAATTTACGTAAGAGATTTCCTGAGTTAGGAGTGCTTTGCCACCAGAATGGTATCTTATCCATTCAGTTTTACGATCTTTAAGTGATTTTTTTTTCCACTTTGAGGTTTGAGCTTAGGAAAAGAGCCATGAACTTTCAGAATGAGAAACACAGTAGAGCATTGTATTATTTCAGTGGGAAGTACAATAGAGCTGGGTGTGCAGCTCCTGATCATTTTTCGTTTCACAATGGTACTGGGAGCCCTTTCTCACCTGCTGAAAGTAGAAATGGATTCTGGAAATGTAAGAATGTAAGATTTGAAGGCTTAGGGGGTTGGGTTGGTTTTTTTTGTTGGTGGTTTTTTTGTTGTTTTTTTTCTCCTCCTTCCTTAGAGCTTGATTTTCCCCTTTTTCTCCAGGCACAATAGCAAAGCCAATTGAAGCTGTGTCTTCGCTGTAATGGGCTCTTCAAGTGCTCTGCGAGTCCCCCCTTTCATACAAAGGGTTTAAACGGGGGGGAACACGTATTTAGCTTAATTTTCACACATTAGCATGAAAGTAACAAGCATCCCACTGAATGCTGAGCGATGATAACCTGTTTTCCATTTAACTCCTTCACATTTTTGCTGATGGATGTGCTGGGGAAGCAGCGAGTCCCAGCCATGTAGCAGTGAGGCTTCTCCATGGGGGAGGATGAAGTTAAAGACCTGTAAGATTTTATGTTTAGCTAAAACATTTTCATGAGCTGGTGTGCTATGTAGGCAGTTTCTTGGGGGCTGGGGGAGGAGGGGAAAGCTTGGGCTTGGTTATGAATTAGATAAAATGGCTCTGACACTAATAGTATCTTAGTCACTTCTTCCTCTTCTGGCTTTAATTCATCCATCCCCAGTGTTCTTGTTCTGACTCCCCCATGAGGGTGCCTGGTGTGGCAGAACAAACTTCCCTGTGCTCTTTCCAAGGAGCCACAACTGTGCTGTTGTGGGACAAAACTGAGGGCTGAAGAGGAACAAAATGCAATAAGAGGGTAAGGTGTCTCTGCCATCAGCCTGGCCACTCCACTTGGAGGATGAATCTTGATTTTGGGCTGGCTTCAATGTTTTTTCTTTTATTTTGCCTCTGGCCTTTTAGGTAAAGGATTAAAAAAGGTTGAATAAAGTGTACTAGTTTAGCTCGAATGAATGAATGCTCAGCTCTTACAACATTGGTCAAATCATGATCAGGGGTTGAGATTGAGCAAGAGACTGAGCAAGGGGTCTGTACCCATCCTGTGCCTGCCCTCGGTGCCTTCTCTGGGTGTGCTCCAGCTGCAGAGCCCAGGGCTCAGGGCTGGCAGTGTGTGTAGCCTGCAGAGTGTTCCCACTCACACCACAGGCTGTGGATATCCAATGCTTTCTGCACCCCAAGGACAACCCCCTTTGATAAAAACTGTCACAGAGCTGCTCCAGCCCACAAGAGGAGATGGTGCCACTTCCAGTAGAGAACAAATCCTCACAGTCACAATGCTTAGGAAAAGGAGGATATATTATAAGGGTGTACATCCTCTGTGTAAGCCAATGTGAGATTTTATTTGCTGAGTGAATGAGTGCACATACACTGCAGAGCTGAGGGGGATGGCTCTGGAGGCACAGGAAATGCCTAGGCAGGTGTTGTTCTGTCTGGGATTACTTCAGAGCTGGCTGATCTTCTGTCCTTGCCCATCTCTTCCCCTTTCTGTCCCTGCCAAAAACCCATGTTGGCAGCAGAGGTGTGAACTCCAGAGCCCTGAGGCCTGCTCAGTCTCAGCAGCTGCAGGTCCAGATGATCCACCTGGTTCACTGCTCACCTCCTGCTTGGCATCTGAAATAAGGACCAGCCTCGGTTATCAATGAGCATCCCCGTGGCAGGACTGTGAGCCCCAAGCAGCACTGGCCTCCCTGCCTCCTTTCTTGCCAATGAGGACTAAATGCATTGATTTTTGGCTCTATTTTAAACACTCCTGAAGAACACAGTTCCATTCATTTTAAGTCAGATGAAGCTTTCTCTTTTATCTACCCTGTCTTTTGCTGAAAGCTAATTTTGACCCTTATCTTTTTTTTTATTCTTTGACAGAAAGGTAATTTCAAATCCATCTCTCATTCTTATGGCTCCTCTTGCAACCTCACTTATGTGGCCACACCTGGTTTGTGCTTCTTCATCCCCATGGGATTGACTGAGATGTTTGGATAGAAGATACAGAGGATTTGGGTTGTACCAGTGGTGCATTTCTAAATGTAGATCCAGAACTGCCAGTTTTCCAAACATTTTGTCAATGACATAATTTCCAGTGCAGCCCTTAATAGCAAAGCTCTTGTAGCCACAGGAGTCTCAGGAATCCCTTCTCACTCCTCTTCTTTCTTGATCTCTTTTTCTTCTGTTTTCATTTTGTTTGTTGGGTTTTTTTTCCAAGGTTGGTTCATTCCCCTTCCTTTGTCCTTGTTTACCTCTCACTGTGAGTGAGCTGGGAGGGCTATTTTCCTCCTCCTTAATATTCCCTTTGTGAAACCCATGGTTTGAGCTGTACCTGCAGGCACAGCTGGAGAGGAGGGCCAGGCCAGGGCAGGCTCTCTTTGCTCAGGAGCTGCTCACTGCCAGGCTCACAGTCACACAGGAGAGTCCATCCGCTCCCCTCTGATCTCCAGGGCTTTGGAAGTGGGTGCTTGAAATGAAGCTGAACAGAAAAGTGACTTCCAGTGCTGAACGTCAGCAGGTCAGAACATCAGATGCAACTCTTACCTTTCTCATGCAACTTTAATTTGGGACAGCTAGGTAAAGTCTAAAGAAAAGGTAGGAGTGAAAGCAGAGGCTGGGACACAGTGTCAACTGCTCTTTTCTTGGGGAGGAAGGGAAAAAGAAAAAGGATCTGCTTTGAAGTGGGAAAATGCCCAGGGACCTGGAGCTCTGCAGCAGCCTTGTTTTGTGGGGAACCACTGCAGATGGGACAGTATTTCTACACCAGTGGCATTTTCTTTACTTAAACACCAAAATAAAACCTTTCTCCTTGCACGGGGAACGCTTATTAGCCTGAGGATGTAGTCCAAAGTGACAAAGCTTCAGGTCATTATTTTCTCACATTTTCACCAGAAAGAGCAACAGACAGAGGTTGTAGGAGAGGAGATTCCTATTGGAGTCTCAGGTTTGAGAACTAAAGTCCATACCTGATATAAAACCTTGTCTGAACTCCAAAGAAAGTGTCAAGACTTGCAGGAGAGGAACAGAAAGTCAGAAGAGGAATGCAGGAACATAGTGTGAGGATTAATAATTTTTTGAGGTCTCTGGATGCCTTCTCATCCCTAGGCCTTCCTCATGCATGAGACATGATTATGTTTGTCCTCGATTCTCACCCAGATTATGATGGAAAACAAAATTTCAGCTCAGCTGCATTCTATTTAAAATCAACATCATATTAACCTGAGGGGATTATAAACTCCACAAACCTGCAATAATTCTTGGTCTTCTTAGGGGAGTGCTATTGTGAATGTAATAACATTCATGAGAACCTTCATTAAGTTGCCTAAATGTGGTATGCTCTCATCCAGGAGATTTGAGAAGGCAGAACTAAATGTTTAAATTTGAAGCCATCATTTTTTTTTTTTCAAGTTTATTATTACCACCAGGGTTTTGAATTGCTTACTTCTGGCAGTCAAATATCCATAGTGGCCATTTGAGACTATAGCAAAAACATATATTTAGAGAAAACCTATTGGAAATCTTGACAAAAGTTCTTTACTTGTATTCATCTAAACTGCTGGTAAATGGGTTAAGTGTGCCACAGACAGCAAACTGCAGGCATTGCCTGTATAAATCCTATAAAACGGGTTAATGCCCATATTGTGGGCATCCCCTGGGCTCACTGTGTGACTTAGCCTGTGCTTCAGGAATTTTGCTCAATAACTTCAGAGCACAGCTGCTGGGGGAGATGGTGGCCGCGGTGCTTGGAGTGGATAATTCCCCATTTCCCACCCGAGCCCGGGCTGTGTCCCGATGGTTGGAGCGCAGGGAGCGTCCCCGGCCAAGCTGAGCCCGCCCGTGGCACGGTCCCCGCCCGGCTGCAGGCACAGAGAGCCAATCGCTGCCGGGGCCCTGGCAGGACAGGGCTCTTCTCCATCCATATTTCATGCTCTCCTCTCCCGCTGACCCGCGGGGCTCTGCCGTGGCTCAGCCTGAGTGTCTGACTCGAGCGGGGCTGTCGGCTCCGGGGCTGCGGGGCTGGGCTGGGCTGTGCAGCCTCTGCTCGGGGATGACACAGCATCCGCACTGTGTTCCCTTCTTCTGGAGCCGTGGCTGCTCCCGGCTCCCCGGGAGCCTGGCACCATTCTGGGTTTGCTCTCTATGGGAAGCTTTGAGGGGCTGTGGTTTCCCTGCCATCCCAGACCTTGCACCTTTCCCCTATGGAAATCCCACCACCCCCTTCCCCAGCTCACCCCAGACCTGAGCAGAGGCTGTCTCTGGGCTGTGTGGGGAGGGAGCTCTGCTGAGCTAGAACATAAATCCTGGGTCTTCACAGCAGCAGCGTTCTAGCAGCACTGCCAAGCTCTCACAGACAGTGTTACATCTTTATCATCCTCCCGATGCTCATCCCGGTGTTCCTACCTTGGTGCAGTGCCTGCCTGGGATGACAGATGACTTTGTCTTACATTGTTTTTTCCCTCCGGGTGCCCCAGTTTAATTTTTTTTCATGTGCGCAAATTTTAAGTGGTTCAATTAAGTTAAAAGAGTAAATCCTGCTCATTAGCAATGAAAAAGCCAAGCAGCTTGGTCCTGTAGAATAAACTTTGATAAGCAACACAGCCAAATTGATCTTTCATCAACACATTCATTTACAAACAGTCACACTTTAGGGAGTATCTGGGAGAGTTAAAGCCCTAAAATATTCACTTAGTGAAGCTGGATGTGAACACTTCAATTTCTAAACACTTCTTCCATTTATTTTTCCTGTTGCTCCAAGTATTCCTTGCAAGGTAAACAGCTCCATGGAGCAGAGCACTGCAGGTTGAGCCTTTCTCCCAATTTAATCTACATTTTACCTATTGGTTTTGCCTCTCCATTCTCCCTCTGCCAGCTGTGCTTAGTGGGATGATCTCCCATGGGACCTCAAGACAGAGATTGCTCCTTCTGTGTCAGGCTGGCTGTAATACCTTGGTTTCAAAGCAGTGGGAAGAGCAGCAGAGGGATGTATGGATGAAACGAAAAGCCCAGAAATAATCAGCACCCAGGAAGGGAAGTGCCTCACCTGGATGTGCTCATGGGGAGTGAGGGTTTGGCGTGTCCAAGCCATGAAAAGAGGAAAATTTAATCCAGTGGGCAGGGCATACTGAGTACAGGTGAGGGATGTGTGCTGAAGCCATGCAGTTTGTTCAGGTCCTGCTGGGATTTATTCCTTCTTCCCATAGACAAGCCATTGCTGGCTGGCCTTTCCAAACCCATTTTTAACTTCAGTGAAATCTGTAAGTGTGGAGAGAGGTAGGATTTTTCCTCCCAAAACTTCTAATTGCTATAAAAAACCTGGAGGTCAGCACGAGAGGAGCCTTGATGTGGTCACAAGCTCTAATCCTTGCAGGCAGTTTCTGTGACTCCCAACTCTTTGGTTTGGCTCAGGCAGAGGGGTTTTGCCTCTGCTGAAATGCCCCAGAAAATCCTGCCTTGACTCTGCCCCAGGCTGCAGAGCCTCACAAGGGCTTCGGACAAAAGAATGATTAATGTTCCTTAATTAAGCCATATTCAGTGAAATAGCATATTCTGCAATTCAATTTGTCTCTTGGGGTTCTTGTTTTGTGCAGCAGTCCCTCTTCTGATATCTTATTTTTTTTAATGGTTTTGTGACCCAGAAAATATGAGATTCTATTTTACGGCTGACTCTGATCTGTCTTGCTGGTGCTTTTATTCCCTCCTCAGGGAAATTTCTTTGTACAATTAAAATTTCTTCTCTTTCTCAAATTAATAGGGTCAGGCCTGAAGAGGTGATGAGAATATTTTACCTTTTCTGCCCATGTTAATTTTTTGATAATTTATGGCCAACCTGTGCTAGCAGATGTTTCTGGCAGGAATCTGGAAGTTTCCAGCCTTTGCACAAGCCTTTTGCTCTTAATTGCATTTTGTTGGCAAGGACAGCAGAGCAAAATAGCACAACCCTGGAAAAGTGGATGAAGGATGTAACTTAGGGATGCAGATGCAGGATGCCAGCTCAGCTCTGCAGGGGTGACAAAGTAGGAGTTATAGAAAACAAAGATATTTGGCTTACTCAAAAGTGGGGGTCAAGGAACAGCCACCTCAAAAGGACACCAGATGTTGAAGATGGACCCCAAAGATCCATCAGAGGATTTCTGATAAGGGATGTGACTATGTAAAATAAAGCAATATACACACATCAAGTAAGTGGGGATAGCTAATGAATGTGTGATCAGTGTGTATGGTTAAAAACTTAATTAGAGCAAGAGCCCCCCAAGAGCCAGCTGATTTTGGTATCAGTATTAAGGGACTATTCCTCAGATGAGGCCAGTGAGAAAAATAGCAGTTGTTTCTGCTCTCTTTCTCCCTGGCAAGTTCTACAGCACTACACATTATTGCAATTTTTTCCTTCTGAAATGGCTATTTGATTCCTCTCTGTGGGCTCTTCCTCCACACTGTAGTTTTAAGTCTAAATATAATCTCCTTCCCACGCAGGAGGCTTGCTTTTAAAAAAAATGTTGTAAATATTTTTTTTTCAGAAGTGAAGAGCTGTGAAACTTGGTTTAAGAGATTTTATTGACTCCAGAGAAATTGTCTGGACTGCCTGCATGGCTGTTGTAATTTTTTTGTGCATGTATTTTTCTAGTGTTGGATTCGTGGTTTCAGCTTTCTTGAGTGAGGGATGTGCTGGGAGTGCTGAAAGAATTTCCACCAGTTTTTCCAGTTGTGTTGCTGTGGGGGAGCTGAGTCTTGGGGAGGGCGAGCTCAGTAAAGAACCTGAACTGGGTCTGGAGGGGTTGAAGCCCCTGGACCTGCCCTGCCCATGGTCCTGGTGCAGAGGCTTCACCCCCCATGCTGGATAACACAGTAAACATGTTTTTCTCTCTCTTTCAATTCCAGATTTTCAGGAGAGCTGACAAAAATGGTAAGTCTGTGCATTCATACTTCACATTTCTTGATTGGACTGTTGTCAGTATTACCATTTTTCCTGATAGTAACATCCAAGTCTAAATTTCATTCAGTTTACTGGGTCAGACGCTGATACACTCAAAACATCAGAAAAGGTTAGTTTTTTTGGAAAAGACATTCTTAGAGCAGAAGTGATACTGGTATGCAAGTTGGCATGGCAGACTTCACCAGATTAAGAGCAATTTCACAAAAACAATATAAAAGTAAATCCCAGGTAAGTGATAAGTGAGGATCTACCCCTTTGTAATCTTGAAGTAGCTTTGCAAACCAGACCTAACTTGTGAATATCAGTACTTTGGCTCCTGAGGGACTGGACCCACACATCACAGAGCAGCACACACTGATGTGTGTTTTCAGTCTGTGCCTGTGGAAAGCTGAACACCTGCACTGAGCCCAGCCAGGCCTTTGCATTTGGAATAACGTGGATGAGTCTTCATTAAATGACTTGGAAAGAGAGAGCTGGTAAGACAACAAGCTTAAGAAAAAGAGAATCAAGGGGCCAAATCCCAGGATCTTTCCACACCTTGAAAACCAGTTTCATTTTAGCTCCTAGATAAAATCCCAAGAGCTGGTGTCTATTCTCTCCTTGTTGTACAAGAAGAAAATCAAATGTGCATCAAACCTCTGTGTGTTTGCAGAGGGACACGTGGGAGGGTTGTGCAGGGGAGCACAGGGGAGAGTTTGGTTGTTCTGTTCCAGCTTAGAAAGGGAGATCCCTGATTTCTGCTGGGGCTCACAGCTGGGCATCCTCACTGCCCCTGGGTAAGGAGTGTGCTGTCAGCTGGCTCACAAATAAGCAGTAAATGTAACTGTGGGCATTTGGTTGTGGCAACTGACAGAGTAATGAGATACTGAAATTTGTTCCTTGGAAAATCTGAGCAGTTTTGTGATGCAAGGACAGTGGAGAGGAAAAAATGAGTTTATGGTTTATGCTCTTGGCACCAGACTGACTGAGTTCAGAGATGGTGCTGGGCAGGTGTTTGAGCTGCCAAGGGTGAGAGCAGGGGCTGAGGAGACCAGCACTGCTGAGCACAGGCAGAGAAGGTCATTTGTGCTGCTCCTCCTGACTGCAGGGAGAACAGCTGGATCTCTGAAGGAGGCCAGATCCTCTTTGCTGGAGGAGCTGTCTCCATCTCTGCTTCCACTCTTGTTGCTTCAGTGCCAGGCACCAGAGCTGCAGTGTTTGGGCAGCACAGCAGGTTCTCTCCACGACACTGATGCTGCCCTCCCCTTCCCATGGAGGACAGGCTGGGACAGAGCACTCAGGGTTCAGTGGCACCTCTGCCCCAGGCTGGCTCTGCAAGGTGACACCAGAACCCAGAGTGTCAGCCTGGGCACCCCTGCTCTCCAGCCCATGGGGCAGGCTGTCTGTGATCCTGGGGCTCTCCTCTGAAAGATGCACACCCTCCAGAGGCTCTCCTTATATTTATTTAGGTGCTGATTTTGTCCTGACACGACACTTGCTGGCCACGATGACCAGTTTCACCAGCCATTCATATTTGATGAGCTCTGGATAAGAGTTTGCCTCTTGTTATAATCAGCTCAGTGTGTTTCTTGCAGCCTTTTGGGATCACAGTCCCTCTCCAGCCTCCTGCAGCTCACAGCAGCTGCTGCAGGAGATGTGCAAGAATATTGCCATTAGTACAGCCTCTCTGAAAACTAGGGCTCAGAGGTTTCCAGAGCCAGAGGTAATATCTTTGTATTTCCTATCCCTGGGGATCTCTTTTTCACAATTTTCCCTTTGACATTCTGGACTTTATTTTATTGATTTGTTGAAATTCAGCCTATTCATGGCTTTACCTGTTACAGCTCCAAGGAACAGTGGAAGCGTCAGCCTGCTGCTTTTATGTCTCACAGCAGGTGCTGTGCACAGCCCTCTGGGAAAAAATGAAAATCTCACACTTTTCATTTCTGTCAGAATCCCAGGATGGGGCCCTGAGCCCTGGACAGGCTGTTAAAAACACAAATCCACAGATTGCCAAAATATTTTACTGTGTTAACATGCTTCTGTGGTCCCCACCCTCAGAGGTTCCTGTCTGGCAGGGACTTTGACCTTCCAGTTACCAGCTGAGGGGTCATTGTCCAGGGCTGTGTGATGGTGGCAGGCTGGGGGGGCTCCCAGGGCAGGGAGTGCTGGCAGCTTTACCCAGCACTGGCAGCCCTTGCTCTCCTCAGCTGTGCCAAAGCCACTCTCACAGACCTGTGTAGGAACCCCATGGAAATAGGGCAGGGGAAATCTGAACAAAGCTTTGGCTCTTGATATCTGTTTAACTACAACATCTCATTTAACTTTTTCCATGCAGAGATCAGATGGTTAGAGGCTTACCTAAAAGGCAAAGGAAAGGATTGTAAGATTAAGGAGTAATCTCATTTAATGTGCAGTCGAGAGGTCATAAATTTGGAAATCTTGTCAACATGTTGATTTTTTCCCCCAGCCTGGTAAAAAGGGCACATACTGCATTAAACCAGAGTGGCTGGTTCAGACATGGTAACTATGGAGCCTGGTAGCCTGAATTTAAGAACATCTCCCTCCTCCACTTTCCTTCCAAACTTTCCCCCATAAATTGTTAATCCATGTAAAATTGGGTGTTCTTGCTGCAAGATGCTAAACCACGTTATTGCCCCGCCATGTTCAGGTCCTTGTGTTTAGGTGATTTGATTCAGTGCCTGCATGTACTGAAAGCTGCTAATGAAGCAGCTCCTGCTTGTTAAAGACATCTGGGTTTCCTGCTCCAGAGAAGTGAGATTCTGTCTATAATGTGAGCTAATGACCTCTTCCTCAGTGATAATATCAAGCAGTTTTATAACTATCTACATGATAAACTTGGAAAATGGTCTGCATAAGACACCTGGAAATGATGAGAACATTGGAGATAGCTGCATAAACTGACAAATGGTCTGATAAAGGGAGAAGGGCTGGAGTGTAACCTGAGAGTGAATAACAGCCCCAGTCGTGCTTTGCAGGGACATGGCTGTTAGTCATTCAAAATAATCTTTTTCTTTTGTGTAGGAGTGTTTTTCCTTTCTCTGCTAATAAATCCACCTACTGTCTTGTAATCCTCCCAGCCCCAGTAAACAATAGTTAATCATTTAATTGGCGTGTGCTGGGAAAACGGAGGCATCTTGTTTTAGGCTGGTGCAGTGGAGCTGTCAATCATCTGAGTTATCTACTGTGTACTTAATCCTCTCATTAGAAAGCTGCTAATCAATTAAGTAGCCCAGGATTCTCTTTGAAAGATTAAAAGGGTTTTATTTTGACAGAACAGCCTAACTGCTAACAATTCATTATAGATATGCATCTTCCCAAAAACGGGTGTTTTATCTGGAAATCTCCAACTCACTGCAACAGCCCAGCCCCCGTGCCTTGAATGTAACTAAATGCAGAGAGTATCCAGCTTTAATCTGTGGTTTGTGGGGTTTGCTGTAATTATTCAATCCTGTTCATGGAAATGCCCACCAGCCTGACCCATCCACAGGTCTGACTTCCAGGGAATGGGCTTTAGGTGGTTTCCCCTGGACCCCTGACCTGGAAGAGGAGAGATGCAAAAGGGAATAGGCCAAAAACTTGGTTATAAAACCCCTGCAGAAAATGGCAGGAGGAGCTGGCAATGGTGCACATTTCCCCTGACAGTGACCAGTGATGAGTTAGTATTGTGGTTCAGTCAACCTGGCACCCTCCTATTGCTGCTGTCCTTTGATTTCTGTACCCAGAACGAGCCCAAACTGTTCTTGTTCTCCCTTCAGATTACACCTAGAGAAGGTGTGGATGGGAATGAAACCATTCAGCACACGCTGTCCTGAATAGCTTCTGTTATCAAAAATTAAATACAACGAAGTGTGAAGAAATCCAGAGTATGAAAACTGAGAAGTTTCAGTTTTCAGCTGATCTGAATGATCAGCTGAAGGCCTGTAGAGGACGTAGCAGAGCTAATAAAGGGAAAAAAAGGAAGCATGAATGAAGCAGGAATTGGTGTTTGGAAAGGGCTTTTTGGTTAAGAGCCATGAGGGCAATGGCATTGTGCCCATTCCTATCCCAGTAGGGCTTGTCCTTTAAATAGCTGCTCACAGATATCTGTTAGTCACTTAAGAGCTCATTAAATGAGATTTATGCTGCTATTCTGTGTAAGGAAAGGTCTGCCCATCCCAGTGCTACAAGTCTCATAGCAAATTACAGTACAGAGCACGGGGGCACACAGAGAGCTCCCGACAAGAGGGAACATAAATAGCTCTGCACATCAGCACCACAGCAAACTGGCCAGGAACCCTGCTCAGCTGCCACTGGGGCTGTGCCTCCGTGGGGAGAGGGAGCTCTGCTGCTCACACATCAACTGGCAGTACTGCTCTGCCTGCTGGCTTTGTGGCAGTGATGCCACTGCTGATGTCCTGATGGGGACCTCACAGGCTCCAAAAGCTGGGAAAAGGCAGAAAAACAAAACCAAGCAAATGAAAAGCTTCAGGCACGTCTCTCAGCCCCAGCTTGAGATGTTCAAGAGCTCAGGTTCTTCATAATGCTCAAGAAGGCATGTCCTAAGTATCACCTGAGTAGAAATCAGTCTTGTTAAACACCAGGACACAAAGGAAGAGAGTGAGGTTTCTCCCATGGATTGTGTTTCTCAATGAAGGGATGGTGGGAGAGCAGGGAGAGCCCTGAGCCTGCAGCAAGGGGAGGAGGCTGAATGAATCCTGTTGGGTCTCCAAAGGAACACATGGGCGAAGTTACCAGCAGTTTCCAGCCTTTCACAAATGCTGTGTGCTTGTCCTCAGTGTTGTGTTTGCAGGCAGAGACAGTTCCTCTGAGGGCTTTATGGATCTGGGGAATTTGCAGGATGTTTAGTGGTGATGGCTCTCAAAGTCTCACCCACCTTTCCAGACCCCACTTGGAGAAATTATTTTGATCCCCTCTAGTGAGCCCAAAGTAGGAAGAAATGCATGTTTGTCTGTGGATATGCTTGGAGCTCAAATTCACAAATGCAACCACACACAGGTTGCTGTGTAAATGCTTCCTTTTCCTCCTTTCACTCTGAGAACACCCATTGCTGATCTTGAGTCATTAGTACAGAAATTGGGCAAAATAGAGTGAAAATGTCCCTTCAATTCTGGTAGTGTGAGAGCACAGAAAAAATCACAGAGAGGGGGGTGGAGAAAATTATCACTGATGAGCAGATGGTCCATAGACCCCATTTTTGGCTTGGTAATTGTCCACAAGTTGTTTTTTAGACTTGATATACTCATCTTCCCCCATTTCCTCATGAATCTGAGGCCCTTTTAGAAAATATACCTGCACAGGACTTGAATGGTGGTAAGCAACTTGGACTTCAATAACATGGCTTTCAAAGCATCAAGGAAGAAATATCAAGGCATTGTAACTTTGGCTGCTTCTACTGGATCTTTAAAAAGATGCCAAGTTAGGGCACTGATAACTCCAGGTATGTATAAATAGTATCAGAATAAAAGGCCCTGAACACCTAATAAGCTTCTCATTGCACACATAACCCTTCCTTCCACAGTCACAATTCTTCCCCTGTGGTGAATTGTGCTTTAACTGTGAGCTCCTGGGTGTTTTGCAGTCCCTGCCTTAATGGGCTATCACTCTTCAAAACCACTTATTTCTAGACCCAGGTAATTACCTTCTGCATGGCTACTGCTCCTCATGTGCTGGGAAAACCTTGAGCTATTCCTATCCTGCTGGTGCATCTAAATTAAGTCATTAGTTCTCAGTGAGAACATTTATAATTCTTGCATAACAAAATCAGTATTAGCAGCCACCCACATATAAGTAGAAATTTCAGTGATGAATCAGGCTTTGTAACTGTGGATAAATCTGATAGGTTCTTCCATGACCAGATGACCAGTCTAAATGTATTTCTCTTTGTCTTTTAAGTAAATAAGAAAAGATTTGCATTTAGATAGTCTAGATTTCAAGTGACAATCAAAAACACCTTGTAAGCCTGTGCAAGGACCTTTATTTACAAGGAGAAAGTTTGAATCTGTTCTCAGTTATTTGGACTCCTGTATCATTCCCAAGCTCTCTCAGTTACCCTTCCAAGTCCTTGCAAAGTTCACAGCACATGGTTTGGAGGGGATGACATCTGCTCAAATTGGGACATGCTGTTCCCAAAATAATAAACAAACCTCTCCTCCAGCTGATGAATTTTGAGATAATGTAGAATTGTGAAGGTGGCTGCTGGCCATGCTCTGTCATTAGATGTGTCCAGTACTTCTATCGACCCTTTACCACTGTGAGCCTAGGAAAAGATCCTGTGATTTGATTTTCATCATTGACTGGCTTGAAAGGGCACTTCCCAGCTGCTCATGCCCTTTCAGGGCTGCCTTTTTTATTCTCCAAAGATGGGAGGGTATCTAGTGCCTGTTGTGTGCAGCAGAAGTGAAGAGCTGCAGATTTTTAGGACGTGTTTCTCTTCTCATGTTATTTGTTACCAAATTCATGTAAGAAGCAAGGGATAGGGGGGGTTTATTACTTTTTTTTTTCCTGGATTACCTTAATTCTGCAGATCAGACCTTGAACTGGGGGCACTGGGTTAGGACTTCATTAACAATTGCACCCTCATGTGCTCCAGGCTGAGTTATGCAGCAGCCTGGCTTTAATCAGGGCCCACACCTCCTTTGCTTAGTGCCAGGCTTAAGCCAGAGAAGGTTTGAGCTGGGCAAGGTTTGGATTCAGCTCAGAAACTCCCCCAAGAACTCAAGTCAATGATGTGACACCACATAAACTTTTATTTCCACAATGGAAATGCCCATATTCCACCTATTTCTGCAAGCATCAATTTATGGCCCATTACTGTCCAAATTTGTTATTTCTGTTGTCCTGTTCCTAAAGCCTTTTCCTGCTGAGAGTCAGCCAAAATAGAAAGAGCTGTGAGGTCCCTCAGGGACAGTGGGCAGTGGAGGCACTGTTGGTCCCACTGTGGCCACCCTGAGCAGGGAATGGCACTGATGGGGTTATAACGAGCTGGGAAAGTTCCTCTGTTTAAACTGAGTGCATCTGGCTTGCTGACACTTCAGCTGATCTCTGATAGCCCAGGTGCCTGACTGATCTTGTGCAAAATGCCCTTTTCTCATTATTCAAGGTACTTTGCAGTGCAGGTGGCCATCTCCTGTGTCCTTGCCCTTTTGCTGGAAAACCTGCAGCTAGAATATCAAACTCGACTTAAAGAAAAACTTAAAAAAACAGCTTTTCCTGATATTTGGCCTCCTTCAGGCATGCCTGCTGCCTGTGGTGCTTGCTGCCTTATGCCTGTAAAATATATTCAACCACACGTTGCTCCACCCCAGGGCTGTGCTGGCAGCTCCTGGCTGCTCTTTGTGCCCAGCACCCTCCCTTCTCAGGGCTGCTGAGCCTTTCTTTCCACTCTTTCTCAAAAATCCAGCTGCTGAGCAAAACCCATGGTAAAAGCCATTAACTGCTGTAACCTTCAAGGCTTCCTGACATTTCTGCATCAGCAATAAATGGATTTAAACCTCAGAGTCAGTCAGATACCCAAACAGGCAGGCTTTTGCACTTCTGTAGGAGGCTACACCTCAGTCCATTAAAAACTCAGGTGATGCTGCTTACCTGGAGGGTCTGGGCAGCAGTGTCAGCCCTGGGGCCACTGCTGGCCTGTGCTGGACCCCCCTCACTGTGCTCAGCTGTGGAGGAGCAGGTTAGGTCAGAGCTTTTGCATTGCAAACCACCCACCAGTCTGCCCCACACGTGGATTTCCAGTCTGATCCATCAGCTGAGCCTCCTTGCTGCCTGTTAGAGGTTCAAAACTGCCTGCCCATGAGCCTGTGGTTCATCAAACCTCCTGCCCTCAAGAGCTGTTGCTGTAAGTGCTGTAAGTGCTGATTTGGCAGGGCAGAGAGCTGCTGTGTTTGGGCCCCACTGCCTGGCCTGGGCAGAGGGGCAGGGCAGCTCTTCAGCCTCTGGGGTGGGTTCTGTGTGTGACTGAGCCTGTGCATTTCACAGGGGATGCTCTTGCTCTGCTCCATCCATCCTCTCTCTCAGCTCCTCCTTTCCATTCCCTGAGCACAGAGGGTTGGAGCCAAGCAGCAGCTGTGGGTGTCCCCAGGAGATGCAGGGAGGGGATGTGGAGCAGAGGGTGCTGCCTCAGCCTGGCAATTTGGGGCTGAGTTTTGATCCTGAGGGCAGCATTTCCATAGGCTCCTCTGGGCTTTGGAGTGTGCCAGTCAAGGTCTGACACACAGTGCAACCCAAAGGAGATGGAGTTTATTTTCCTCTTCTCTTTGTGGATTGGGAGATACGAGTTTTCTTCTGCAAGCCTCATTAGGGGCTTCAGCTGGACAGGAGATATTATTGTAAAAGATTTAATGACCCGGTTGCTAGTTGTGGAGAGTGGAAATAAGGAATTGTGGTTTACAGAGGAGACTTTGAAAAGCTGCTCAATTAGCTGAGAGGGTTTTTAAAGATGTTTCTTTCCAGAGCCAAGGTTGAGAGATTTAATTGGGAGCTGCAGAGCAAATGTGTGTATGTGGCACAATGACAGCCAGCAAAGGGCATGATCAAACACTTAGGGAGCTATTACCTACTTGTAAACCCGACCCAAGAAATGTAAGTTCTATTGATAATGCCCTCAAAGTGGTGGTTCTTGCCCTGTTTTTTCTGCAGCATGAAGATTGTTGACCTGGAGAGGCACAGCTGTAGGTATCCTGACAGCAATTTCAGCAACATTATATTCATGTATTTTCCTTGTCAATGGCAATCTGCCCTGACATCTCTTCTGAGTTCATGACACAAGCCCTGGACTGATTCCAGCTCCTTGTCTGGGCCAGGTGCTGAGAATGTCCCTGTGGTCTGGCTTAGGTGAGTGGGCAGCAAAAATCCAAGGGGAGATGAGGGCAAAGTGGCCAGGCACACTCAAGAGGTGACAGCCACGGGCACTTCATGGGTCTGCTGAGGTTTGGCTGCACCAGGAGCACCTGGTGGACAGGGACAGAAGTAGTGCAGGTTTGGTGGGGAATAGGGTCCTTCTCCTAGCACAGGGAAGATAGGAGCTTGTGGAGATGAGATGTAGCTGTGAGTGTGGCCCAGCCTTACCCAGTGTCATGCCCCAGTTTTGGGAGAGGAGGGTCTGTTTTGCACGGACACGGCTGCACAAGGGAAAGGGAAAGCTCTGACTGTAGTGACAAGCCAGGGAACTGATGGACATTGAGCATTTAATGATTTTGGATCTAGCTCATTAATATCTCATCTTGCTGTATCTGGGAAGTTTTTCAAAGTAGATACAGCAAATCAATATTTCTCCTGCTAATTTTGTTGTTATTTTTGTTTTGTTGAGTTTTGATTTGGTGGTGGTTTTGGTTTTTGGGGATATTTTGCAGATAAGCAATTTTGAAGTGCTTGGAAAGGACTTTTGCAGCTTGACTGGATATAGTATCCTGGAAGAATAAACATGTGCCATAACTGAGATTAAAAAAGGCCACGCTTTGTCCTGCTGCCTTGGTGGGAGTGTCAGTGCCACATTTCCCAGTCTGCACCCAAAGGTGTGGAGGGGCTGTGAGATGACTTTATGCAGTTTCAGGTAGTGTTCAGTGAATCTCCCTTGGGAGGGCTGTACAGGATGCTGCCTTTGGGATGCTCCAGCCTGGCTGTTTTCCTGTCTTGGCCTGGGGCAGTGGTGTGGATTTTGTATTCCAGGGGGTCTCTGAGCATGGCAGGGTGCAAGGTGACAACACAGACCCAGACAAAGGTGAGGAGTGTGGGGACTCCTCAAAATGCCTTTGCCACCACCACAGGCGTCTTGTGTGACCCTCAGCTCACATTATTTCTCTTGCTACACCACCCAAATCTCACCAAGAGCTTCTGTTGCTACCTCTCTTTCTCGGGGCTATCCTGTGTTTGTCTTTAAGTTTAATCCCTGGGAAGTGGAGCAGATCCTCAGTGAAGGAAAAGCATTTCTTTTGCCTCTTCGCTTGCATGCTCTCCTCTGCTCTTGTTGCTGTGGGAACAAGGGACAGCACTGGGCTCTGGCATCCTTTTTAATTAGGTATCTTCTGCAGATCAGCTGTA
The DNA here is from genome assembly GCA_013400215.1 of Cisticola juncidis. NCBI lineage: Eukaryota > Metazoa > Chordata > Aves > Passeriformes > Cisticolidae > Cisticola > Cisticola juncidis. The sequence goes on from VXBR01000874.1 coordinate 817,650, forward strand.
TTTATTGAAGATTTTTTATTATAGCTATTAAAATTAAATAAGCCAAAAATTGAATCCAGAACAAATACACTGCTGCAACTTATCCTCATAATGTGCTAGCAATTTTTGCCAGACAATTGTGAGAAAATATGCTCTGGCAGCCTGTGTTCAGGCAATTGGCCAGGAACAGCTATAAATCATGTGTATCTTTTTCTTCCTCTTATCTTTCTCACTCTTTTAAAATACCAGATAACATATGTGTGAGAGAAGGGTGTATCTTACCGAGATGCAGTGAGAAAAGGCGTATCTGAAGCTGAAACAATGATACATCCACACCTGTACCTCCTAGCAAGAATAATCTGAGGGGCAGGAACAGTTAATCTTTTTTTTCATGGGAGGATGTGTTAGCAAAGAGTGGAGATGGATGTTCATGGACTGAGAAGCAGGAGCCTCTCTGGTTTCAGGCTGGCTGCCTGCACCATGGGAAGGTGGTGTGCTGCTCTGGAAAAAGTCTGCAAGCCTTCAGAAAGGTTTAGAGGTGGAAATAATTTTGAATTCTTTTTTGAGTGGGAGTTCCTTTCCTGTGACCCTGCTGCAGCCTGAGTGCAGAGGTGAAGCCTGTCTGTGTTGTGGCACTTGGCTACAGCAGAGCTCAGTGCCAGCTGCAGGGGGAGATGCTCTTGCACTCCTGCTGCCCTCAGTGCAGCTTTACAGGGCTGGGCTGGGCTCAAGGAGAGCCTCAGGCTGGGCTTGGGGTTTGGATCCAGGTTCAGCTCCTGCTGCCAAACCTCTGCTTTAATGGGGTCTGTACTGGGGTTCTGTACTGGGGCCCCCAGCACGACCCTGCAGAGGGAGTGGCTGCAGCCCCTGGTCACTCCCGGCTTTCTGAGCTCAGCCTGTAAGAGCAGCAGGATTTTAAGGCTTGGCTGAGTGTGGCTTTGGGGTGCCCCTGATGCTTTGCACAAACAGCAGGGTGTTCTTTTCCTTAAGCCTCAGTCTTGACTCCAGGAGCACACAGAACCTCTGCTTTAGGCACACACTGATTTGGCTGGGTGCTGTTCTGCTGTGCCAGCACCAGAGCACAGGCTTGTGCCTGGTCTGCTAATGAAAATAAGTGCACTGAGGCTTGTTTTGCTTTCCAAAGGATTTTCTGCTCATGGTGGAGATGTTACTTTTCCAGCTGGCTGGTTTGCTGGTTTTTGAACATGCTGCACTTTGTTAAGCAAGGCTGCTTTTCCTTCCTCAGCTTTGTAGTCCCATAAGTTACTTCCTTTTTTTTCTTTACACATCCCTCCCCACCTTCTAAAAAGGGTTGGCTTAATACTGGCAAAATGTTCAAGATTTAACAAAATCTTTACCAGTATGTTCACATTAACAGACTCTGCAGTGAATAATAACAATAATAATAATATAAAGGGGCAATCTGCACCCTGGCAGGCAGGAGCAGCTGCAGAACTGCCCTGGCACCACGCTGCCACCTTCCTTGGCACCAGCAGCATCTGCAGAGAACAAATGGGCAACACTCATTAACCCCATGACATCCCCGTGGGGTGGGACAGGAGGAAAGGAAGGACAGAGGGGCAGGAGGGGGCCGTGAATGAATTTGAAATACTTCTGCCTGGAAAGCTGAGCCATAGGAAGACACAGCTTTGCCTGTGTGGGTTTCAGACTGGAGAGCAGAGGCAGGGAATGGGGGATGCACAGCTGTCCCTGGGCTTTATGAAGCTCAGGCTTTGGCTATGTGCAAACACAGCCATGTGCAGGATTGTCTTGTTATCCATTTGTAGCTGGAGTGATACTGGCATCAATTAATACGCTCGGTATGTGTCAAACAGTGGGGAAAAAAGTGTGCTAGAAATGGAAGTACTTGCATAAGGCTGTAAAAACAAGATAAAATATTTATATTTTTCAAAGAAACGCGATGTTTTCCTCTCTCCTGCATCCTGTAATTCAGGCTGTAATTTTTGTAGGAAAACAGCAGAGTTTAGATCTTGCAAAAGGTTTTCCTAAGCTGGAAATCAGAGGGGGAAGTGGTTTTCTAGCATTTAACTGAAGGAAGAATAAAATGAAAAGAAGTTATAAAAATGGGGCTGTCCATAGACTATTAAATCCTCCTGTAACAAGAACAGCATGAGAGAACGAGGTGCTAAACGCTGGAATCCTGGGGAGATGAAGGAGAAAGGAAAAACGAAGCGGTGGGAGGGGTTCTCGCCGAGCGCTGTCTGCAAAATTGGCTGGAGCAGGACACAGAGCCTTAAAACTTTTCAAACCCAATTGTTGCTTTCTAAATGAGGTGCCTGACATTTTAAAGGTCAGCGGGCAGGGAGAGGGTGAGCGCTGCTCGGCAAATGCAGTCCGACTGTGCTCGCTGCCGGGTCCCTCGCACCGGGGCTGGGCTGCAAAACCCGGCTGGGGCTGGCTGCAGCTGAAGGGAAGATTTAGCAGGACAAACAGATCCACAGGTTTTTTAATATCAAGAGCCCGAAACTCTGGATCACTGGAGCCATTTGCTCCCTTCCCATGCTCTTTCTGAGAGCCCTGCACCAACCTGAGCAAATGTATTCATACAGCAAGTGACTGGGTAACCAAGGCACTGTAAAAGAAAGCAGTTTTCTTACATCCATAAATCAGTACAGAGCAGGACTATTGCAGTACAACATGAGTAGGGCGGTTTTTTTTTTTTCTTTTTACCTCCTGTCTTTTAGAATTTTAGTATTCAATTTTTAAGCCTGAAGTACCTATTTCCTAAGCTGGACTGATAACCTTTGAATTGTCAGCATGCTGAGCATTTTGATCCTTTCACAAAACAAGACTGAGGATGAAATGTTTCTCACTGCACGGCTATTGCAGCAGCACTCGGTGCAGATTCACAGGGGCTGAACTGGCATCAGGAGCCAGGTTATTCTGGGCCACAGACATCCCCTGGGATCTGGGCAGGTGGGAAGCCACCCTGTGAGCTTCCTGCTCCCTGCAAAAGGACATCAGTGTGCTCCATGAGAGAGACGGGCAAGGTTTGCAATTAGTTTCTCTCTAATTAGGGTGGACGTGGGTGGAAACAGCACATGTTGTGTCATCTCCCACACCTCATGTCACCAAGCCCTCAGTGAGATTCATCCTCTGACCAGGCATGGCCTGACCAGCCTGGCCCTCACCAGCTCCACTGGTTTTCAAGGACTGTTCTGTTTCCCATCTCCCAGCTTATTACGTCCTTTTCTTTTGTATGTAAATGAAACCCAAATCTTTCAGACTCACACGTGTACAAACAGGCAAACAGGTCCCTCATGAGAGGGATGCTAAATCCTGCTGAATTCACCCTTGGCTTTTGCATTGAACCAGTCTAGAAATCCAGCCTGTGCTAATAGTTTGGGAAGGCAGAAAATTCCAGGCAAAGGAGAGCCTGCAGAGAGCTGTGCTCCTCCAAGGCTGGGATGATGCTTATCTGCTTTCTGGAAAGCTTTTTCATGGCAGGTTTGGCACTGACATGTGAGCTGGTAATGCTGGGAGACAGAAAACCTCTCTGTAAGATGCTGCTTTGATGAAGCTCTCAAATGAACCTTCTCCTGCACCAGGATGCTTCTCCCTTCAAATGGGTCCAATCTCTGCTAATAAATCACCTCCTCCATATGAGGAGGGTTTGATCAAACATCACAGGAGATAGCATCAAGGGCTGAACTTACCATTTTCTATTCCATTACCTAAAGCTCATAATGCTCAGTGCATCAAAGAGGTACAGAGTCCCCTCAAGCATTTCTATCACCAAGCCTGGCAACCTGCAGTGAGTTGTCCATGTGCAGAGTGGCTCCTGAGTTTTCTTTCTTGGTTGCTGGGTTATCTTTACTCCTGCTGTAGTACTCTGTACTCCTGAGCAGAATAGAGCAGGGCTATGTTCCCAGCTTTGAGCTCCTCAGATTTGGGGGGGGAAAAAATGTATTAGCAGTTGGGATTTCCTTTGAGTATCTTGTATAGCATTTCCTGGCATGGCACTTCTGTGAAATCTAGATGCTTTTGGGTTCTGGTAGGAGGTTTCTTGGTGTTGTTTCGTTTTTTAAAAAACTATAAAAGGATTCCCATGGTTTGCTTATCAGAGCCTGGGCAAGCTGAAGAGAGCTCTTCTGGGTGTGGTTTATCTTGGATCTGTTTGGCATCACCCTAAGGGCTGGAGGCCCTCAGTGCCCCCCTCTTTGTGTAAATCTGGTTCTGCCAGAAGCAGAAGGGTCATGCTTCACCCTTTTGTCAGACACCTTGTGTGTCTTGACTTTCATGGGCCACATTCCCCTTTTTCTCCTCCTTCTGCACCATGCACTGCTTTCCCAGCTCGTTTTTCTCACCAGCATCCAGCGCTTTCCCTCTCCAGACCGCACCTTTGGGCTTTGTAAGACCTTAAAGAGGAAAGAAGTGATGAGAGCCCAGTTCCCTGTGCAGGGGCTGTGCACAGTGCTGTTCTCCTGGGTTTCAGCATGCCAGGGTGAGCAGGGTTGCTCTGTGCTCCCATGAGAGCACCCCTTGAATCCAGCTTAAACCTGGATGGTGGCTTGGGGACATTTTGCATCACAAGGCTCTGCAGAAGGGTCTGGAAGCACCTCCCTGCACTGCCCATGGGCCTCTCCTTGGGATCTATCTGATCCCAGGCTCTCAGTTATGCTGGGAAAGGCTGAGTGCTGCTCCAGGTTGCATGGCTGCAGCAGATGCTGCTGAGATGGCGTGGAGGAATTGTGAATTCAGCAAACGCTAAGTAGCACACGGCATTAAAAATTCACAAAGACTGCTCTGAAACACAGGCTCCCAAAGAAGCCTCTTGATGAGCTGCAGCAGGGAGAGAGCAGGGAGACCCCTCCCCAGCACTGTAAGGAAACAGTCCCGTGCACCCCAGTGGTTTGTGCATTTGTGGTTCTCAATTTTCAATGAACAACTGCAGCAAAGGGTTTTTTCTCTTCTTTTCCTGTTTAGGAACTCAGTGACAACTTGTTCAGGTGGAAAAGTAAACTAAAAATCGAGAGGCTGTTGTCAGTGTTCAGGGAAAGATATAGGGATTAAACTGAAACAAAACTTGAAATACTTTAGGTCTGATATTTTCAAATGTTCCTTTGAAAGCTTTTTTTAAGAAGAGAAGCCAGATGACCCCATTTTTCCCGGGGGAAAAAAACAAGAAACAAACAAACAAATTGTAGGCATTTTTCCAATGACTTTGTCCTTCAGATACCCTTTTTTCCCTCATCTCAGCTTTAGCCAAATTTAAGCAGGCTGGGTTGCATCACAGCACCCGCGGGTCTGGGCTGCCGGGGAGGAAAGGAGCTGATGGGCGATGCTGAGACGGGCGGGGGGCCCGGGGGTGCTTCCCGGCAGGAATCCTGAGCTGGCACACGAGTTTCCCTCTGCCTGTGGTGCTGGTACCGGTGGGGCTCGCCCGCTTTCCCCAACCTGGGCGGAGCGCGGGGAGAGGCGCTGGGGATGCTCTGCCTCTCGCTGTGACCTACTTGTGACAGCGCTGCGGGCCGGGGGGTTCTGCCTGCAGCCCCCATGCGGTGATTCCTGTTCCTATTGTTTCCATTTATCTGTTTAAATTTGGGGGGTTTCGTTTGTGCTTAGTCTCTACTACAAGGGTCATTGCAGAAAAGACAGCAAAATACCTTATCTGTCTCCTCCCTTAACCGAAAAACCGGATAAGAGTTCTGTGGGGTTTGTAACCTACTTTTGAAAAGAACAAACTACAAAAAAATAAACAGAGAAGATATTCATGCTGCAGCTTTGTTAAAAGCAGAAATCTGTGATTAAAGAGGTGCTAGTTTAATTTGCTGGAGCAGAAAAACGTATTTAGGTTTTGTTTTTGCTTTGCAATCTTTTCAGAGCAGATGTGCCTTCCCTGCAGGACTGCTCTGTTCTGTGCTGCTCAGATGCTTTGCTGGAGCAAAAGGATGAAAGAGTGTAGAAAAGATCTGCATTGTTAGCCTTAGAGATGCTAAATATCTCTGACAGGGCTGAGATACCCATCTTGCCCTGGACAAATAGCTGGAGACACTGAGCATAGGGCTTACATTTTCACTGTGAAAATAAATGGGAAATGCAGAAGCTTATTAAATGGAAGCATTAAAAAGAGCAGCTGTGGTGGATTGAGCGAGGTTTGGCTTGGCTGCTCTCCCTGTGCAGCCGTGGGGAGCCAGGGCAGGCCCTGCTGGAGGTCTGCAAGGGCATCCCGTGGGGAGGGACCACTTTGGCTCTCATTTATACTGAAGCAAAGATTACCCCAAGAAAATTAGCTTTTGGCAAAGGGGTTTCTCAGAGAGAGACCATCAAACATGAGCAGTTGTTTCGTTTAGAGCCTGAAACTCTTTTTTAACAGGGATTTTGAGACCACTGAGTTTCCAGAAATAAAAAATTAGTGTTGCAGGAGATCAGTGTTGTAGGCTCACACCTGGACTTCACGGTTCAGGAGTTAACATGAGGAGGCAAGTAATTAATTATGCAGGTTCTGCACTTGATATTTAAGCACCTATTGAGCCCGGGCACAGGGAGCTGGATGTCCTGTATGGTGCAGATGATAAAGCACTATGGAAACTACTTCTGCCTTCTGAGAATGCAAATGAGGAATCTGCTTTTCGCTTTGGTTTAATTTGCTGTCTTCATCTCTGCACAGCTTGTTAGCTGAATGGAAAACTGTTGATGCTGCCAATGCAATCTGGATATTGTTTCACGGGACTGCAGAAAGCGATGAGTTTGTAGCTCTCTAATCTGCCGTAATTTGCTGCTAATTTGTCAACAGTCAACAACTCCAGTGGCTACCACATGGAAACAGCCCTGCTGCCTGCCTCTGGTCAGTGTTAGTGAAAGGTCACTTAGAGCACTGCTTCTCGTCCTCTGGAGGGTTTTACAAAGCAAAAAAATGCTTATTTTACAAGGAGGAAACAAAATCCCAGGGCAACTGTTGCAGTGACAGGATCCAGGTGAGTTTCCAGACCTGCCCACAGCTCATTCCTGACACGCCACCATCACACAGGGACCAGCACAGCCACGGCACCCTGGGCACTGCTTTTGGCTGTTGTGCTAAATTCTTCATTACAAAATGCAACTTCTGCCAAAGATCAGGAAATCAAACCAGGTGCTGTAGTTTTTATCATTTTACCTGCAGCAATTCCCTTAGATGAGCATTGTGCTTCCCTGGGTAAGGCAGCAGTTAAAATGAGCTGGCAGCAGTGATCCCCATGAGCAGCAGTGATCCTTGTGAGCAGCAGTGATCCCTGTGAGCAGCAGTGATCCCCATGAGCAACAGTGATCCCCATGAGCAACAGTGATCCCCATGAGCAGCAGTGATCCCCATGAGCAACAGTGATCCCCATGAGCAGCAGTGATCCCTGTGAGCAGCAGTGATCCTCATGAACAGCAGTGATCCCCATGAGCAGCAGTGATCCCTGTGAGCAGCAGTGATCCCTGTGAGCAGCAGTGATCCTCATGAACAACAGTGATCCCCATGAGCAGCAGTGATCCCTGTGAGCAGCAGTGATCCCTGTGAGCAGCAGTGATCCCCATGAGCAGATCTCAGGGATCTGGCAGCAGTGATCCCCATGAGCTGCTCCCAAAGCAGCCTCTGGCAGCATCCCCAGGCTGTGCCCAGACCCAGGGTGGTGCTGCAAGCCCAGCCAAGAGCAGCCTCAGCCCCAGGGAGGTTCTCTCCCTGCCATGCCCTGACCACACCAGGACTACACTTTTGAGAGGCACACCATGCATTTTCATGAGTTTTTGCTCAAACATTTACCTGTTCCTCATTTTGAAGCTGAATTCTGGGTATAATGAGCTGAAAATAGTGCAAACCCTGCCTTGGCCCTCCAAAATATTCATTCACCTGCACATTAAAAAAGCAAGTGAGGAGGCTGGTTAATGAGGAACAGAGGGGAATTAGGGCTGTGTGGTGCCTGTTTCTGAGCTTTCCAAGAAATCTGGATTTGACAGGCTGTTGCAGAGCTGGGGTGTACTGGAGTCAGGAATATTGGCTTTGCTTCAGCTTTATTAAAACTTCCTGATCAATCATTCAAGGTTTAGTCTTTCTTTTGATGTTTCTGCCAAATTTTAATGATAAAGTTTGAAAACTTTGGAGCTGGCAGTCTGCCTGGAGCTGATAGTTCACAAATGTTTCAGCTAGCACATTCCCACTCGGGCATGGCACAGAACAGACATTGCCTTTCTAAATCCTGTTTTTGAGCTGTCCTCAATCAGAAATCGGGACTTCAGTTTGGCAGAGGACAGTGTGAGGGCCCTGTATAGGCTCCAGTGTGTTCCAAGAATGCATGAGGTTACTCTCAGTAAGTAATGGTGTTTCCCCACCATTTAAGATGAAGCACCTGCTATCTAACATTTTCTTCTTTCTCTCTTCCTTGTTTGCCATGGACATGCCCCCAGTGCTGCTCTTCAGGGATTGTGAGAGCTGTGTGAGCCCCATGGTCTGGGTTTGGTGCTGCCAAGGCACTGAGCTGTTCCCTGAGCTCAGTGGGACACACAGAGCATCGACCTCTGCTCCAGCAGCAGAGCAGCTGTGCCCTTGCTGTGGCTGCTCCAGCAATTTCCTGAGAGTATCTGCTGTGCCCTCCTGGTCTGTCTGGGTGCAGGAGGGAGCTGTAGCTTCAGGGTCTGATTTCCAGCAAAGTCAAGCTTTTGTCTGCCTGCAGATGGAAATGAAGTGAATCACAGAATCACAGAATGGTGTGGGTTGCCAGGTACCTTAAAGCCCTTCTAGTTCCAATCCCCTGACATGGGCAGGGACACCTTCCACTGCACTAGGCTACTCAAAGCCTCAACCAGCCTTGCACTGAGCACTTCCAGGGATGGGAGGTGACCTGATAAACTTCAGAAGTGACATTTTGACTTGTCCCTACAGAGAAGCTCAGGTTTCCCTCCTTGCTGCTGAGGGCCAGGCACTGGTGTGAGGATGTGACTGTGCTCAGCCAGCCTGGGCAGAGGGGATCTGGAAGGTGTTACCCATGGCAGCTCCTCAGAGGATTTTTCTTCAGATATGGTGAAGGTCCCTTGGAGTTCAGAGAGGCACGAGCTCCCCCAGATCCCACATTATTCTTGTAGGAGTCCTGAAGGAGAGCACACCCAGTGCTGCAGTGGTTCCACATCTCTGCCCAGCACCCCAGCACTTCTGCCTCAGCAGAAACCTCCTCCAGTGGGAGGCACCTGGAGGATCACCATGGCTTGGCAGGAGTAAGAGCCTTGCAACAGCTTGGAACCATGAGCAGCTTTTGATGTGTGAGTGGGGAACTGCAAAAAAGTCTCCCAAATAAACCCATTGCTCTGCTTTGATGTGGCAAGGTTCAGGAGCAGATTTAAACATCTCTCTGTGATTCCCAGGCCACCTCTATTCTGCACACAAAGAAATGCTTAACCTTGCAGGGAATTATGTTTCACACTGCAGTTTGCTGATGCATAAAAATTAACTATTTTTTGCATCGAAACATGGCAGCTATGCTATTTAATAATTTAGTATAAGTATAAAAACATCAGGTTTTCCTCCTACTATTTATTTTACTATATTTTTCATTGTCTGCAGTAATTCCTGTCCAGAATAGTTGTTTTTAGGGCACTGCAGGAGGCAGGTTCTTCTCTCTTTCAGCAAGGTCTTCTTGTAAGGATTTTGCCTTAAATGCAAGGAGGAAGTTTTGAAGTCAGGATTTACAGCTTTGGGGTGGTTGAAGCACAGAGTGATCTCTTATTAACAGCAAGCTGTGCTGTCTTTGTGTTTCATTTTCACTTTAGATCAAATATTTAGACAGGCTGCTAGTAGCTCATGGGCTTTGACAGGGGTTTGGTAGAGGAAAGTTTGCTGATGTTTTTTAAATCACAGAATGATTGAGGTTGGAAAAGCCCTCTAAGATCACAGAGTGTCCTTGGAGTCTGTCACTGTGGCCCCAAGTGCCACATCCATAGTCTTTTAAATACTTTCACTGATTCTGATCCCACCACTTTCCTGGACAGTCTGTTCCAATGCTTCACCACCCTTTCTGTAAAGAAAATGTTGCTAATATCCAATCTGTGCAACCTGGCTGAAGAAGGGTCTGCAGCAAGGTTGCCTGGGCAATAAACAGAAATTTGGGGGATCAAGTGGTAGAGAACAAAGGTTGGTGGTGTTGCAACCACTTCTCTCTGCACAATCTCCTCTAAAATAGAAATTCTAATTTTGTATAGCTGTGTGTACAATGTCACATGTTACACCTAAGAGTTCAAACAAAAAAAAAGAATATGGGAGGAGAGGGGAGGGGAGACACTGAAGGCACTTTAATGAAGAAACAAGTAAATGTTCAGGATGGCAGAGAGGGGATGAGGCTGAGGAGCAATGGACAGAGCAAGTCAGGTATTTGGATTAGCCTTTGGGAGGGAAAATAAGGCTGTTTGGGTCAGGAGGCTGCAAGCTCTGCACAGGAACTGCTGCTTGGCTGTGCTGGCCTGTGCTTGGGGAACTCACAGGGCAGAGACTTTAAATGAGTAAATAAATCAAAGGTGCTAAAAAGCTATGGTTGTTCGAAGCCAGTCACCCATTTAATGGCACCCAATATAAAAGGGCAGTCCCAGGTCAACTAAGATAAAAAACGACTGAGAGGCAGTGGCAGATGTATGTCTGGAGCTCAGCTGGGTCTGCTGATGGCTGCAAGAGCTTGGAAACAGAGATATCCTGATGGGGGAGAGGGAGGGAACAGAGGTGAAGGTATGTCCCCAGTCCCCTCAGCAGCCACCAGAACAGCAGTTGTTATCAGCATTATTCTCCTGCCACATCAAAGCACAGCACTGTACCAGCCTCTAGGAAGAAAATTAACTCTATCCTAACCCAAACCCGGACACTCTATCTATTTATTTATTTAATGCTGTCTATTTATGGCATATAGCCCAGAGGCCTGCTCTGTGCAACAGCCCTGACCCTGGAGCACAGCACAAGCCTCCAGCCCCTCTTGCCTGCCCAGGCTGCAGCCCAGGGAGCCCATTGAGAATTCCCACTTTGCCTCTCAAAATGAGCTCCTCCCCAGGTGTTTGCCTGCTGCAAGCTCTGCTTTCCTCTCCTGGGTGCCCTGAGCCAGCCCATGGTGCTGGTGCATGCAGGTCCCAGGCTCAGATCTCCTGCAGCTCCTGTGCATCACTCCAGAGCTGCAGCCCCCATGCATGACTCCAGAGCTGCAGCTCCTGTGCATCACTCCAGAGCTGCAGCCCCCATGCATCACTCCAGAGCTGCAGCCCCCATGCATCACTCCAGAGCTGCAGCCCCTGTGCATCACTCCAGAGCTGCAGCCCCTGTGCATCACTCCAGAGCTGCAGCTCCCGTGCATCACTCCAGAGCTGCAGCCCCTGTGCATCACTCCAGAGCTGCAGCACGTGGAGGGGCTGGCTCAGGGCTTCTCCTGTGCTGCTGCCACAGATGAGAAGCAAATGCATTCAAATCAGCTGTTGCCTTTCATCTGCCTTTCAAACTGAGAGCAAATAACTTGGATAGCTGAGGAAAGCTGGAGTGGGTTACCTCCTGTTTTCTGGAGGGAAATGTGGCTGGAGAAAGCTTTGTGGACTACAGGCATTTCTGTCTGAATCCGCTTCTAACTGTTTGGGTGATTTTTGCTATAATCTCTATTAAGCAGCAATTACATTAAACCTAGCCAGGTTATTTGCACCCTGGGGAGGTCTAATTCCATCCCTTAATTTATAAAAACCTAAGAATTTCTTTGGAAGGCATTCCTAGATACCTGGGATGAAAAGTCTGAATTCAGTATAATGAGTGAGCACAAAAACCAGCACCCCTTCACACACACACATTTAAATCAGGTCATTACAGCAGAGTGAGAATTATGTGGGGAAAAAAATACAGTCTTCACAAAAGATAGTGAGAGAAATTGTGTTATATCAGTCCTGCCTGTCTCTCTACCTACCAGCTTACATTTGATAACTACCTATAGCTGCCATTAAAAATAATTTCAAAATTACTTCCAATACTAAGATGACAAAAGACTTGATTTCATGATAAAAGCTGAGCAGCCTAAGGAAAATTCTGGCATGCTAATGGACACTGCTTAATGCCCAGGCTATTTCTGATGGGAATGAGGTGCAGTTTTCTGACTACAATGGAAATCCCATTTTTCTCCAGTCCAAGTCCTACGGGGAAGATTCCCAGCCATTGTCTGCTTGGTTCATGCAGAATTATCCATTATCCTAAACAAGAATCAGGCTTTAAGTCATTCCTCAATTTCTTATACTGACTGATGTGGTAATTTTGAAATGAAACTCAATTTCCCCTGTTTTAATGGAAATGAAAAGGCAAATCCAGTCACAGAAAGGATCCTCAGTCCTTCTATCAAGTGCCATTCACAGATTTTGGGTATGTCCCAGTTTCAGTTGCACCACAGAACTTCATCCTATGCTGCAGAAAGGAGAAGTAAAATTGGCTAAATACTGTCTTTGATGAAGTCTGTGTTTTTATGAAGACAAAACTGAGCCAAATTCCCAAAGAGGAGATGATCTTTATTCCTGGGGTGACTGCCTGGGGAGGGGCATTGGCTGATTCTCAAGGGATGTTCTTGCATTTGCTTTGTGCATCCAATGCTCCCCCAAGGCCTCACCCAGACACAGGAAGGGAAGAGGTTCTTGGAGGGTTAAAACCCAAAGTTTTCATTAACACTGGCACAGAGAGCAGGGTGATGCTGGAGGAACAGCTCTGTGTGGCATTTGCCAGCAAGCTCTGGTGCCCCCCCTGCCCCGAGCTGGGGGCTGTGCCCACGGGAGCTGTCCTGGGGTCACTGGCACAAGAGGGAAGACACCACCTCAAAACTGTGCTCATGGCAAGAAGGCAAGGGAGGGGATAGTGTCCAGCACACAGAAAACATTTATCAAGGTTTTTCATTGAGTGGGCAAAACCCAGATCCTTAAGTTCAATCCCCCACTTTGTATCTGAATCTGTCTTCTTCCCTGCCAGCCTTTGCATTCCTGTGCCAGCATCACCCCCTAGGTCTCACCAGCATTCCCAGCTGGCATTAGAAATGCTCAGGAGTGTTTCAAACAGGAATAATACACTGTACTAGAAACATCAACCCCTCTCTCAGGATATCTGTGCAGATCACTTGCTGTGGTACTGACCCTTGTGAAAACAGCTGTGCTGGGCATTAGTTAACTTTCAAAATTTTGGAGTCATTCTGTAAATTTCTTTCACTAGAAAATTACTGTAATTGTAGTAATTTCCTTGTAATGATGCGTGTTACATCTCATTAGCAAAGGCACTCGCAGGGGCTGGGCTCCAGCGGCAGCGGCACTGTCCCTGTGCAGAGCCACCCAAATGGGGATTTCTGTGGCTCTGAGCTTCAGCCAGGCTGCAGGTGAATCACCAGCCCTGCCTCCAGCTGCCCCCAGCAGAGCACTGTGAGGCTGGAATTGAAGTGTGGATAATGTTTGTGCTGGCTGCTCTGTGCCTGAGTCGCTGCTGGGGAGCTGCAGGTGATTTTCAGAGTGGGCTGGGTGATGCAGGGCTCACACCCCTTCTTTGCCCACTGGAAATGTTCATCTCAGATCAGATCTGTGGGGCTGGAGGTAATTTTCCCGAGCAGCCCAGGACGGAAAACTCAAGCCCATATTCCCCTTTGTTTAAATGAATAGAGTCTCTCCTCCTGGCTTCTGAGGGGGCTGGGTGAAGGATTCAGGGTGGAACCAATCCCTGTTCTTACTGGCTCATGTATCTGCACATGCATACCCCCAAGAAAGAAGAAAAAAATAGATATGACACTTTTATTCACAGGCCCCAATAAAATCCAATTTACTTACCCATAGCTGTTGGGCACTTGCAAGTAAGCGGAGCTTAGAGCATTCTAGAACTCACAGAGTAATAAAAGTAAGTAATGAAGTATAGCCATAATAATAGCTAGAAAATATATTCATAATGTATCTGGAAAAGATATGAGCAGTCTCAACCTCATGTAATTGAAAACACATTCAGCAAACTCAGGCTCAGAACAGTGACCTTATTTTGTAGCTGCTTTAAGCCGTTTGGATTACTGAGTGAATTTCCAGAAACTCAGCCATCAGATTTCCTACACTTTGGACAGTTTATGATCTCAGTTTGATTTTTCTCTGGGCTGCTTTAGCAGGTGAGAACAGCTTGATTTTGTGAGTTAGAAGGTGTAAAAGCCACTTCTGGACTCCTCACCTTTTCATGATGGCAAAGGGAGATATAATAACATCCCAGCTGGGGCTTTCTGATGTTCTCCCTTATGTCCTCCTCTCTTTGGTTAGTTTTAACTTTGATAACTCTGTTGGGCTGGTAATTTGCTTTGGCCTTTGCCTGTGATTGAATTATTTTGAGAAGCTAGGGTTAAATGAAGATTGCTCTCTCAGGAAGAAATGATGGCAGCATAGCTGTGGCCTGATTATCTCTTTTCTCAGCTGATCAGTGCAAGGGAGGCAATTTCTGGTTAGTGGCACTTGTCCTTGCTGGCAGCCAGGTGATAACTCCCAGTGCTGGGTTTAGAGGGGAGGGTGGGAGTCAGTGGGAATAGGCTGCCTGCCTTCAGTATGGTTGCCCAGATAAAAAAGTCACAAATCTTTGTGTAGATTCAGATCTCTGGATCTTAAGATCTTTATGATCCAAATCTCTTTGAGATCTCTAGTTCTTAAAAATGATGGAAACTTTATTTGATTTTGTAAAATTTGGTAAAGAATCTCAATCTTTCCATTATGCTTCCTGTCAAAAGTACCTCCCCAGGGCTGGTAGATCCCAGAGCAGCTCTGCAGGGCAGGGAATGGGTGAGGCTGAACCAGTTGAGGCTCTGCCTGTCTCTTTGGAGAATTTGCACCTCTTGAACCCAGCAGCTTTCTGCAAAAAGCTACTTTCTGGAAATCTTATCCATTCCCTACTGAGTGCAGACACTTGTGCTGTCAGAAAAAGCTGGGACTGTCCTGATAAGGCTCCTCCTGGACCACAGTGTCCCATCAGCTCTTTCTTATCACAGAGCTGCCAGCCAAGGGACCTGGTGTGGGCACCACTGTGGTCCATCCTCCTCACCAGGGGGTTTTTAACAGTTTCATTTGAACTGGCAAATCCAGCCCAGGCTGCTTCCTCTTATCACCCTGAAGTTCCCTGAAGGAATCTTTGTCTGCAGGGCTCCAGGAACCCAGGCTCTCAGGCTGTTCCACAATTATAGATATGCAGCTCAAGGATTATCTCATAACTCAGAAGGGCTTTTGCTTTGTGTGTTTGCAGAGAAGTATTCCAGTTTATATTAAATAACCATCAGCTTTAATCTGGCTGGTACTTGGTGCTGGTGGCTGGGGGGAGATGAAAGTCCTGAGCACTGCTTGCAAATAAAATTGGTACTTTCATTCAAATTCTGTGGGGTCAGAATACTTTTATTCAAGCACTTCTGTGGGGTCTCAAGACAATAAAAATTAAAACTCACTGTCACCTCCTACTTCCTCTAGATCCTTAAATCATCCTGGTTTTGCATTACTCCAGGCTGTTAAATGCCAACAAAAATTCAGTACATGTTGGTTTCCAGTGATCTGACCTGTCAGGGTATTTGGTATCTGTCTACCTGTTCTCTCTGGAGACTCTGAGATAGGAGTCAGAGCAGTGCTTTGGCACAGATTTTACACACAGATATTCCAGAGGCTACAGCAAAAATGCATCCTGGAGCACATTACTAAAAAGAAAATCTAAAAAAAACCAGAGCAAAACAAATCAAGCAAGAGTAAAATGAAAGACAGAAGTTATAAGATATGAACTAGATAGAGGATGTGGATTTTTGCCTTAAACTTAAAAACAGCTTTGTGTTTTTTAGAGTTAAGCAAACTGTAAATTCAGATCAAAGCACTTTCCTGAAAAAAAATCCACTTCACAGTTTCTCTTTCCCAGTAAGATGATTTATGTGACTTTCCTGGGAATTTATTTCTGCTGCCCTCTGTATGGAAGGACAGTTTGAAGGTGAACAAGCACTGATTTATGGTTCACAGGTAAAGTGTTCCATATATAAAGGACTGTTTAGCCCTTGTGGGATAGAAGTGCTGCCATCCTTTTGATCTTGCTGCTTGAAGATGTGCATTCATTGCCAGAAGAAACCAAGCCTTGATGTTGGCTGGGATACTGCAGAAAGAGGAGCCCTGAGGGGGAGGAGAGGTGGGGGTGTGGTGTGGATGGGGCTCCTGCTCTGGGCAGGTTTCTTCTCCTTCAGTGACACAATGTCACCCCTGGGGGACCTCCAGGTGACACTGGGGGGATGCTGCAAGCACCAGGTTCTTGCTGAGGTACAGGAGCTTCAGTGTTCTGTAACCAGGGACAGAGAGCAGATCTGGGACCCTGAGCTGTGCTGCACCCTGTGTTCTGCACCCTGCCTGCTGCAAAAAGGCCACGTTGTGGGGAAGGAATGCAGAGAAACCATAAACTCAGCTGGAGCCTCCCTACAGCCACTGTGGTGCTCTGGAAATGGTGCCCTCTTCACCTAGTGCTGCTGTAGACTCTTCTCCTGCTGTGTTCCTTTCATAATTGCCAGTTAAATGGGCATCTTAGACTCAGTTTATCACTGTTCTAAATTTGTCTATGCCAGGCAAGGGAAACTGGGTTAGCATTTGGAAATGCAGGTATGTTTTAGGAGCAGCAGACTTACTTTGGGGAAGAAAGATTGATGTGTGTGTGGAGAGTTGGCTAATTTTGTCCTCTAGCATAATTTCCTGAAAAAGAAACAACAGGGTTTATTATTGATTTGATTAAATAATAAATGATACATTCTCCTACCACAGAGCAAGTAGCATTTCCAGCCTGTGACTCTTCTGTGGATATGAATGGAAAGATTTTAAATAATATGTGACCTGGGGTAGATTTTCCCCCCAGGCACTGCTACATACCAGAGTGTAGTGTCAGCAGCTTGGACAAGAAATGGTAAATTAAAGTTTCATTAGAGTTTCTTTTGTCTCTCTCCTGTTGCTTTATTGCTGAACTTCACAGGAGCTTTCTCACAGCCAGCTCAGTTCCTGTCTGCAGAGCAGGGCAAGGCTCCAGATTTATCAGTTAAATGTAAGCCTTTGTCACCTTATCAGTCAGACTAGTGGGAGTCCTTCTTTTAAGCCCCATGTATACGAATGTGATAATTTCTTTTTCTTCTTGGTCATTTCAGGAGTTTGTAGTAGCCCCAGTATTTAATTAACACTGGGACCAATACATAACATAACACAGAAAGTGTATGGCCACATTTCCACATCAGTGGAACAGCTTCCATTTAACATTTCTGCCCAGAGCAGGGAGATGGACTGGGCTGGAGGGGATGCAGCTGGATGGAGATGGCAAAAGATGCTGCTGGGTCTGTTATAATTCCAGCCCAGGGTGTTTTCCTATCCAGTAAATGTCCCTTAATGAGTGTCCAGCATCATTTGAGCAATGGGTAGTCAAAAAGCTCCATAATTTCTTAAATGTAATTCAGTTTTAGGATGAAGCTCACCAGTTTCTCCTCTCTGGGTGTGAGCCATGCTTTAGGTTAACAGCCCAATTTAGCTGCCAAAGGACAGTTCTGCAGAAGCACTTGGAGATAATTTTGGTGTGAATCTTTAAATCGGTAAATAACTCTGGATTTTCAGCCTTGTCCCCCTCACTCTGCTGTTCCCTAATGCAGCTGTGTTGCTGTTTGCAGATGATGGGAAGCTGTCCCTGGAGGAGTTCCAGGCCTTCTTCTCTGATGGGACACTCAACGAAGAAGAACTTGAGAAGCTCTTTCATACCATTGATTCAGACAACACCAAGTAAGTTCTGTGTGCTGCACCCTTCCTTTTCAGCATTTGGATCGTGGCAGGGGTGGGCACCAGCAGTGCTTCACCTCTGCACAGGCTGCAGGAATGCAATTTCCTTTGCAAAACCTTGCAAAATCTCCATTTCTGCTTGGTTTGTGTCTCATCCTGACAGCCATTATGACTTCTTTAGTTCTGGTGTTTTTTTCAGAACATTTCCAGTAGTGCATCCTGACCTTTACAGCATCTGAAATGATGCTTAGTTTAATATGGGCAGTTAAATACCTCTTTAACTTTATCTAAAAGCTTTGCTGGGCTATAAAAGCCAACAGTGTGACTCTCTCTAAGCACAGACCTATCTTGTCTCTTTGTGGTATCTCTGTATCCCCTGCACCTGGACCATGCCTCCTTCACTCCAACCCAAAACATCCCCTGGAAAGCAGTGATTGTTCCAGCACTTAAAGATGGCAGAGAAGGGCTCTGAGGGTGCCCTTAGGCTGACATAACATCAAACTGGCAGCTCAACCTGGCACCTGACTGCTCTCCCTGAGCATCAAGTGTCTGCAGGCTGTGCCAGGCTCTCAAATTAAGCTGGCAGACTCATTAGCAGCTGGTGTTTCCCTGTCCCCTCTGTCTTTGCTGTCTCTCCCTTGGTGCTCCCTCTGCCTGCCTTGCCTTTGGTGGGGTCTGAGGTGTTTGTGAGCCCCTGGCAGTGTCTGGTGCCAGCAGCATTTGGGGTCTGCCCAGAGCCATGGCTTTGCCAGCAGGTAACAGCAGCACTGGGCACCAGCACAAAGGACACAACCCACTGGTGGGTTTTCCCTTTCCAAGGGAATTCTGTCTTCAAAAGCCTGAGTGGTTTTGTCTGTTTGAAAATGCAAATGAAAACCAGCTTTGAGTCATATTCCAGTGCGACTCCTATTCCTCTGGAGAGAAAAAAAATCTGTCCAAAAAGCCAAAGAAAAGAGAATCTGATTTCAAATGAGAAGTCTTGAAGCAAGTGATTGAAAAATAATAATCTGGTTAATTATAAAGTCTTCTGGCAGCAGGGAGATGGAGTTCAGCCCATGTGAGTGGTGCCTTTTTTGCCACCCATCCAAAAGATCCCCTGGGAAGCACTGATTGTGCTGGAGGGCACCAGCACCAAAGCAGCAGCTATAAATCATCAGCACAGTACAGGGACTGCTGAAGAATTTCCAAGGGCAAGGTAAACAAGAGGTTTCTCAAAATGATGTATTTCCAATGTGTGTACTTCCCAAAGTTTATTCCAAGGTTGAAAATACCACAGACCAGCTTGGTATTTACCTTTCCCTGAACCAAACAAAGCTCAGTGATTCTTATAACTAAAACTACCTGGGAATGATCCATCCTTTCTAAAGGCTCTTCTTGCACAGGCACTGCATAGGTGCTGCCTCATGCTCTGTGGGTGTATTTATCCAGTTCCCAGATGCGTTCTCAATGGACTCTGGGACTTGGGTACTCACCTACCCCTGTTCTGAAATAATTTATGGCATTGCCTGAGCTCAGCAGTGCCCACCTGGCCTTTGGGAGGATGCAGGTGATTCCTGTGCAATCCAGGGCACGTGGGGATGAGTGTGGGGATGTTTCTTTTGGTCTCCTTGAAACAGGAAATTGGATTGCAATCACTTTTGCTCGGGGATTGTGGGGAATTTGCAGCTTGCTCCCAGCCTGAGTGAGGGATGTCTTCTGAACTGGGCAGAGAGAAACTGTGCCATTTGTAAATGCCATGCAACAGTGCTGCTGGCAAGGAGTCCTGCTGAGCAGCTCCCAAGCGTGACAAGAGCTCTCAGAATTCAGGAGGATTTGTCTTTAGCCAAGCTGGCTTGCTTCAGCCATCAATACCTGTTAGGGACTGGTGCTTGCAGAGAACAGCAGAGCATCTGCTCCTCTTGGCTGCAAGGAAAAGCAACGAGTTGGTCACGCTTCCAAGTCAAATCCTTGCATGAATTGGCACTTGTTTATTGATTTAGAAAGCACAAATATCTGCAGTAAATATATCAAGTTGGGGAAGGAAAATATTCCTTGCTTTTAATCTGCAAGAGCTGTCTCAGTCTTCAGAAAACCTATTCAGAGCCAGCCCTCCTTCTGTAGAAGTGTTTTTCACTATGACCTGAGTAGTTTGCCTGACTGCAGTCCTGTGCCCAGCACAGTCCTTCAAGTCCAAGCCCTGTGTGCTCTCCAGCTTGCTGTGACTTTTGTTTGTTCCCAATTCACAGGAATTGGCAGCTCTGGGGGGCTTGGCAGGGGGATGCTGCCTCCAGGCACTGGGGCTGCAATTCTCAGTGCTGCTGCCACTGAGGAAGAGGAGTGGAGCTTTCACTCTTCCATTTTACAGGGGAATGCAGGAACAATATTAACTTTCTCTTTCCCAAAGGCTGTTTGAATTACAGGTTTCTTACTATTTCATGGAAGTTCATTTATTTTTAATTTTTTTGAAACTCTGCTTTATCTTCCCATTTTTCTCATATTGACCATTGTGTTTGTTTAGTGTGCAAAACCAAGATTGCTATTGAGATTACATTACAGCAAGAGTAGAAAACGAAGAAAATTATGTTCCTGCTGATTATTAGTAATTACTGCTACCAGCCAATTACAAAATGTTGATTCAATTTCCTGGAGTATTTTTAGAATCTGCTTTACTGGAGAGATAAAATAAATGTCTGTACCAGTTTCTTGACTGGGATTAGCTGGGGAGAGAGTGGAAAAGAGTCAAGTTGGGCAGAGGAGCGGGAGGATGAGGTGGGCAGGAACTTGTAAAGTGTGTTTGTCTTGGTGGTTTTTGGCAAAATTATATTCATAAAGCTGCTGTTGCTTAAAAACAGCAAAAAAGTAGCATTTTTCTCTCTGTTGCTCACCCTGTCTGCCCTCCTTCTCTCCTCCCAGCTACAGCTGGGGGGCAAGAACAAGACACTGCTGGGTTGTTTTTCACTGGTTTTAGTTGTTATTTTGGGAGATTTCAGCAGTGCTCTTTGGGGAGCTGCCTGAAGATTACTGGAGAGATAATGATATGTTACTATTAATACCAAGACTACTGGAACAGCACAAATCATGTGCAATACATGTGCATGTGATGTATGGACACATAACTAAACACGTGCTTTTTGTTTAGTGGTAAAAATGGGCTTTAAAAACATTGGATTAATGGTTACCTGGGAAATCCAGTTATATTTACTGAGTTATCTATACAGTTTCCTACTTCTTCTAACAAGATGTATCAATTTTAAAAGGAAAAATTATTGTAGATGTAAAGCCAAACAAGTTTTAGGGTCACAAATAAACAGAGGAAACCCTTTAAGGGGGTTACTGTGATACTGGACAAAGCTTGCTTTGTCTGACTCCCAGCTCCCATCTTCTGCCAGCTCCCTGGGCTGGCACTAAATCCTACTCTGCATCCCCTTGGAAGGAAGAAGCACCTTTCAGCCCTTGGGAAAGCACAGGGATGTCACATGTGGCTGTTGACCAAACAAGTGCAGTCCTTGCAGTGGATTTTAAAAATTCCTTTTCTGTCTTGTACATTTTCCATAGCTGCAGAGGACAATCCTTTGGGGAGAGATCTGCTCACTGGAGCAGGACTGCTCAGATGAGCTGTACAGGTCCATTCACAAGGAGACAAGGACATGGCATTAGCATTCTGCTGCTCTGTCATTTGTTATCTCCTCGCTAGGCTTACAGCTATTCTTTTAAAGGCTTTATTCTCCCCCTCTCCCAGGTCTAAATGAGCTCTTCTCTCCAGTGGCAAGCACTAGAAAAGGCTGGAGTGTGCATGCAGGATAATTAACAGAAGCTTCTCAGAAGCCTTTGCAGCATCCCCAGGCTGTCACTTTTGCCAGAGGATTGTGCCAAAGGGAGAACTCTGGAGCTGTGCAGCCTGTCCTGCACCTGGCAGTGCCACCTCCATCCCTGGGGACACTGCCCAGGGCAGGGGGTGCTCCAGAGGGGATTGCAGGGGATGAAGGGAAAACTGATCACCCCAGGGGACACTGAACAACTTCCTTCTGAGATTAGGGAGCCACCTTCCTCCTCTGAGCCCTCAGGTAGCCCAGGGAGCTGTGTTATAAATCACATTTGGGGTCACTTAGGCTGCAGAGATGCAGGTATGGTCAGGGTAGCTACCAGCCTGTTCAGTCCCAGAGCTGGGGGACAGGGGCAGGGCCACCTCAGGAGCAGGTAATGATCCTGATGAGCTTCTCTGCCTGCACTAATTAGTCCCACAGTGGAGCAGGGCAGGTCAGGCCTGAGAACGCTCTGCCAGCACTGCTGTGCTGCTCCCAGCAGTGCATCAGCTCCAGCACCCTGAGGGACCCCAGTGCCAGTGGGGAAAGGGGAGAAGCTTTGGACTGCCCCTGCTTTTACTGACATCAGTTGTGGGTCCAGAAGCTCTCAAAATGGGTCTTATACTTTTCACAGATTGATTTTGATTCTCTGTTACTTTGAATGCATCAATACCCAAAGGTGAAGATGAGTTTCCCAACACCTTCCTCCCAGCACACAGCCCTGCTCCAGACCTGCACTCCCTCTGGACAGCAGCCTGCTGTCCTTCTGCCCCAGTCCTTATTTTCCTCTGGTGGAAGAGGTCTGTTGTTCCTGCTTTGTTTGGATGCCACAGTCCCTCCAGGCATTACTGTGAGGTGTTTTCCCTTCCCACTCCCCAGCCCAGCTCTGGTGTCCTTTGCTGTGAGACATCTCCATCAGAGAGGATCCCCTCTGACAGCAGCAGTGCTCTGCTGTCTGTGCTTTGCTCTGGGTTTCTGCAGTCCACTCCTCTCAAACTTGAACAGAGAGTTCTTCTACTTCTTGAGCAGGAACAATGATGATTATGATCGAGTGCTTTTTTCCTGGATTGTTTTTCTTTCTCCCCCTCTCTAATCTTGGCTATTTGCATTGCAAACCTGATTCAGTGGAATGCTGGGTTTGTCTGAAGCCTGCACACAGAGACACTGTGCCCATTGAAAGCAGCTTCATCTCTGAATATGGAATATTCTCAATTAACTCCCTGGGAAATAAACTACGGATGGTTTAATCAGTGAAGATTTTGATTAACTGATTCAAGAGACAGTTCTTGTCTCTTCTGAAAGGGACAAAATGATTGCACAAAAAATTACATGTCTGGCTCTAATTCCTGGCTCTCAAGAGTATGAGCATTTGGTGGATTTTGTTTATGTGGAAGATGTTTTTGAGTCCTAGCTTATTCTTCTCTAAACATGTTGTTTAAACTACACCATGCTCTATTTTTTATTTAAGTGAAGAAATTCTTGCTGCCAAGGCCAGTGCTCAGCATCTGTGTGCTGACAGAGACACAACATCTCAGGCTCACCAAAGAAAAGGGGCTTTAAAAACAAATCACCCAGTGGGAAGGTCACTGCAAGAAACACAAAGCTGAAAAACCGCATGGAATCTTGTTTGAACTAACATCTGAGAACATTTTTCTATTTCTAATCCTATTTCCCAGGTGTTTTCCCAGGCAGGCTCTCTGCCTGGTCCCTGGGGAGAGCCTGTCTTGTTCGGAGGCAGATTGGCTCTGGGAGCAGCAGGCTGGTGTTTACTGCAGAGTGAGAGGATTGGAGAGGGTTTATCTGTGCAAATGGAGTGAAGAATTATCACATCAGAGACTTTTCTGGCTGGGAGAGGGGCTCAGCACCTTATTTTTTGGATTGTGCAGGGCCATTCTGCATCACCAGTTTTCCATTCTAGGGAATGGAGATACCAAGGTCTTCATGGTTAAAACCATAAAAGTGACTGTGATGTTTAATTCTAACCAGCAACTTGTGTTTGAGGCATTCAAAGAGATTGTAGATTTTGCTTGCAGCTCCAGTCTTGCAAATTTATCAAGGAGGGTTTTTTTGGGTAAATGCGCTTAGGGCAGCAGCATCAAGGAGCAGGCATGTCCAGCTGCTCTTTGGTGGGCAGAGCAAGCTGTCTGCCTTGGGACTGGGTTTGGGAGGAGGTTTTTAGATAATTTTTCAATGGCAGAAGAAAAAAATTCATGAGAAACAAAGATATTGGGAAAAATACAGCAACAGGGTCCAGAGATTTCTTGCTTTACCTTTCTTTTACTTGTTCCTGCCAGTTGTGTGTTAAATATCCAAACCTGCACGTTTGCTGCTCTAATTTCTTCCTCTCCTACATACGACTTTGGTAATAAACAAGATACCTGCAATATCTAAAAGGAGGAGAAGGCTGATTTAATTTTACCTTGTGCTCTCAGTATCTTGTTATTTCCTTCTGGCAATTAGCAACCCATTCAGCTGAGCTTTGAACAATCCCTCTGCCTTTTGCAGTTCAATATTACAGAGATTACAAATAGAAATTGGATTAGCCCAGGCTTCCATATCAAGTGAAGATAGGCAAAATATTAAAAATTCACTCACCGATTTCTGACTGTTTCATACTGTTGACAGTTTGTACATAAAAACAGAAGAGATCCAAAAAGAGTATTAATTTGTTTTAGTGGTTTGCTTTCAAAACGGAGCTAAAACAAATGACGAGAGCTTTAAAAAGTGGATGGATTACTTGTTTTGATGTAAAGCAGAGGGCCAGCAAGTGAAGCGTGTGAAAAACCAGCTGAGGTGTGGCTTTGCCGGAGGTGTTGGTGGCGTTCCCGTGAAGGTGGGAGATCGCAGCATCCCTTGGGCTTTCGTGCCCGGGGAGGGGCAGGAGAGCAGCCCGGGACCTGCGGGGTGAGGGCGGCCTGGCCGGAGCCAGGGGCTCCTTTCTGGGTGCCTCAGCCCCGCGGGCTCTGCACGGAGCCTCTCGGAGCACTCCGAGCCTGCCGCCCCTGCAGCTGGCCCGGCACGGGCTCGCCAGCCCAGCTCGTCCTTGTCCCTGCCCTGCTGGGCGCTCACACGCAGCGCTGGCTTTGCGAGGGTCCCGTCCCTGCAGTGGCCCTCGGTGGCGGTGCCTGAGCCCCAGCCCTGCTCTCAGCCCAGAGGAGCCCGCAGGGCCCGGCGGCTGCCCGGGTTCCTGCCGCGGCTGGGCAGGATGGCTCCCAGAGCTCCGGGATCACTCCCTGAGCTCCAGCATCTCTCCCTGAGCTCCAGCACCGCTCCCAGAGATCCAGCATCCCTCCCGGAGCTCCAGCATCCTTCCCAGAGCTCCAGCATCCCTCCCAGAGCTCCAGCACCACTCCTGGAGATTCAGCATCCCTCCCGGAGCTCCAACACCGCTCCCGGAGATCCAGCATCCCTCCCGGGCGCGGGGCTGCTGCCGCTGCCCTGCCTGAGCTCCCCCGGGCTCCTGCTGCTCTCCTGGAGCTGGCCAGGCTGGAACGGGCCCTCCGCGGGGTGCTGAGCACAGGGTGAGAGCCCTTCGGGACAGCTCTCTGTTTGTTTGGTTTTTAAAGCACTTTACCGAGCACGCCACGACAGGAGGGCTGCATCGTGGTTTTGTGAATGAGCAGCATCGGCTGAAACCGTTCTTTTCCTTCCTGTCACTTATTTTATATTTTTTCTGCAAATAGGGAACCCACATGGCACAAAACCAGAATAGTTACTGCAGCTATGCCTGTAAAAGGGTTCACACTCGCAGCAGTCCAAGCACACCGTGAACAGCTGGCACTGAAGAGTCTGTCTGGAGGCTGTGAACAAGCCCGAGAGCAGAACTGATGTGCAGTTAGCTGTTGTATTTACTGCTCCTGGGATGCTCATGGGAGATGGAGAGCTGGGTTTGCAGCAGGCTGTGCTGCAGGATGCAGGCTGGAGGCACTGCAGGGCACCAGGATGGCAAAATTAAACAATCAGCTGCCTCAGTGCAAGGAGGTGGTAATGTCACAGGAAACCATGGCATGTTTTCAGAGGGGAGCTGGTGGGGACCCTGAGAGCAAAGAAGTTGCTTGTGCTGCCTCTGTGCTGACTGTGGCATGTCCAGCCCATCCTCCCAAAAACTTGGGTCCCAGGCAGTGAATATAATCAATGCAGTAATCATCAATTTAACAAATTTGGAAGTGCCATCCCTCCTAGCAGATAAGTTACTTGTAGGCTGTAATTAAACTTGTCTTCTTTTTTCTTTGATGCACTTGTGGGCAGAGTGATATTTTTCAAGAAAAAGTCATCCATTTAAAAAAAAAAAGGAGGATTTTGATATAATTTATTAGGAATTTGGCACATGCAGAGACTGAAAATGTTTCATGCTGCACTAAATGTCTGTTTTACTTAAGATGGTGACTATGCTTAGAAACTGTTGGATTAAACTTAGTAAATTAGTGTGCTACATGGATATATTTTTCAGGATATTAAACTGTGCTGTAAGCAGGAGGTATTATTTTGTGTTACCATCTTGTTCAGAGTTTTTGAGAGCTTTTCAAGAGATCCTTCTTTTCTGAATGGTTAGAGGTTCTAGCCAACTGTGACAACAAACCATGAAATGGTTTTATAAGGTACAAGGAATGATCCAAGAGGACGTTGCCTTAAATTTTCTTCCTTGGGCAGGGACAGCTCCACCAATTTTTTCTCTTAACATGCAGATCCTGGGTCACCCCTGCCTTTTTTAAAAGTGACATTTATTTCTCTTTTAACTAGTGAGAGCTTTGAGCATGTTTTTCAACAGCATCCAGACCATTGTTTCATTTTTATCCATAATCAGTCACTTTCCCTGCTGCCCTTGGTGATTAGAGCTGGGTGTTTTGTTCTGTCAAACACTTCACCACACAGAAAATGTTGTTTTGGTTGTCTTGAAACTACTGATGAAAGAAAGCATCTGGTCTGTGCTGGGGATGGTTTGAAGCTTGGGACTTTCTGAGGATGGTCTGGAGGCAGCTGGGGTCTTCACTGTGCTATTTCTGACACCTTCCTGTGGCTGTACAGAGGGAATTTGGTTCCATGGGGGCTTGGCTTAGCTATGATCAGTGTTTCACAAGTGTCTGTGGCTGCAGAAGGCATCAGTATGCCAAGGGAGTGAGGAACCAGCCCTGAAATACAGCAGCAATCTTTGAAAATGAGAAACTAGCAAATAACCTTGTGATGGTCTTCATCTTTATGGTAAATATTGAGTCCCTGAAAGGAAATGAAATGAGTTGTGCTGCAAAGAGCAGTGTTTAATCTTCCCCTCTCCCCCTGACAAAGTGCCCATGCTGATTGTATCTGCAGCACAAGGAAAAGCAGGAGTGTTCCTGTTAGCACACACAGCAAACCCAGCCCAGGGTGGGCAGAGGGCCCCTCAGCTGCTGCATCCATGGCTGCACTTGGATGCTTTGGGACTCCAGGGATTGTATTTAGCAAGTTCAACATCCTGGCCCTGCTGCTCACTGCTCCTCACACCCCTGCACAGCCCATGGGCAGGGAAGAGGGACATGGTCCATGTTCCATGGGACAGCAGGGTCACTCATGGAGCCTCTGAGAGAGCAGGAGCTGCCGTTGCAGGGGTGTCCCCATTTTTTCAAAGCCAGGAAAACCCAGACCAAAAGCCTTTCCTTGAGGGCTGTGCTGAGTGTAAAACTGTGGTGAAGGTAAGGGCCTCTGCCAGAAGAGGTAGGAATGAATCCAGAAGAAGACCAGCACCTGAGACTCCACAGGATATTGTGCATTGGAAGGGATCCACAAGGATTTCTGAGTCCAGCTCCTGTGGGAATGGTCCCTACAGGGATCTGACTCAAGCTTGGCGTTATCAGCACCACGCCCAGAGCAGCAGAGCTGCTGAGGCCACAGTGGGCAGAGGGCCCCTCAGCTGCTGCATCCATGGCTGCACTTGGATGCTTTGGGACTCCAGGGATTGTATTTAGCAAGTTCAACAGCCTCCCCGTGTCATTTCCATAATGTTTATCACTGCTAGAAGATGAATGCAACTGTATTGCAGGTCAGTGGCTGGAGAGGAGACATCCTCCCATCACATCCCTAATTACTGCTCATGGAGTGCTATGGCAACTGCCTTTTTGCAGGGCATCTGCACTCCAGTATCACAGGCTTTTTGGAGCAGGTCCAGGCACTTTTGGATGTGTGACAACCATCTGGGGGTGTTCAGCCTCACCATGTATCAATTAGGGGTCAGTGTTCAGTGGTAACCACCCCTTTTTTTCCCCTCTCTCCTTTTCTTTTGCATTCAGATCTGGAATAGGATTTGTAACACTGGCATCCTACTGTGGGTGTATGGAGCTGTTCTGAGCCCAGCTCAGGCTCTGGCACGGTGGGAAGGATGCCAGGGGCAGCTCTGCCTGTAAACCCTGCAGGCTGGGCTGGGCAGGGGCTGCAGGCACTTTGCTGGGTTGGGACTGTCCCTGGGAGAGCCACCAGACACACCCAGGGATCTGCCATGGGACCTCCACACCAAGGAGGAGGAGGAGGTAGTGAAGGTCTTCTGCTGATCTTCCTCATCACAGCAGAAGGTCACCTAAAAAAGCATCCTTGGTGATGCTGAAACCACAGAGGAGGTTACCTGAGATGGTTTTTGTCTGTCTTGGGCAGGGGGAGCCCAGCCTGCAGGGAGCTGAGACCTTTTGGTTCCTCCCTTTGTTTCTATGGGCAGAGCAAGTCCCTGTGTGACTGCAGCAGCTTCCCAGGGCCTTGTGCAGGGAGGGAACAGCCTTGAAGCAGGATGGATAAAGGAATGTGTTTTATCCTGAGCCTACCAGATTTACTGTGCTTGTTTGTGTGGAATGTCAGTTCAGTTTGCCTTGAAAAATCAGTGTTTTGCAGATTACTGTTTTTTAATGAGGGCTCTGCTGCCCTGGTGCTCCAGAGGAAAGCACAAGGTGCAGGGCTCACAGCCTTGGGCACCAGCATTTCCAGTGAATGTGGGTGTGTGGTTTGGAAACTGCATCTGGGCAGCATCTGAGCCAATGAGAGCTCAGATGGCTTAAAAAGGCAAGGAGCTGCAAAGAAAACCACGTGAAAATATTACTATTAAAGTATATTAAATACTGAAACATGAGTATCCAGTGGCCTGAATGCAGGTGTGCTGTGCAGCCCCAGTGCTGCTCACCTTTCATCCTGCAGAGCAGAGAGACACACCCATCACAGGGTGTGGAAAAAAGAAAAACTGTCCTGTCTTGGTCATCATCTGCCTAAATCCCAGGGAAAGATGGGCAAGGAGCAGGAAGAGGCCAAACCCCAGGTTTAGGTGAGCAGAACTTCTAGACTAGACTTCAGCCTTCCAGCTGGTGAGTGAAAATCCTGTTAATAGCAAGGGCAAGTAGGAAGAAAGAGACCATCCATCAAAGTACACAGAATATGTTATAAACCCCAATGCTGCACCACAGCTGATGAGACTGTAATACAAAATTAATATGTGAAAACTTCATACAAAATCCTCCATTTGCATCTCTCTATTTCTGGGCAATCCTTTGTCCCTATTTTTTTTCTCTATGTTACCAGGGCTTTGGAGAAAAACTTGTTCCATTTCTGGGTTTTCAGAGGCCCTCACTGTGCTCCCCAGGTGCTCAGTGATGGACCACATGCCAAGGGAAGGATGAAGTTATTAGTTTTGCTCTGGAGAAGGCAGCATTTTTCTCTCCCCTTCAGGAGCCCCCTGGGAGCTCTTCTCCACTGGTGTTTTAATCTAAATCATTGTGCTTTGGTGCTGGACATGTCCCAGTTTGATGGTGATCCATGTGCACTCTGCAAACCTTTTCCTCTGTCATAAATTACAGATTTTGGGAGAAACCTCTGTCTGGGGGGAATGATGAACCCGTGTCAGTGACCCTTGTGTTACGTGGTACTTTCTGCCCCACTGGAAAAAGCAAATACCTCTGGGTTATTTCAGGCTCTCTCTCTTTATTGTTGTACTGAATAGGGAGCAGGGCAATTCCACAACTGGAATTATTCCTGTGAAGCACACCACAAATTTACATCATGAAAGAAGCAGGGATGTTTGGCAGCAGGTAGAGACCATCCCTTAAAGTAAAGCCAGGTGGGCTCCAAAGCCCTCCCTGCCAGCTTGCCACAGCTACAGAAATTAAAGCCAAAACTGATTCATGCTCTGAATCCTTCTCTGCCTGTGCCATTTGAAGCTGCAGGTGCCTGGATGCCCCTCTGGCTGTGGGCAGCCTTGGCATTTGGGTTCTGCTGTTTCTTTGCACGTGGCACACCAGATTTTGGAAGTCCTTTTTTTAAGTAATACCATAAGAGTGGTTTGAGGTTTTTTCTTAAGCAAGCAGGTGGGTTAAAGGGAGGTACTTGGATAAGTCTTGGGAAGATTTACCAAGACTCACCAGAAGATACAATGTTGGGCTTGGAGAGTTGTTTAATTCTTTAGAATTATTCAGCTCCTGACTGGCATTCAGTATTTGGTATTTCTCTTGCTCTGCCTGCAATAATTTCTCTCACTCTGGGGTTTTTGTAAAAAATGTTTCATTGAGTCCAGATGATCAGAAGTGACCATCTGTGACCCCTTAGTAGGCATCTGGTTGCACATTTGCCACTTCTGAGGTGTTGAGATAACACAGCGCTGTTGCTGATGGGACTAGAAGCCTTATCATCAGATATAATAATACTTTCCAGCTGCACTTGTTGTTTTTTAGTCTTTTCTAAATGAAAATGAGTTCTGCAGGTGGCTAATGCTAGAGGATAATTTGTTTCCGTGCTCGTTTGAAGCCTTGTAGCAAACCCAAAGCCGTGAATAAAAGATGGAAATAAAAGTAGAACGTGATTTCATGAAAAAAAAAAACTTCCATTTTCTGTGCTGGTGAAGTGACTAAGCCGTGTGGCTGCTGATGCAAACCTTTCATCTGCCCAAGGAAAAGGGTTATTATCTTCAGCTGAAGCTGATGGGGCACCCAGCAGCATTTGAGCAGCACACCCAGGCAGATATTTGCATGAGAAACATGAGGATGAGACTTTGATGTGTTTGCAACTTCTGAATTCCCATTATGTCTTTGATTGTACTGCCCCTTGGGAGTGCCTGCGAAACCTTTCCTTTGGCTAAGCTGAAACCCAGGAAGGGAATTTCATGCTCTGCTCCTCCACATTATCTTTTCATTCTGAGATAACTTTTCCTGTCCTCTCTTTAGCTGAAGTCTGTAAGAATATGTTAATGACAGCAAGACAGAGGCCATCAGCCTTGCCTTAGGGAGGCAGGGAGATGCTGGCAAAGAGAGGGAGAGAGGCTGGATTGCAGAGCTCCTGGCTGTGTTTGTTGGAAGGAATCTCTGCAGGCCAGCAGCAGCACTGGACCAGGACATCCCTGACTTTGCCATGCTGAGACCTCCTGGGATGTTCTCTGGGTAACTCCCCTGTGCTGAGCTCCACTGGGCTGGTTTATCAAGAGCTAATGCAAATAAACTTCATGGGGAATTTCCAGATTTTTTTTTCCTGGTGGAAAACACTGATTTGCTTTAACAAAATGTTAGGCTGATCTGGATCAGTGAGCTGGGGGTTCTGGCCCAAGACCTGAGGTCTACAGTGCCATCACCCACCAGAGGTTTGGCTGCTGGGATTGCAGCTTGAGGCCAGAATCCCTGGGCTCTTGGACACCCTGGTGCAACAGGTCTTCTGTCTGGTGGTGCCTTCTTCCTGGATAAAGTCTCCAAGATGGCAGCAGGTTCAGAAAGGCATTTACAGAAACAAAAAAAAGCTCATAAACTGATGGAGAGCAGCAGAGTCAGTGCAGGACAGCTCTGATAAAATCCATGGACAATCTGCAATCAGGGACATGGCAAGAGAGAGAGGTGACTTCCCAGGGATCCTCATTAGCTCAGGTGCTCATCAAACCACAATTTAACACTGGCTGGGGCTTTCTGGGGAGAAATGTAATTCCTTCTGGAGTATGCAGGAGGCACAGCCATTACTCTGGGCAGCCTCTTGCTGGCACAAGTCATCCATCAGTAATTACTCTCTGGGCAAGTTCACTTAATTAAGCCCACTGAGGGGATGCTCTCCCAGCATGGTCATTGCTCTTTAAACTCCCACATATGCAGAAGGACTGTCATGCTTAGAGGTCTTTTCTTTTTCTTTGAAACAGTTGGATGTGAACCAGCAGAGGAAACAATTTCCCTGTTGCCAATAGGTTTATCTGGCCAATTGATCCCAGTGTCTTGAAATGGAGTGAGTGGTGAGCAATAAATATTTCTTTTTTGTGGCCAAAGTAGTTCATGGCCTGGGCTCTGCCTTTTCAGGTGATCTGGGTTGAAATCTGAGCTCTTGTTTTGCCTCCTGCTTCTGTTGGACCAGTTAGGTCCCAAATGGCAAATGGAAGATCTCCAA
The DNA here is from genome assembly GCA_013400215.1 of Cisticola juncidis. Classification (NCBI taxonomy): domain Eukaryota; kingdom Metazoa; phylum Chordata; class Aves; order Passeriformes; family Cisticolidae; genus Cisticola; species Cisticola juncidis. The sequence goes on from VXBR01000874.1 coordinate 849,494, forward strand.
AGTGGATCTTTGCCTTGGAAAGTAACCTCAAAGGGTGAACATTCCCAGCAACATTGGGGATGTAGGGCTGTGCTGCTCCATGCTACAGCCTCATTGGTTGGAAAAGGCTTGGATTTTCTTGATTTGTTTTTCTCCTTTGAAAGAAACTCTTGTTTTGGAGCAAGATCAGATAGATGTGGCCTCCACTATGCAGAAAAAATTGTATGATACAGAAATCTGTAATTATTCTTTCATTTCTACTTAAAATTCAGTATGTTCTGCTTAGTTAGTTGGGTTATGGCTTCAATAAGCTCTTGAATTAGTCATGTTATTAATGTAATAAAAATCGAAAGCTCAATCACAGCCAAGTGTTCTGGTACCTGAAAGACTTTTAAATTTTTTTTCCTGAAAACATGAGAACAACTAGTCACCATTTTTCTATTTAGCTTATTGTTGTGTACAGGAGTGTTAAATGTTGGGCATCTGAAAAAAATCAGTAACTAATGCTCACCTAAATGTCTGCTGAAGGGATTTGTGATACGTGATTGCTCCAAAAATATCCTCTGAAGGGCAGCTCTGGGATGAAGGGTCAGGGATGACAAGGGAGCCAGTCAGGAGCTGCCACCTTCCATTTCACAGGCCTGGGCCCCACACCCTGAATATTTACATCATAAAAAGCCCTGCTGGCATAACCCATGGTGGGGTGCAGTTACTAAAGCACTAAAGCACCAGATCAGGCTGTGAATTGTTTTGTAGCTGGGTACTGCACGTGGCTGTTGCTGTGCAGAGCCCCAGCTGGGCCAGAAACCCCCCTGTAGGAGAGGTGGGGACGTGGCTCTGTGTCAGCAATGTTCCCAGCAGGCAAACTCCTGGGGAAACAGCCTGCTCAAGTACCCATTGATTTCTCCTTACAGTTTTTCATCTGAGCATTATCATATTTTTTTATTAAGTCAGCTTGTGACTTCAGTAATTTCTTTCATTAGGCTTATTCTGAAGGCAAGATGGCTTAAAATTAAAAGCAACTTCTCAGCCGAGTTAACATCCAAGCACAATTAAGTTAAATCATACAACAGCAAGATGTGAGGAAATAAAAGACCAATTTTGGCAGCAACAGATCAATTATTGCAATGCAGAATCACATGGAACACAATAATAGATTTTTTTTTCTCAGTAGCATGCACTAAATGCAAAACCATAACCACGTCAGTAGGTGTTTATAAACAATAACTGACTTCTGAAAAATATTATTGAAACACTTAATGGGTGATGCTGTTGTCAAAACTGCTGTTATCTGTGTGCCTGAAAACAGCATTTGAATTCCCAGGCCCAGGGGGGAGCTCTGGTGACCAACCAGCCACAGTCCTGGGGCTGTGCCAGTGCTGGAAATGCACCTGCTGGGGTCTCCCTGGATTCCTCTGCTGAGGCTCCGTGCTGGTGTCACTCTGCCACAGAGCTGTGCCCTACCAGAGCTCTGGGGTCAGCAGGGCTCTGTGCACAGTGCCTTGTACCTGTGTATACAGAGGACTTGGCCATGAGGACATCTAGCCAGGGAAGCTGAGCCCACAGCATCCCCAGGGGGTTTTGTAGGATTCAGGGAATAACTCCAGGGTTTGAGGAAGATAAGTCTCCAAGAGAATGAAGACAAAGCAGTGCAAAAGCTCCTTTTGCAGAAGAGGTCAGTGCTGCCTGCCCCGCTGGCTGCAGCTTGTGCCAGGCACCTGCAGGGGTGTCCTGCACCCTGGGACAAGGGGTGACCTTTTCACACCATGGCAGGCACCACCTCCCCAAAAGGAGGTGTAATTCAGGAGGTGTAATTCAGGAGGTGTAATTCAGGAGGTGTGATTCAGAACCAGGTGCTTTTTCAGCAGGAGCCAGGGCTGGCTCACTTCTGTCATCTCGAGACATTTGTGTTTGCCTTGATCTGGGCATCAAGGCAGGGCTGCAGGACGAGGCTGTCAGGAAAAGCTCTAATTCACTTATGCTGGCAGGTTAGACAGAGCAGGGATGAATTTAGTTAAAGAAATAACTTTGCAGGATATAAATGGATGGATAAAATATAATTCTATTAAGGGATCTCTCCAGTCCTTGAATGGCACTAATGATTGTGTGGGAATAAGAGGCACAAAGAGATTAGCAGCAATCTTTATTTCCCAAGCAGGTTGTCTGTTGAGATGTTGTTACATAAACTAAATGTTCATGTGTTAAGAAGTAATTGTGCGGTTTTGTCTGGAGGGAGTCCTGGGCAAGAGCTGCTTCATAAGGGCAGAATTAGGAGAATTGGTCCACTGAGAGAAGTATATTTTGCAAATTTTAATTCTGAGTAAATGGGAACAAACACATTCCTGTGCCATGTTGAGTGTCTCACCAGAGTGCTGCCAGGCTGGATGTCTGTAAGGAGGTCAGAGGGGTTGATGTGCCAGCTGTGCCACTTGGGCAAAGATTCCTCTTGGGGGGATGTACAAGTCCCCATTTCCCTCTGGGGAATATCCAAAATAACTTGTGAGCCTGTTCCAGCTGCAGGGGTGCTGAAGCTGCCCTGAGTGACACCAGCCCTTCTCCTCTCCACAGGCTGTCCCCTCTGGTGGCTGGGGGATGCTGAGGGGGTGGGTGATGTTGCAGGAGGGCACCTGGAGTTAAGCCTGTGGAATTCTGACTATTGTCTTCATCTGTCCTTTACATTAAAGTTGTCTTTCTTTCTTTCTCTCTCTCTTTCTTTTTTCCTGCTTCCCTGCCTCGCTCTCCCCCTCTTGCAGCAATGTGGACACCAAGGAGCTGTGTGGTGAGTGCAGTCCCTCCTTTTGGACAAAAACAATCATTGTGTGTGTGAGGGCCTTGGGAGGTTGCCTGAGCCCAGACTGCAGAGCTGTGGCAGCCTTGGAGCTGGGGGATCCCAGCCCTGCTGCTGCTCCTCGTTCCACAGGAAAATTGGCAGAACTTTTTCCATTTTCTTGCAAAACAAACGGGGTCAGAGCTGAGCAAAGCCCAAGGACCCTGTTCAATAACAAGCTGGAGTTTCATTTCTGGAGGTGTTGTGGCTTCCAGCTTTGCTCTGAAGTTCAATAAACCCGGATCCCTCTGCAATACCTGGAACATGTTTCTCCCTGGCCAGCCTAGTGTTTCCCAGCAGGCTGCCTGAGGGCTGCACTGCTTCTGCTGTACCTCCCACAGCTTGCCAAAATTAAAGGCTGAACAGAAATCTGTGATAATATTTTGTCCCACACCCTGACCAGAAAGGAAATGTTTCCTGCTGGGACTTTTGAAGGGCTTTGCTTCAATAAGAGGGAACTCAAAGTGCTCAGGTGTGTTCTTCTGTGGATGCCTGATACTGGGAAATGTTTCCTGCACCCCAGCTTTTTGGGAGGAGATGAAAAGAGAATTGTGTGGCCTTGCAGAGAGCTCTTTCTTCTCTTCTCCCCTCCTGTGCCAGGGTGCAGAAGAGCACATGAAGCCACCTCAGCAGGTCTTCACCATTTACTTTCATCACTTTGTGACTAATTACAGCTTTGGGAAGTCTGGCTGGGCGTGGGTTGTGCAGACTGAGTTGGGGTTACTGGGTGCCTGTGCCAGCACCAGGCAGTTACTCCTTATTCCTGATACCTTAAAGACTCCTGTGTCCATGGGTGTCTGCACCCGGACATTGTCCAGGGTTTCTCTCCTCCTGGTGTACTCAACCCCTGCCCACACCATTTTGAATGCCCAAGCTGACAGCAAAAGCAGCAGCATTTCCCCTTTCCACTGGTTATTCCTGCTTGTCCTTGCTTTGGCATGCAAGAAACAAAGACTCCCATAAAATCCTTTTGGTTTGCTGAGGATGTGGTGGGTTTGTTCCCATCCCTCCTTTCTTACTGCACTGGGTCTCCTTGCCAGCTGACCCAAGAAATTAAACCCCCACAGCTTGTACCATCAACTTTGCAGGAAACCCAGGGGTAACACTGGCTTTGTTTGACCCCACACTGCTTTCTCCATCACTGATAAAATCAGGAAATTGCATGGCTGTCACCCAGTGTGATCCCATTTCACTGCCTCTCCCAGGGGAGAAGCTGCCAGGAGAGAGGGGAGATAAACCCACCACCTCCTGGGGAGAGCTGGGGGAAGCCAGAGGAAGGATCGATCAGCACAAGTTCCTGCCTAGATCTTGCCTTGTGATTTATTTGCTTCCTTCTCTTCTAAGTATTAAACATAAACCCTCAGTTTGTCTAAATGGGAGCTGTGGTGTCTCTGTTGAAATGGGTTGTGTTATAAAATGTTGAGAGCATCTTAAATGTTATTTCTTGAGCCCTGCAGCTTCACATGAATAAATAACACTAAACCAGCAGAGCAGGTTTATGTACTTTGTTAAAGCCAACTCTGTTCTCCTCCCCTGTGCTCCTTGGTCAGCCTCAAGGGCTGTGCTGTGCCCACGACAGCTCATTTCTCCTGAAATTGATGGGTCCAGCTTTTTATTTCAGGACTTAGAAAAAGTCTTTACCTATCAGATCTGCTCAGTTTTTCTTTCCTGAGTAGGAAGGAAGAAAACAAATAAACACACTGCAGTGAGAGTGAGCTGTTCACTTGTCGTGGAACAGCTGCTGTCAGTCATGCTGTGACATTCCGCTTTCTGCCAAAATCTCCTTCCCTTTGGATATGTTCTCAGACTGTAAATAGCTATAGGCACTTCTAATTAAGCCAAGAAAACCTAATTAGTGGGATTGTTTCCTGAAGTTCATGTCTTGCTGCACTCCACAGTGCTGAGGAGCAGCACCGGTGGCTTTTAAGGAACAGCTTTTTGCTGTACTCTGAGTCAATCCCCAGGAACAGGGAAAGGACAGGAATGGCACAGGGAAAGTGTGGCTCCCTCTCTGTGGAGAACACGTGATTTGGGGCCCAGCTTGCAGCTCTGTTCTCTTCCGTTCAAGGCCTACTTTATTCTCAAAAGCTTGTTCAACCTGTGATTGTGGGCTGAGGTGTAAATGTGAGAGGAACATAGTGAAAGATGTAAGGCCAGCCTCAGCTCATATAAATTGGGGTGAATTGGAAGGTATTTGGATGATTTGAGTGGCAAAGAACATCAAGGGAATGAAAAGAGGATTTTTTGAGACCTTTTCCTTCATGCCAGCAGTAGGAGGGAGAGAGAACATATACAATTAAATGCAGAAGCAGGCATAGAAATAAAGAACCTGACAAGGTATTTTCAGTGGGAGCTACTGGGTCTTACATCTCCTTTTTGCAATGGTCCCAAATTTCCTGGGACTCACACTACTTCCCATCCCTACAGGACAAATTGTGACTTTGGCTGAGGATACAGAGTATAAAAATACCCCTGGAACCATTCTCTCAGGTTTATGTTGCCACCAATAATAGATCTTGCTGTGCCAGGTAGCCTCGAGTTACACTGACATGTTCCCATCATGTTTTTCTTGGTTTTCTCAGACTATTTTGCTGACCATATGGGAGACTATGAAGATGTTTTGGCCTCCCTGGAGATGCTGAACCTCTCCATCCTGAAGGCCATGGACTACACCAAGCGGGTGAGTTTGGTGCTCCTCCCTGCACCTCACGTTTCAGAGGCTCAGAGTGAGGGGCACAAACAGAGCACATCTGAGAGGTCCTCATCCTCTTCAGCAGGGCTGTGTCCTCCTGCTCTGCAGCCAGCACGGGCTCTGGGTGTCTCAGGTGGGATTTTGAATGCATGAGTTGTTGTTAGCAGCACTGAGAGGGCTTTTGGAAACTTCATATCATAGAGCTGCCTTTAAATCCAGCTTCTGCCTTGGAGGGCACCCTGCTATATCAGAAATCAGAGCTGTGTGTTTGAGGGACTGCAGAAAGTCATGCAAGCACCAGAACCAAGACATAATGACCTGGTTTATATGTGCAAAGTAGCCCTAAGTCCTTCAAAATCCCTCATGTGTGTTTATGACACTGGACTGTTGTAACAGTGACACTGATCAAGAAGCATATTGAAGTTCATTTGTGAACACCTATAAAATCTGAGGTACCATATAAACATCCCTGCTGAGAGGTGCACCACTCATTTCTTGTCTTACCAGCTTGAGAGAAGTGTTTATAGAGCTTTAGTTCCTTTGCAATTATTTTCCTGTCCTTCCACACCTCTTCATAGTGCAGCTGGTTTGTATCAGGGATATTTATTTCCTCAGGATAATCAATCCCTTCTCCCACTTCCACCTTCAACCACATTTGCATTGTTATTTTGTGCCACCATGAATAAAAAATAGTCTTCCTCTTCACTGGTGAGCAGGAAGGTAGTATGCTGTGGGCAAAGCCAGGGAGGAAGGTTTTGCTTTTTCCAAGGAAAACCCTTTCTCTCCCCTCTGGCTGCCAAGTAAAGAGCTTGATTTCCTTGCTTGATCAAAATCCACCCATTCTGATGTTTGTGAGGAAGGCAGCATGGAAAGTGAAGGCACATTTTTAACATGTTGATGTCTTGCCATAATAAATTAAAGGCAAAAGGTTTTGGCCAAGCACTGATCTGTCTGAAGCATTAGTGATTTTTTATCAACATTGTTAAAGGGTTAAAAAAATCAGGACAACACTAATAGTTCATTTTTTATGACTAAGTTTCATGTCTCATTTATATTCATTATTAGCAATTTTCATGACCATCAGGTTTGCCAACTACATATTTTAAATAAATGTTATCATGCTAATAAGAGATCTTAGTAATTCATTCCAGCTTGCTGTTCATGATGCCTTCCACCAGTGCTTTTTCAATGTGATGTGAATATATATGACTAATTCTTCCTAATTTTGCAAGAGGATGGACAATTCCCTGCTTATAAATTAGACATGTAAGCATTTGGATATTACCTTGCATGAGACATGTGCAGCAGAAGCAGGAGGGATATTCATAACACAAATCCCCTCATAAGAACACCTTTCCCCCTCCTTGATTCAGCAAATTGTGGCAGGATTCACCTGCCCTGATTGCAGCAGGTCAAGGTTATTTAGCTAAACCTGAGCTGGTCCCCTCCATCATGAGTTTGTGGAGAGAAACAGGGGGACCTGGAGCACCTTCCTCCTGTGGCACTGAAGGATCCCAACACTCCATCTCAAAGGGAGACATTTCCTAAGCCAGGTCAGAGAGTGCTGCCCCAGCATCCTCTCATCCCCTCATTTTATCAGCCTGTGGGCTTTGCTGCTCTTCACTGCCTGGCAGATTTTGGCAAGGGAGCAAGCAGAGCAAGGCTCCATCACAGAGAGTAGCTGGCATTTAATGAGAAACACTGTTCCCTGCTGTGATTCTGTGAACAAAGTGGTACAAACCTCATCAATGAATTATTCAGAGGCAGGTGCTTTGTTCAGGTAAAGAATCAGGGGAAAAGAAAACCCAACAGGAAAGAAGCTGTTGTGGCTTATAGAGAAATCTGTCTCTGGTATTCAAACAGGATACATTTGCTTTGGAAGGAATTGAAACCTCATCAGGTTCCACCACTTTGCCATAGGCAGGGACACCTTCCACTAGAGCAGTGGAGCACAAAGCCCCATCCAGCCTGGCCCTGGGCACCCTCAGGGATGGGATAGTTTCCTTCTGCTCCATCTTCTCCCCATGTGATACTCTAACCAAGGGTCACATGCCATAGGCAGCAGGATGTTTAAAACATTCATATATTTCATATATATTTTTGGAAACACTGCAAGAGGTGAAAGGTGGCCAAAGCAGCAGGTTTTCCTTGTGGCCAGGTCCTGCAAAGGGCTGGGTGATGATGCTGAGTGTTGGGAGTTGTGAGCAAACTGCTTTGCTTGTGAGCTGCTCCAGCTTCTCCATGATAAAATACACATTTCCTAAATGTGGAAACTAACTGGAGAAAACTATCCATCATTAAGGAGCATTCCTATTCAAACAATGTATTTGGGGCAAACAGTAAATGAAGCCTAACCTTTTTCTGTGTTGTCTTTCTGAGAGGTGCCAGCTGATGAGAGGGCATGGAGAACCATGGTATTTAATTGTTGTTTATGTTTCTCACCTTAAAAGACAACTGATTATTTCTTTCTCATAAAAAGAGAAAGCAGCAATTATCTCATGCTGGAGGAGCTCATAAAGTATCAGCAGTAATTAGATTCAGTAGTGGAAGGTCTCACACAGCAAAACAAAATCTGTCATTGTAATTATTTTCCAATACAGTGATCTCCGTGCCACATTGAAATTACTGCCGATGACAATTGGAAATGCAGAGTTAAACTGGAGAGAAAGGAAATGAACTTTTGGGTTCTAAACAAAGCTGACAGCAGGAGATGTTCCTATATAATTCTCTTTTACTCTTGTGTAGTGCAGCCAGCACACACCAAAGCCACAGGACTGGGCAGGATGTGGTTGGTGTCCAGCACCAGAGGGTGTGTGGGGTGTGGGGGGACAGCAGAGGCAGGATGGTGCTGTCCCTCCCCTGGGTCACTGAGTCCCCTGCTTTGGGGACAGTGCCCACCCGATGCTTCCACCACCCCTGTCAGCTCTGGGGGTGACAGGAGAACTGCTGGCATGGCAGAGGTGGTGCTACCCCTGCACACACTCACCCAGGCACCCCGGGAAATGGGACTTAGCTTGGTAAAAAAAGCCATGTGGGATTTGGAGCCTGAGAGGCTCAATCAGCCTTGCTCCTGTCAGGTCCAGTTTCCACTGCCAGCTGCACTGGGGTTGCTCCTGCTTCCAGCTTCTGCCAATTAAGCATTTTGCAGGACTGACCATGGAAGCATCAGCAAGGCTGACCTTAAACAGTGAGGCAAACTTTAAAAGCAAGCTGCAAAGAAATCAAAAAATGCTGAGTGATGAACATTTTCAAGGATGAAGCAGCTCAGATTTAAAGTCAGATCATTCCTTCCTGGGGATGTTCCTGTTCCAAGAAGAACTGGTGACTGACCTTGGTGCATGCCCTGTCCCAGATGGAGGGAGAGTGCTCGGAATGCAAAATTACCCAAAATTGGAGCTGAAATTGCAGCCACTCATGCACATGCCAGGATGAGGCTGGCTTCAGGGAAGAGCAGGGTACAGCAGGAAGTATTTATGGAGCAGCCCTGAGGACTTGAGGGTGGCCCAGGACCACTGCTTGGTGTTCATCATCTCCTTTGCTCCTGGAGAGAGAGCAAAGAGATGTGAAAGACAATGTTCTACTCCTTACTTGCTCACTGACAGCTCCACTGCCCGTGTCTCAGTTATTTAATGGACCTGGAGAGGAAATATGACCAAGTGGTGACACAACACACACCCCCTGAGAGCCTTTCCCTGTCAGTGCCAAACCCCACGTGTGTCTCATGGACTGGCACTGTACCCATGGCAGCTGCAAACGCATCTTTCTCCTAAAATTCATTATTTGGATGTGAGAATATGTAAATCATAAAGGGAAAACCGAGTGCACTGACCTTCAACACCTTCAATGCATTAGGGATCCCAGAGGTATCTACACACAGGTGAATAGGTTTGCATGTTATTTGTGAGTTAAATTGTTCCTGCAGCAATCCACCCCTCTTGTCCCTGCCTTATGAGATGTAATTGCAGTGAACAGGAGGTGCAGGGCTCCTGGGGCTCAGTGGAGGTGCTGCAGCAGATCTCCTCTCCCTGCTGCTGGTGCCAGGCTGGCCATGGGTCTCCCCCTGTTTTCAGCCCCCAGCAGCAAACTGCAAACTGCTCTTGTCTGAGCCGCTCAGTTCCAGCCCCAGAGCAAGAACCATCTGCCAGCAGTCGTGGGTGCTAAAAGTGGTGGATGGTATTTTTTGTTTTACAGCACAGCCCAGATCAGCAGTATAGAGTGCATTTGCATTCTTACCTGCCAAACTTAAGCTTGCCAAAAATGATATTGCTCTTTTTTGTATGATGACACCTCGAGATAAAATAGTAGCTAGAAGTAATCCTCAAAACTAACCTTTCCCTCCCATCCTCCAGCTAATCCTTCATCTCAGCCCTTCATTTAACTCGAGCAGGTTTTGTCCTGCCCTGCTGATTGGAGTTGGTGCTCACACTGAGGGTGTCAGGTTCAAAGATGGACCCGTGGCAGGGTGGAGCAGCAGCACAGTGGTGGTGGCACTTCTGGGCTGTGCCCAGCCCACAAAATGTGAGCTGCTCAGGGCTTCTCACAGAGCTCTTGTTCTGGCCTTGCCTTATGGTGCTCAAATGAGCAACAGCTGGAGACTTCTGGTCTGTGCAGTGCATGGGGTGCACTGCAGTGCAGCACAGCCGGGTCTGAAACACTCCCACGCTGCAGTGAAAGATGTAATCATAGTGAATGGCTGTGGGTGAGCAAAGAAAAGCTGGTGATGGGTCAGTGAATTGGTAAAGGATGAGTAAACTCTCCCTGTGTTTTGAATGACACATTTTCTGAACAATTTCTGTATCAATTTCTATAGCAAAAAACAGATCCTGCTCTCTGGGAAAGTTATGGTACTTTATAATTGAAGAACAATCTGAAAGGAAATGAAGTGTTCGTGTTTAACTTCTCAGAAAGTATTTTTGCAACTCTTCTCTGAAACTGATTTAAGAAAATATTGCACCATAAATTAAAACAAAATGTGCTGCTTCAGCTCTGCAAGAACTGAATTTTCCCCAACTTTCCTGCTCCAGACTCCAGACAGAAAACCTTCTCCATGTGGTGCCACCCAGAGCGAGTTCCTTGCCAGCTCTGCAGGGCTGTGCATGAGATCCAGCTGGGCTGCCAGACTGTGGGGAGCAGGGACTGGCAGGGAGATGAATCTTAAGGCCTCTCTTGGAACTTATTTTTAGATTAGGATCCTCATTCACTGCTCTTCTGCTTGGCTGTTGCAGCAAAGTTCGTGTCCCTCCATTCTCTCTGAAAAGGAGGATCATCTTCTCTGGAGGTCTTGCTTGTGCTGTCCTGGCTCCAGCTCTCACAGACCTCCAGCAGGACATGGTTTTCCTCCTCTTCCCTCCCATTTTAGGGCTATTGCTCCTGGGATTTAGATGAATTGTATGGTGAAGGTGTCAGTGCTGTTTTCTTGCCAAACTGTCTGAGAGCAGCTTTGAAGGAGACACCAAGAGGAAAGTCAGGGATAAAGCCAAAGCCTGAGCATGTGGCACAGCCAGGCTGAGCCTTCAGCAGCTTGACCATCCCACACTGCTACATCTGCAGGGTCCTTTGAGTAGGTCCTGTTTGGAAAACAAAATCTGCACTTTCCTTAGAAAACGGAAATAAAATATGTATCAAACTGCTGCCTTGTGGGTACCAAATGCAGCTCATTAGGAACATGTGAGAAGCAAAAGGCTGATTACAGCCAGGGTGTTGAGGAGGAGGCCACAATTCCAAGGCTGTCCCTTGCCTGCTGGGTGGGTGCAGAGGGTGCAGAGAAGCCTCTGGACCCACAAGTGGCCTCGGGGATTTGCAGCACAGCTCATGTGTGGGCCAGCAGATCCCTGCCCTGCATCCCCATGGCTGCAGGAGAAGTGATGGGATCCCAGTGAGAACAGAGAACTCCTGGGATAAATCACTTGGGAATAGCCCATGGCAGGAGATCTTCAGGACCAGACAAGGTAAGCATGAGATGAGTCCAACATTGAGATTTGCAAAAGGAGGATTTTATAGCAAAAAAACTTTTCAAATCTGTACGATGCTGTTGTCATTTTTTTAATTTGAACAGGTGTCTCATTTGGTTTTTTAAAGCTGTTTCGGGAAGGCTGAGGGTCTTTCATATGGTAATGCTTTCATTTATCAACTATTTAAATGCCTGTTCTCTTCAGGTTTCTCCTACTGATTATGTGCCAGGCAATCAGGTTTGGGTCTCTGCTTTGGAAGGGATTTAAAAGTCGGGGGGAGGGAAAGGAGAAAGAGGCAGGTCTGGTTGTTATTTTAATTATAAGAAAATATCTCTTGGAAGCAAACAGGCAATTATGAGCAACGAATTTAAATCAGCCACTCAGAAATTAGTGCAACACATGCCTGGTTTTTAAAGGGCTGGGTGGGTGGAAGATAACCTCTCCATCATCCCGGGATGAGGCTTGGTGGATGTTTTTTGGCGTGGCAATAGGTTTGTTGTAGGGTTTTGTTTTTTTAACTGGAGGAAAAGTGTGGGTGAACAGAGTTGCCTTTGGTTCCCAAACGAAAAACCTTCTCAGTTCAGCAGCATCACTCTGTGGATGTGCTTGGGCTGTGGTTATTAATGTTTGGAGAAGAAATCAGTGTCCCCAGGCACGGTAATTGTCAGCCAGTTTGGCCAGTCTTGCTGACAGCCAGCACTGGGAAGCTTTGTTGGTCAGGCTTTAACCCTGTGAGGCAAAGGGGAGATGTGAGGAGGTCACAGTGGGTCTCCACAGTCGTGGGTGGTGCAAAATAATCTATATTTTACATCCTGTAGTCTTAATGAGCGGAATGGTGACCTTTCACAATGCCAGCAAAGAAGCTTTGAGATGTTTAAGAACATTAAAACTCTCATTCTGCAGAATTTAATGCTCACAAGGACATGGCCATGAGAGGCCATTTTTAGGCATCCATTTGCAGTGTCTGGTGAGGGAAACTTGGCAAACTTGGCACTGGTTGGCAAATCCAAGCACTCAACAGCATCAAAATCCCAGTGATGCTTTGCACAAGTAACACATCCCAGGGGTGTTTTCATTAATCTGTGCTGGAATTTGGGCAGTTTTGGGTGGGTGCATGTGGAAATGAAAAGCTGGAAGGGCTGTGGTGGGGCTTTGAGCAGACTGTGCCCCTGTGTTGGCTGCCACTGTGTGGGAAGGTGCCTCACAGACTCATGAAAAACTTGTGATGTGAAGGAGGAGGGTGGATTTGGGACTGGACCTCAGCCAACTGACCAGAGACCAGCCCTGGGCAATATTTCCCCAATAATGCAATAATAGTCCTTTTCCCACTCTTCTCTCATTTTTGAATGTTTCATTTCCTGCTTTGTCAAATCGTGATGCTTTCTGAGGCTCTCCTGAGAGCCATCAACACAGAAATCTCAAGGCCATCCTTTCAATGATGTTTTTACTCTTGCTGCTCATTGTAAACACTCCCAGATACCTGTTTGCAGCAGCAGAGGTCAAGGCCAGGCAGTTCAGCAAAGAGTTTGCCTGGAAATGATGGATGGAAAAGAGCAGGCTTGGAGATGTGCAGGAGTTTCTGGCACACAGCAGCTTCAATGAGCAGCAATTATTATATGATCTCCATAAATATTTTAACTTCTCAAGCTAAGCAAGGAAGAAATAACTCTTCAGGGTGGAATTAATAAGACCAAACCTCATTAAATCTCACTGGGATAGTCTGACAAATGTTTTAATAAGACAATGGGAAGGATCCCTTTATAGCTGGTCTTTTTAATGGTTTGTTTTTGCAACCCTGAAGAAGACACGTGCCAGAGGAGAGCCTGAGAGATTGCTGAAAAAAACTCTAAGCACATACATTACTGATTCAGCCACTGAGAGCAAATGTCACAGCTGGGCTGGCAAATGGCCAGTTAGTTAACTGGGAGAAAAAAAAACCACTGTTGTTTTGATTTCAGATCTATTTGATTTACTGGCCTGTCAAAAAGTATCAGATCTACACAAACACCCCAACTTTGTCTGCACTGGCTGGAATAGCTTTGTACCCAACATCCATCCTTTTATTCATCCTTTCATTCATCCTTTCATCCATCCTTTCATCCATCCTTTCATCCATCCTTTCATCCACCCTTTCATCCATCCATCCATCCATCCACTGCATCTGTACGTAGGCAGTTACACTGATTTAAATGAGTGTGAGAATCACCTGTTTGATTTTTCATAAAGCTGAACCAAGATCATAGGCTGTGGTTAGGCAATAAAAAAATCCAACATTTAACTGCACATATTTCTCACAGCTTCAGCTTCATTGTGCACCATCTGCTGAGGATCACTATGTCATGCATATCCCCCAGAAACACTGTGGCTGCAACAGGGAAAGGAGCAAGTTTTCTTGTGTTAGACAGAAGTCATTAACTGCTGCTTCTTGGGTGCTCAAGAAGCTGTCAAGAAATTCGTGTTTCCATACCTAACTAGGGATGAGAAATCAGCTCTGTGATCAGTTTCCCCAAAGGGTTTTTTCCATCAGCCCATTCTTCTTTTATTATGATTTAATATGGGAGATAAAGGCGGAGATGAAGGCCCTCTGGGTTCTTGCAGAGCTGCTCCAGTTGCCATGGAAATAACCCTTGTTAAGAGCTTCACCATAAAACAGGAATAATTTGCTTTGGGGAGCTTGGGGTGCTCATGTTGTGCTGCTGTATGCTCAGATAACCAGTGGTGCTGGGGCCACTCCAGTCCCCTGAGTGGGGGCATTGCTGATGGAATGCAGGGAGCCAGGAGCATCCTTCCCTGTCTCTTGGCTCCAAAAATTCGTGAATTCCTCCCAGAGGGGTCCCATGCCAGGAGGTGTGAGCACACAGGGACAGGCTGCCCAGCAGGGCTTTGTCTGGGCAATGTGCTGTCCCAGCAGGCACTGCTGGGTGGGAAACAGTCTGTGAAAAATTGGTGTTGATGAGCTTGGGTTTAGGGGAGCCTGGTTTTTCACTGCAAATATTTTTAGCTCTGATGTTGAGTGGTTGGCTTCAGCCAGGGCTGGTGAGGTCAGTGGCCGCTGAGCTGGCCTTGGTTTGGTTGGGCTGGTATTGAACCAATGCTGGATTGGCTGGGGTAGTGTTGGGCAGTCTGTGCCAGTGTCCCACCTCTGCCAGGACTGTCAGGAACTGTAGGGACAGGACTGTGCCAAGGGCAGGGCTCAGCAAGGCTGAGGGAAAGGGGCCCTGAGTGCTTCATGCAGATCAGTTTTCTATTAAAATATTTTTAGGTGTTCTTTGTCTTGAAAAGGTTTGTATTACCCTGGGAGCTTCTGTCAGACAAACAGCACATTGAGCCCTGTAAATCACCCAAAGCCCTCTAACTTTAGTGCTGGGTTGGCCACCTTGCTGTGGGCTAGGGCTCTGTACAACACAGTCCAAGCAGGGATCTCCAAAGCACAGGATGCACACGCTACAAGGCAATAGTGAAGTCATTTAAGATCACGCTCAGACAGCAGCTGCGGGCTGTGTGTCCCATTTCCTCGGCGGGGCACAGAGAGCCCGGCCGGTGCCCGGGTGCTGCGGTGCTGGCCCGGCGCTCAGCGCTCCCCGTGTGCCCGCAGGTGTACGAGAGCGGCAGCAACGTGGAGCAGTTCGTGACCCGCTTCCTGCTGAAGGAGACCGCCAACCAGACCCAGTCCCTGCTGAGCTCCGTGGAGAGCGCTGTGGATGCCATCGACGAGCAAACCAACCCCGCCAGGTCTGCGGCACCCCTGCCCTCCCCTGGGATGGGGGCGGGAGGAGGAGGATGCTTTTGCGGGCTGAGGGAAAGGCAGGAGCAAAGGGGAGCTGGGCCAGTGGCTGCCTTTCTCTTTACCTCCCTTCCCAGCTTACTGAACTCTGGGGGCTCTTCTCCCGTGCTCTCTTCTGTTCTGCCCCCTCCTCTGCCGCGGTCCCCGGGGTCCCCTGAACAAGAGCGGTGTG
>VXBR01000875.1:0-32386 GCA_013400215.1 Cisticola juncidis
GGCGCGGCTCCGCGGCTCCTGCAGGTGTCAGCACAGCACCGCCACCGCCGCTCCCGCGCCGTGCGCAAGGCCCGGGCTGCTTCCCTCTCGGCTACATTTGTTTTTCTAATTTCTTTTTACTTCAAGGTTTACCAGCTGCTTTATTACCAGGCCGAGCTTTCCTTGCAGTCTCTCCCTCTCTCCTCCTCCTTCCCCTTTTTTTGTTTCTCGAGACAATCAATGTCTCTGGTCCCAGCTGCCACTGCTGATTTTTCATTACAGTTTAATTTAAAACTGGGATTGGAATGGAAATGTCTTTTTGCCATTTGGGGTTTGAGAGGCCTGTGGTTTTATTGCCAAAGGCACAAATGTTAGCTACTACTGTTTTTCCAGAGTACAAGTGTAAGGGGTTTGCCAAAGGGGGGCAAAAGGGTCGCGAGGCTTGTGTGGGATGGCGAGGGGGAGGAATAAATCCACTTCACAGAGACAAAATAACCCAATTCTTTGTTTTGCATTTATGCTGGTACACGTGCGGGTGTGTTGGAGGGAGGTGGGGTCGTAACACGTTTCTGGGCATGGGTCTGTGCAGTGCACTCACAAGCAGATGTAAAAACAGACTAAAGCCCTGCTTGCTTCCTCGGGCCGGGGGGAAACCAAAACAGACTAACTACTTTTCATTTACAGCTCCCTGGCTCTCTTGCTTTATATAGCAAGCTGAGTGTTATATAGCACCCTGCTCAGTAATAGCACTTCAAGGGAAAACAAAACTGCAACAACGATGTGTGAGATGAGAAGGAGACCTGCTAGTCACTTTCTTCAGTTCTCTTTTCCTTTTCTACACCAGAGAGCAGGGCACTCCAGACATTGCTACAAACTCTCCCAGGAGGTCAACAGCAAGTTCTCCTAAATCAGTGTTCCCTCACATATCCCCAGCTGGCAGAGCCTCTGCTGCTCCTTCTGGTTTGCTTTACTCCATCTCCTCCATTCATCTGTAAGGAAATGATCAGAGAGAGAAGAAAGAAGTAGCAGTGTTTCCAAGTTCCAAATTAACTTAAGCTGGATGGAAAATTTAATTCTTTCCCTTTAAAGATAAATGGAGGAGGATGTTGTGGACGGTTACAATTCAAATATTCAGCATCCAGACAGGAAGCTACTGTTTCCAGCATGGCAGATATCAGATGGGAGTGCCTAATCTCTGATCTGTTACACTAAAAACAATTATTGTCTCTCCTCCTAGAGAGAGCCTTATCTTTCCCCAGCTACATAATTTCAGATGTCAGACAGAATATCTGCATTATCTGAGTGGATCATACTGACTCTTCACACGTCCTAAATTGCACCCTCCTCCAGTGCTGGCCTTGGGTTTCTCAGCATCTGGAGCTTGTCTGGTGTCACTGTGGTATTTCACTGTCAGTGCTTCAGTGTGGGGGGCATGTGCCACTCTGCAGAGATCTGTGTAGATCCTGTCCCTCCCTAGCACGTTTCATTTCTGCCTCCACCACCAAAGAGGTTCTCAGTTCCATGGAAGCACTGACAATACATTCAGTGGGGCAGCACAGCTTATGGCCACATGCAGCTCAGGCTGCTCCCCCCTGCTCTCCAGACCAGTAAGGAAACTATAGAGTCCCATGAAATTATGATTCTTCTCCCACAGCCAGGCAAAGGCAGCCATTTCTATCCCTTCCTGCACTGCTCAGAGCTTGTCCAGATCTACTTTTCCCTTGCACTTAACTGTAATATATATACATTTCTAAAGAGGAAGTTTTATGCTGGAAGAGAAGATGTTGCACCTCTCAGCTTGCAGAGCTGATGCACCATGTTTGCCATGATGTTAGATGGGCTGAGGCACACTGGGGCAGAGCTGAGTGCAGTTTGTAGGAGAGGATGAAAACACTGAACTTGACAATAGAAGGAACCAACTTAGACTCTCAAAAAAAAAAAAAGAAGAAGCCTGACCAGAAAGAGCAGGAAAATATCTTAAGAAAGATCAGACACAAAAGAAGATCCACAAAGATGAACCAAGATGCCAGAGATGTTTAAGATCTACTTTTAAAGATTTTGCAGGTTCAGAAAGAAAGAATAGTTTCCGAAATCTGCAAATGAAGAGGTGACAGGATTTGGCAGAACCACAAATATGGTAAAGGCTGAACAGAGAAATGCTGAAGACTGTAATCTTCTTCCACTTCCAGTGCATAGGTTTTTCTGTCCACTGGTTGTGATCATCCAGGAAACTTACTTTTTTTTTTTTTTTTTTCTGGTACAATGATCTTTCTGTGTCCTTGTCAGCCTGCAAATTTAATTTTCAACATCTGTTTTCTTTGCTGCCTCTCTGTTTCCAGGCTAGACCTATGTGCCAAGGGATAGTGACAGAAGGCTAACAATGGGGGTTATTTAGACTTGGTGATGTCCTGTTCGCTCACAGACAGCCTTGGACAAAGACCTGGCTAATGTCCACAGATAAACTCAAACAAACCAATCCTGAAACAAACAAACAAACAAAAACCCAATAAAAACCCAATTTCCCATAGCTTTTCTTTGCCCTCTGTACAAACAGAGTCTGCTGAGGTCACTGAATAATTAAGAAATAGATCAGTTAGAAGAAACTTGGATTAATTGCAATCGTTGGCCCAAGGTAAGCTGGCCAAGTGTTTTATTAGAGAAGGGAAACAAACTCTTGTCTGCCAGTGCTGAAAAGAGTAGAAATGCCCAGACAGGTTCCATGCTCCTGAGGAACAGAAATGTTTATGAGGAAGGGAAAGCGTCTCAGGCACACTAGAAATCATCCATTTCTACAAAGGGTATTTGATAGATTACCAAAACCTGGCCCAAACTGGGGAACCCAAAAAAGCACCAGGAGAAGCATTCCCAAGGCTCAGCTGCAGACACTAGCTCAGGTTCCAAGCTCCCATTGCTCTGTGGTGGCTCATTGTCCCACCACTGCTGGCAGTACCAGGAATCCTGCCCAGGCACTCCAGCCTGCCTGTCACAGAGAAACCTGCTCCTCCCACAGCCAGCCTCCCTCCTACAGTCCCAGGGCAGTTCAAAAGGTATGAACAGGCTGCTCATTCTGGTAAAATAAAGCAGTCTCTGAATTGTGAGATTCAGATTTCCCTGGCCTCAGCTTCTGAGCTACCTTTCCTGTGCCCATTGGAGTCACCACATGGCTTTGCCAGGAGGCATGACAAAGATGCTCTTTGGTTCATCCCTTAGAGGACAGCAAGATATGTGAAACTTATGTCCCTATCTTCCTCCTACATCACCCACTGACACAATTTCATGCTGGCCTCTCTGGCTGTTCTTGTGTTTTTTTTATTGAGGACTGTCTAACAGGATTCTTCAATTTGCCAGTCATCATAGCATCTCTTACCCACAGAACTCCTCTTTCTCTCTTTCCATTTATCTCCACCCTGACAGAGCTGTAGGCTGCTCTTAATTGTTCAGATCTTTATTACCTATTTCTGGGAAAGTAATACAGGAACAGATAAATCTCTAAGGTCAGCTCAGACTGTAATACAGGGTGACTCAACAAAATAATATCTCCCACATAAACACCTGCAGTTCGCTCTCACACTTTGCAGCATTCTTCATCTCTGACAATTTTTCTTCAGCAGAAACACTTCACACTTTTTGAGAACCTTCCACCTGAAGATCCCACAGAAGGCTACAGACAAAAATAAATTAAGCCACCCAGAATCTCATAGTCAAGAGAAACTGAGAATGTGATAATGAGGCAAGTTATCTATTGATTATGTTTAAACTTCTAACCTCTATAAAGGCTAAAGGTCCCCCAAAAATGTTCAAGCAAGTTCTGCAAGTGGTCTCAAAGGAACAGCAACTCTCTCTCCTGCTCTTAGGGGTGAGTGCTAGCTTCTACACTGATGAGCTTCCCTGCAGGAATGTGAGGGAGGTTTGAAGAGCCCTCCTAATTGTATATGAGGCTGTGCTAAAAGCATGGAAATGATCAAAAGACAATGTTCTGAATGCCAGCATGGCAACAGCCTGGGTACCAAGAGGAAAAAATGTTGATTCAGCCTGTATTGTTTTTGTTACCAGTTTGCCTTGGGAGATATTCTTTGTCAGGACTTCTAGCTCAAAATTCCCCAAATGCTACTTCTGCCAGCCTAAGCCCTTAAAATATCACATTTAAAACCGCCCAGCACATCTGCACTCCAAGCAATCATTGGGAGAAACATTCTGCTCTTCAGTTTTCAGACCTAGCCTACTGATCCTTCTCTTATGCAATGGTAAACAGAATTCCAGTGGTTTGACCTTTCTCACTGAATTCATGTCAGCACATGAAAACAATATTTCTTATCCCTGCTGCTCCAAGCACACTTAAAATATATGGGGGAAAAAAACAAACCAAACCCAGCCTCCTTGGGTTTGGTACACTCTAAGACAATATATTTCCATCCCAGTAAGGATTAAACACAGTGAGAGCTACAGCAACACTGGAACATCTGTTGAAGGCATCACCAAGTTCATCAAATTATGTGAGTTGTGTGTACACTGCACAAGAAGCAAGGCATGTGATCTGACTGCAACACATGAATATAAAAATATCTAGGATGACTAAAACATGACATCTCCACAAGGTGTAGAGAAAAGCAAAAGGTAAATATTTCCTGAACTGTTTCAGATCTTGTCTTGTTGAGAAGCTGATTAAAGCTTTAAGTGTCTTCCTGTCCAGGAATATTAGAGGTTGCCATCTGTTTTTTTTAAAAGTTAGAATCCTACCCTTAGGTTTCTTAGCCTTTATTTATAGACTCCACTATGAAAAAAAATGCAGCCTTAATGTTAGCTGTCCAGTTTAAGAAGAAAATGGATTTTTGTTCTTATTTGCTGCTATAGAAATATTTTCAGATATCTCATGGAAAATCCTATAAAGCCCAGGTTAGCTGCCACATATGGGACCCATTAACTCCTCATTTCTGCTGGTACTTAGCAAATTTTTTTCTGGTGACTACACTTGAACTTTTTGTGGTTTTGTTTTGCTTTGCACTGCAGAGCACTCTGTTGACTTGATTTGGTTTTGGAAAGCACTAATGGTAGAATACAGCCCTGGTATATCTGAGAGGATTAGTTAGTTATGTTAAATTGTGTGGAGCCACACTCAGATTCTTTGGCAGAGGGAAGGATCTGATCTTCTTTCCTTTTTTTGGGATTTCAGTGTTGGCTGTTGTTGCACTGAAAGCAACAATTGGCCCATGCCACGCAAAGGCACATCTAGGGATGGTGCATTTGGACATGAACTCTATCCCATCCCCCAGTAATGATGAAAAATAAATCTCCCATTTCTCTTGTGGCCTCTGAAGTAGATGTGTGTGTGTGCTCATGTGCCTGTGCGTACAGGGAGCTTCGCTGACCACTTAGGGAGATGGCATCCTGTTCTGGTGCCTTTGGCATGTGTCTGTCAGAAAGGGCTGCTCATCCTCGCCAGATGAGTACCTCACTCTCATTCTGATGGAAAATGGGAAGACAGTACCAACAACAGCACATACTTTCTCTCATCTGAAACCCAGAAGTTCTGGGGATCTAAACAGTCCCTCTGTGTTGTGGGGGAGAGAAAGGAAAAAATCTCTCTTCAGCAGACAGTAATATTTCCAGGTTTCAGCCATTTATTGTCAAAAGCCAGTAGGAGAGCCCTGTCAAGGTCATGTGTAGAAATAAGTATTCTAAGCAATAATGTGGATTATCAACAGACAGCTGCCTGTGGAACCTGTGGAACACTCTTTAGCCCCAGCACTCTTCCTATGCCCCTGGCATCCCCTGACATGTCCTGAAACAAAGGAAAGATGTTGGGAGCAACAGCACAGCCCAGCTTTGTGACAGCAGAGCTGCTTCGAAAGGGACTGAGCTGCATTGGCAGGGAAAAATGGCAAAAGTGGCACAGCATTTGGCAACACCAAATTTATCCAAGCTGGTGTGATTAGCACCTCTTTTTCTTAATCTCCCTTTTCCTCAAAAGTGTAAATTATCAGAGGCTGGAGGGATTTTTTGGTGTTTGCTTTTTGTTTGGATGATAAGTGGGCTTGGTGGACTGAATGTGCTTAACAAAGATGCACACCTTGTATTCATGTTTATGGCTCTGAAATGGCTCAGCTCAGACCATTAAGAAAAGGGTTTATGTATTTAACCTTTCTCTGGGGAATGGACTACAGGAAAGGCAAAATCTGCCAGATATTGAAGGTCTTTCCTCATAAACTGAGGGCTATTTTTAGTTTTCTAATGTAAAAAAGTCATTGAGATGAAGAGTGAAGTGATCTGTTTCCAGCAGAAAGAAGTCTGAATATTCATTAATAATTCTTTCTAGATGGCTGTGTGCCTTTATCTGACAGACTGACAAGCCATGCTAAACAACAGTTACTGCACAAATGGAAAAGATATAATCTCACTACCAGTCTCATGGTGCTGCCATTGTCATGTTACATTATGACTGGAGTCTCCACCTTCCCAGAGAGACATGGCAGAAGGGTTATTTTGTTAGGACTTGCACAAATGTGCTCATGATGGATGAAGTTCAGCGCTTTGACAGGGAAATGTATTTGGAAACTAGAGCTGACACATGATATGAAGAAGGGAAGAGAGAAAACAAAACCTCAAATGTATTATCTTACCCTCGATCTGCCTGTCAGTGATAATTAGAAAAAGCCTATATCAAAAGCTGAGTCGTAAACTGCCCAGAGGATGAGATTTCATAGCTCCCAAGTAAATGTCCTAGCTGTTTTTTTACCAGACCAGGTTAGTGGATGTTAGTGACATGAGTTCCATTCCTGGCTTTGATTTCCTTGTAAAATAGGTGATTTCTTGTAGTGGTTATGAGGCAGTGGAACCATACCAGTGGTTATGAGTGCCACACCTCATACCCAAGGACAGAATAAGTTTGGTCATTTTAGTGTCCTCTGGGGTGCTGAGACCAAGCCAAGCCATCTCCAGCCTTTGGACTGGTTCAGAACAGTCCCATCTGAGGTATTGAACCCGTCTCAGCTGCTGGTGGAAATGGCGTGACTTATATGCAGCACCAAGTCTGTGACACTGACACTGCAAGGGAAGGAACAGCTGATAAAGCTGCTGGCCTGGGCTGATTTTACAATGACAAACACACTCTAAGCTACTGAACTGTTTGCTTTCCTCCCTCTTCCTGATGTTATCACTATTTCCTAAACCCTGCCTGTCAGGCATGCTTTGTTAATAACTCTCCAATTCTATCCAGAGCAAAGGTTGCCCAACAGCTTTCTGATCTTCCTGCTGCCTGTCAGGAGAGGAAATCACAGCTTTCAGGAGAACCTGACAGAGGGAACTGGATAGCACACTGGGGTCAAGGGTAAGAATGCACGAAGAAGTGAGAAAGCACAGGCCCTCCAGCTGGCTGCACAGGAAAAGCTTTGCCTTTGCTTTGCTTTCCCTTGTTTACTGTGTTGGGATGTTCCAGGAAGAAACTCAGCAGGCTTTACATCTGAAACAGCCAGCCAAGCACAAATCACTGCCCACAAAGCAGCATGAGGGCGAAGAATGACAACTAAAACTTTGGCTTAAGTTTTTGATGACTTAGAACTTTCTTCTTAAGAAAAGGATTCTGAAAGTGTAGTGGACAATGCTACCAGAATTTCACACAGCTGTTTCATTCTGGCTCATCTTGACTGCTGTCTGTGAGAAGTCCCAGTCAAAGCAGAGATACCAAAGTGTCATCAGAATGTATCTACCAGCTCCTGCAGTGAAGGAAAAACTTTTGCAAATGGCTTTCTTAAGACTCATTACCTATAATAAGAATGGCTGAAGCAAGGTTTGGAGAGGAAAGTGCTGTAAGAGGTGCTCTTATGTGAAAAGTGTGTTTAAAAGTGGGACCTCTGGTTGTTCATCCTGGTCTATTTAGGTCACATCTACAAAGCTGGGACAGGCAAAGCCTCTGCATATCGTCCCCCACCTTTCCTGGGTGTCTCCAGTCTCTGAGAGAGAGAGCCCTGAGCCCGTTTTTCCAGCCCTGAACCTGAGCAAATGTCTCCTGACTACCAGCTCTGCAGCAGCCCTGGGCAACTGCCCTCTTCACAGGGTAAATTTTCCTTGCACTGGTCAAGAAAGCCAGCTAGGATTGAGTTTGAAGGAGTGAGGAATGGTTGTGTTTCAAATTATCTGAGTTCAGATTTAGTAAAAATTGTCAAAATAAACCACTAGAGAGAATTTATAATTTTCCCTCATGAAGAATTTTATAAAGGGGACAAGGTAAAGACATAGTTGTAAGATAAGTTTGTTGTAGAAGGCTGTAACATTTCTGCTGGAAAAAAGAAGAATATTCTTCCACAACAAAACTGAATCCCACAGGAAAAAAAAAAAAAAGAGAAAAAATAGGGAAAGCAAGCCAAAGAATTTTCCAAACAATTGGTAACAAACAAACCCTCCAAACAATTTCCTTGAAACACGATTTTCTGTCATGATGATTATGTAAAACCACCATCACCATCTGTACAATAAAGGGGCATTAGACTTCTCTTTTTCATGAGGTTCTGGGACAGATAAAGCAATGTTTTATTGACTCAGAAACAGGCAGAAATGAGAGAAATAGTTTCATCACCATCATCCAGTGGGCGAGAAAAGAATATGGTACCAGCCAGTCCCAAATCGTCACTGGGCCTTGGCAGAGTGATTGATCAAAGATAGCAAAAATGTAATTGGCAGTTGTTGATCAGCTGACATAAAGTTTGATATCGCTTAGTTGCAGGGTAACAGGGGAAAATCTTTTGTGGAATAAAGAGAAACTGAAGTGGATAAGAAGACAGAAAAAGAACAAATGAAAAAAATGAGTCAGCCTTGGCATGTACTTAAGGTCCAGACAGAATCATCTCAGGGACTCCAAAAGCACTGAGTGATTTTGATCTTCCTGTTAATTGTTTCATATTTGTTTTTCAGATAGTGCAAAAAAGCCAAGTCAGTACCCAGGGGAGAAGCAGGCAGCTGTTCAAAGATCAGTCTCTGGAATATCAATGTTGAACATGAGTGTCCAGGAAAAAGAAAAATAAGCAGAAACAGGGGGAAGTCTATGGAGAAGCAAGCTACAAAGCAATCAGCCATCCCACAATGAAAGACACACAGAGCATATTTTCCCAAGAGCAGTCACAACCTTTGCCCTGACTGCTGCTCTTCCCTTTGCAAGGGTGGCTCCTCTTGGCAGAAGCCACTTGCGTTTTCTACACCCCAGGCTGAGGCTGGGCATGTACATGAGCAAGTATTCGCAGGTCCAGATGAAAAAATCAAACCCAAAAATATTGTTGGAAAATTAATTAGAAATATACAGAACTGATCAGGGTGGCAAGACAAGCCAAGAAAGCAATTGAGAAGCAGAAATAAATAATTAAATACATGTGACTCCCTTCACAAGGAACTGAATGCCATGAGGAAAATAGTAAATTTCAGTAAAGAGGGCAGGAACTGCTACCCTTCCAATTTCAAAACGCTCTTTATAATTGCTCTCTAATTGTTTTAGAGAAACACTTTTCTAGAAAATTCTTGGCTTGGATTTGAAAATGTCATTAGATTTAACTGAAGATGCAAAGAAAATACAAAGGATTAAGCAGATGGGGTAGGTAATAAAATGCCAAACCTCCCCCTGTTAATTAAACAAGCCTACCAGATGGTAATGGTGCAGAACCAGGGTCCTGAAGGGGGAGCTCAGCTGCAGGCCCTGCCACACCCTCTCCTTAAGCCCCTGATTACAGATTCAAGAGGGAGATACCGAAGGAAAGGTTACTCGGTACACTTCGGTTTTCCTTTCTTCTTTTTGTCTCTCAGAGCCGAGACCATAGGGCTGACCAGTTTGGATGAGTCGCACTTCTTGTGAGCCCAAGGATGAGAGAGGTCTCAGAATTAAGACAAAGGCAGAACAGTTTATGACAGACACTTCTTTTTTTCTGAAAAATAAAAACCGAAAAACAATTTCTGAAAGAAATCATCCCTTTAGATTATGGACACAGCTTTGAGCTTTCCATGAAGATAGACATTTAAAAAAATGGATGTGATGAAAAATTCTGTGCCCCAATGAGTAACACACTGTGGAGCCTTTCCTGGACTTAGCCCAGAATCCTAATTTCAGACTAGCTCCTGACTCACACTGCAAGAGCTACTGGTGGACAGTTAATCCTTCACTTGAGATAATACCATCATGATACACTGCCAACATTCTTACATTTATTAAGTTTAAAAATCAGACTTTGTGTCTTTGCATGATTTGTAGTATGCAACCAATTTTGATGGATTTAGTTTACTTTCTAAGTTAGCTAAGAAATACATACACTTTCTTTGTCCCATGTTATTCATCAAGCAGTTTTTTACAAAGCCCATTTCAGCCAATAAATCTGTGTTTAGCTCAGTAGTCAGTTGACAATTCACCACTTCCACGGTATCACTGATCACTGCAGTCACACAGCATTGTCTTTTAATCTTTGATGGAGAGACTGCCATAGTCCAAAGCACTTCCATGTGCCCACTGATAGGCTGTAGAAGTGAGAATTAACCAAACCACCCTAAGATCAGGTCTTCCCTGTCTATAGGTCAGTGGTGTGAACATTCAGAGGAGCTGCAAATACCACAGTGAAAAGGTTCTTTCCCTCCTTTGACAGCCTCTCACATTATTACTCTTGTAATTTTGCACTAAGATCCAGAAACAGGGGCTCTTACGTGCCTATACATAAATGCATATAGTCTCTGATCAAAAGCACTGATAATCCAAGAAAATTGTATCTCTGTTCTGTAAAAGCAAGCTAAGGCCCACAAAGGTGTCATGACTTGCTGACACAGGAACTGCACTCATATCTCTTGGCCTTCCACCTCCCCAACCACCAGATCTCTATTAACTACACAGCAGTACCTCCATTCAGTGGCATTTAAGGGCTACTCAATAGCTTTTTTACATGCAGAAGCAATTTCTACTCATCTATTGCCACTATATATGACAATTTTTTCTTCCAGAAAGCCTCAGTGATAGAAACTAAGTTAGGAAAGGCACGCTAAGAAGGACTTGACTGTCCAAATCAAGGCAAGACAGCTAATTAGTGTAACAAGGTATAGGAGGAAAGCCTCAAGGAAGAGGGTAATTACAAAACCAGCAGTTGGCAGAATGCAGTCATGTAAGAGTCAAGCCCTAGATTAGCTATTTCTGTAGAATGACTTCACGACTCCCCCCAAAATAACATTTTCCACTAAAAAAATCTGATTTCAGCAGCATGGAGCACAGCCTCTGTTCAGGCCAGGAAACCATGCAGAGAGATCCCTCAGTAAAGAAAAGACAGCAGCATTGTCAAAAGAGAAGATGGAAACCAAATTGCCCAAGCTCTTCCTGATAAGCTGGCAAAGCAAGAGATCATACTTTTGAAAGCTGAGATCTTTGCAGGGGACTCTGAGGGTCACAGCAAACCAGCCCTCAAGTAAGTTGCCAGTTAGGGAGAAGGATGTTTGTTGTTACAATGAGAAGTGAACACAAACTCCTTTGCTAAACTAGGCTCACACTAAGTAGTTTCTCACAAACCCACAGCTTTTGCAGGGTAAAAATAACACCTTCTGAATGACCCTTCGGACAAGCTGAGGAATGTATTCTTCTCAAATCTCTGCTTGGAGAGGCCAAGCTATCTTGCACACCAAGGACATGCCAATTTAGATCCCCGCTTCCTCTTAGGCATAAAGGAGCTCTCACAGTCTCACATATTCTCCAGGGTAGGTGAAGGACTGAGGGAACCACTGATGGGTGGGAAACAACACTGCCACACAAATATGCGCTGTTGGTTCAGAGCAAAAGATTCTTCTAAGAGATATGACACACTCTCCAATAAAAAGGCATGTGCCAGGATCCAAGGACAGCACCAAATGCCTTCCCAAACTTCACTCTCTCACTATCCACTCCTTTTCTCTTCCTCTTTTTGCATGTTTCAATGAGCCTCACAGGTTAACTCCAGCTGCATCCGCTCACCAGACACTGATCCCTCAGCTGTCTGCTCCCAGCCTTGTAGATCTGACAGGAAAATGGAGTTTTGGACTTGGTTCAGATGCTGCAGTGATAAGGGCCATGGAAATACCTTTAGTTAAAATAAACAGCATTGCACCAGTCTTTTCCATTTTAGGACATTGAAGTCACTACATCCAAAGCTTTAGCCTCTTTCTTCCCTCCCTGTCCCCCTATATGAAACAGATGGGGTCACAGTCCAGCTAGGTTAATGCCTAGGATGAGGAACCTCCCCGAATGTCTGGAGCATCCTCTAGTGCTTTAAAGGTCTTTTGAAAATCAGAAAATGCCATATTTAAAAGCATTCTGGAAAGAAACTCTGTGAGTGCACTGTAGCTGAAGTGCAGATTGCAGTGAGGTCTGATGCACTCAGACTGAGCACTCAGAGCTGGGGTGCTTGCCTTGGAAACCCAGTCAACATCCAGCAGCTGCCCTTGGTACTACTCCTCCCTAAGAAAACACATCCATTTTCTGCAGCAATCACTGGCAGGTCTTACTGTGGGTATGTGCCACACAAACCAGCTGACAGCTCCTGTTCTTCACTCAGGTGGTGACTGATACCTACAGACAGGGGAAAGAAAAGAAAAACGTCTCCAGCTTCAACACCCTCTATTCTTACTCTCTGCCTCATCTTGGAAAATAAGGAAGAAGTGCAGCAGTAGGGGGTTTTTGTGATACTCTCATCATGGGGAAAGAGAAAATAATTTGTCATTCCTTGGCCTGATGGAAACTGTGTTTAGGGAACAAGCCCCTGCTGACAAGTGTTTTTTATTTCACACAAGCTGTCAAGAAGCTTAGCTGAGGCCATTCAGCAGCCACATAGATCAAATGAGATCAGCACAGCTCAAAGCCCAGAAGTTCCTGCAGGAACTTACAGGATGCCCTTTTGCCTGCCCCTACAAGTAGGGACTTAAGATATACTTAGTTAAATTTAATCACAATATGTGTATAAATCCATGAACAGTATAATGAAAACTGATAACTATGTAGTTGCATCTGTGTGACCCAGTATTGACTCAGCAAAATGAGCACCTCCAAGGCTAATGTTAATAAATGAATCTTTGAAAAGAGCAAGACTCTCCACAGTGCAGAGTGGCATTATTTTGGCACTAGTAATATGATAGGGGTAGGCAGCCCCTATTAGAGAGGTTTGAATTTTTTTTTAATCTCCTTTATGCTTTGTCAAAGACTTAACTCTTTCTCCTCTTCTGGGAAGGATGCCTACCTGCTGCTGCTTTGTTTCCGTGTGTAGGTAAACCATAATGTTAGGAATTGTCAGCAGTGTGAGATACCTGCATTCTTCTCTCTGGACAAGGTACTGACCAAATAATTTGGTCTTTTCTTGGAATGTGGATTTGTTCTTGCTTATTCCCAAAAGGGATCATACCAATCCTCAAGCCAAAAAGTTTGTTAGAGCCTTCAGCAAAAGCAGCAGAATCAGGGCCCAAATGACTGTCTTATATGCCAAACCTGTGAGTGCTGAAGTGAACAAATAGCCAAAAAAAAATCAGTGTGGAAAAGTTCCAAGGGTAGAAATCACTCCTGGTTGCAAAGCTGACACCAGTTTTATCCTCGGGAGGAGAAAAATATATGGAGAATCTGGATGGCTCAGAGTCTCAGCAAAATCTGAAGAATAGTAAGGAAAAGAAAGTTAGATGCTGATATGGTTCTTTAAAACTTGTTGACTTAAATGTTCATTGCAAAATGTATTCTCTAAGCCTCACAGAGCTTCATGGCACTGCATCCCTCTTTTCTATCGTTCTCTTATCAGCATATGTTGTTCAGGCTGTGTTTCTGTATATTCTCTCTTTACTTTCATAGAGATGTCTGATTTTGGGCAAATCATCCTGCTACTCGGCCTATTTTTCCTTTTCATCATGTCCTGCAAATTGCTGTTACACAGTTTTTATGGGGTAGATGTAAGAAGCTTGAAGCACAAGGGTTCACCTTTCCAAAGCAATATGAACCTTCTCTGCAAAGATTTGCCAAGTATTCAGACATGTATGTTTTACAATTCCCCTCTGAGACTTACTGACATTTGGTTTTGGGCCACTGATTCTAATCAGCCTTGTCATGTCTCAATGAGTATAAAAATAACAAAATGAAAGCCAGTAATATGAATATATGAATATATTGCTCTTATAAAAGTGAATATTGAGTGACTTGAAACTTAAACATAATCCAAAAAGCTCTGCTTCAAACACTTCTCAAATCATGCCTTTTAGATACTGGTGAAAGTCACCACATTCAGATGCAACTGCTGAGCTGCAAAGGTTTTACTTGACACAGTGTCAGGAGAGGGACATTTGCAAACCACTGCTGCAAACTAGGACTTCTGATAGCTTCAAAGTAGGCCAGTGTTAGAATACTTATTTTCCTCTCTTACTTAAGTGTGACAAATCTTTCTGGGAGCTGTTGATCCTCTGATCCTCTGCACCTTGCTTGTTGCTGTCCTCAGCACTTACCTTCCACACAAGTCCTTTGGAAAAAAAAAAGTCCATCATTGGAATTTTGTCTGCTTTTTATCCTGGAAGTTAATAACTATTTTCTCTGCAAGGAAGGAACTTCCTTTTTTTTTTTTTTTTTTTGGCTGTAATCCTCAATGGGATAAAGAAAGGAGTTTTCATACACTAGATATTTGAAGGGCTTTGAAAAAATCACTTCACAGAACAAGTCATTTTAGTTTCTGACAGATGGGTTTATGTTGTCTGAGGAAGAAAGGGCAGAAGCAAAGGGTATCATGCGTGGAAAGATATCTAGTTGTGTTGAAGCATGTATAGCAAAGGGAGAAATGCTGTCTATTAGGGTCTGGCAGATCAACATCATGGGAAACATGCCAAGAAGGAACAATAAGGGATGTATGTCAGGCTGCAAAATGGAGCTAAGGAAATTTATTTTCCTAGCATTGCTACATCAGTGTTTACCCATTGAAAGAGTATACATCAAAAGAAGTTACTAGGAGTTATGACTTTTAGAAATAAAGGATTGACATTTCAGCTTCCTGGTTTTGTAGTTTTTGCACTCTCAAACCCTCAAGTTCAAGAAGAAATTAAAAAAAGAAGAAAGATTGATTGCAAGGTTGGGTTGATGGTAGTTAAAAGACTGGCAAGTAATTGATGGGAAAAGCAAGGACAAATCATGGTTGTGCATGTGCAGTGCAGTTGGCTTGTCTGTGAGGGCACACGGACATCCTCCACCACAGAACTGGGGTGGCCTAAGGTGCTGCTGGGCAGTCTCTGCCTAGACAGCAGAGACAGTCAAATGTGGATCTGGATTGGAAAGTAAACCCACCAAAGGTCAGGATTTTGGCCTGTTCTATCCAAAGGGAGTGTGTAAGCTATGAAATCTCTTTCTTTGCTTAGGACTCCAGACAGATCCTAAATTCAGCAGAGCTTTGAGTTGTCACAGTATCACCAATAATAAAAACTCATTCTGAGGGTAAGGAAAACCTGCTTGCTGAATTTGTTTGAATTTGTTTACTACCTCAGTAGCTTTTTAATTAAAGAAAAAGTATTAATTCTTCCCTGTCTGTTCGAGAGACGACATGCAAGCAAGCATTAGTAGAGAAGCAGCAATGAATTTCCAGAACAACATTGGCACACCTGCTATCCCTGAGCTGACTGCTAATGCTGCTGCTGTTATTCCCCAAAATATCTTTTTGAAGAGGCAGTCTTTTGTAGGAACATGGTCGTCTGTCCCACCCTGGGTGCAGTTATCTGTAAGTTAGGCAGTAGCGCATGGGGAAAAAAGACTTCAGAAATCTAAAAGAAATCAAAGTATTATTGTTTCAAGGCAAAACCAACCATGTTAGGCTGTACCTAGACTCCTTTCCTTTTGATAGCTCAGCTGTAATCAGAGTAGCAGACCATCTATCCAAGTCCCTGATACTCAGGAGAATGATCATCCAAGGGGACAATAAGGTAATCCTGACCAAGTGAGGTGTCTGAAGGTAAAAGGTTACATCCATTAACACGTTCTTATCTGCACTGTCATCCTTAACCAAAGGGAGGCATGGGCAGACCTCCCTTCCATCAGCACCTCAACCAATGCTGCGAATTATTTTTGTGAAGTTTGAAAGCTTTTGTCTACAGTGAACTGACCCTTGACTAACAGCTGAAAGCTGGGTTAGAAAAATATCCAGCCCTCACATTCCAACTGGAAAGTGAATGTGAGCTTTTTTACCTTGCATTTCACAGTCAAAGCACACAGTATTCAGAGATCGAGCCAGAGAGATGGGAGGCATGTGAAGGATGAAGAGAGATGGGCTTCTCTCTTTATAAAAATGAAGTAATTAGCTTAGTAAGTGCAGGAGGAGAGATGGGAAAGGGAGATCCTTTTGTTAGGCATTTATAATACAATCCTCTCTACTTGCCAGATGTGCTTGCAAGATGTTACCAGATTGCACACACTGATGAATATAAGGACTGGGGCTACATTAAATTACTTTCAAAGGCACCCATCTGGGGAATCCTCATTTCTAAAAGCAGGAGATGTTCCACCTGTGTGCAGTGCATGTGCTTTTTAGGGACTGCCAGTCACAGGAGACACTTCCAGTTTCCCTGTAGCCCAGAAATGTTATTCCTCTGATTTTAAACAATGTATGGAACCTTTGGTTACTCTTCCAGGTCTTTAGGGCTGTCACCGTTGGGACTTTGATGGGGAAGGGATAAGGGCTGAGGAACTGCCAAACATTGAAACGACCCAGAAGCCCTATAGATACAGAGGTTCTCATGAAGCAGTCCCTTGCATGCTGGATAATCTTCAGCTAAATGACTCTTCTATAAGAAGAGCTCTTCAGTGTATTTAGGTGAATGTTTGGAATAACAATTGCCTATGTTCTTACTGTCCAGAAGCATAAACAAACACCCAATTTACATTTCCCCTATTACCTTCAGCAAAAACCTTTTCTAAGGTATAGTCTCTCAGCCCCTGACTGCAGCTTGAATTTCAATATTAAAAGACAGAGCTAGACCGTGGAAAAGGGAAGAGTTATGAGTAACTATTGTATAAGCTTCTTCCCTTTGAACTTTGCCTCACACACTGTTCACCAGTCACATAGCCTTGCCTCTGAGCTTCTTTGTCAGAATATAATGGGCAGAAGTTGGAAGCACAGCTCAGTTCATTGTAAGCACTGTGTAAACCTCCAGGGTAATTGAAATTATACATATTGAGGAGTTGTTTGAATAAAAGAATATCCAAAGAGAAGAGAAAAGAGCAGAGCCAGCATAAACTGTTCTGAAAGCAAGGCTGAGTGTGTTGTTGTGAAACCTTGAGGCCTGAAAGAAGAAACCTACCCTACAGGGAGGTTTAGAAGCCTCTCAGGAAATTTTCTAATAGGGAGCCACATCACCCAGAGGAAGAGAGCAGAAGAGTCTCTGAGACAAACACAGGGCCCTGCTGAAAGGAACAGGTAACTCCCCACAGGCACCAGATAATAATTGCACTCAGTTCCAGTTTTGCTGCAAGAAGCAAAATTAATTGTTCATGATGAGGACAAGAAAAGAAGCTTTACTGATTCATGGAATGTGTGGAGCACAAAAAGAGAGATGGGAAGAAAGGATCCTCACTGCACCTTTTCCATGGCTTCCAGAGCTCCCTGCTCTGCCTTTCTGTACCTGTCTCCACACAGAGAAAGGTGTTGCCTGTTTTACCTACTAGGCCCCTCAAGATAGTTATTCCATGTGCCCTCATGCTCTTCTTCTGAAAACTCCGTGCCACACATTGTAATATTATTATTATCATTCCCACTCTTACCTTACACCTTAAACCTCTGCTGTTTTCACCTCTGCCTCTTTCTCTGCATCATTATGCTCATGGAAGTTCCCACTTGAATTTGAGAGATTATGTCAAATCAAGTTAAAGCAATTTCAACAGAAGGACAGTTTGCCAAAAAAGATGTTTTTCATGTGGCTCCAAACTGTGAGTTTGTATGGAACACTTTGACAACCAAGTTTCATCTGTACAAAAAATGGAAAAGAGAAGAGGAAAGTCTGTTTGAAACAAAACAGCATTTTAAAAACAATTCTCCCTCGTTATATTTTTTTCTTTTTGTCTGATATTGTTTACTATCTATTCTAAGTTCATGATACATATCTGAAATTGCTCTGCTTAGAAAGTGTCAGAATGTGTTGTCAACTTCTATTTCAAGTTTTGTATTTTAAGTATGTGTTTCAGCTGTTTTGAAATTAGACTTTTCATCTCCCTGTACTTCAAGGCCCCCTCACTTCCTCCTGTTCAATTGCACTCCCCATTCTGCCCATGGTCCAAGAGATGTCTGTGACTAGGATCTCCTCCTCAGTATCCAACCCAGCCTAAACTCAGGCTTTACCCATGGCCTTCAGGGTAGCATCTCTAGATGTTTCCTCTTTTGTCAAGCTTTCATGCAGGCTCACGATTTCTCATTTTCATTGCTGAATCATCCTGTGCCTCCCCCTGTACAGATGGCATCTTGTCCCATCAACAGGCACTCAGAATAGTGACAGGGTCTGGGGGCAGCATGCACTAGAAGGGTCTCTGATGCCCTTCCACATAACTACAGAAACAGAGCTTTGAAGAAATCACTGTAAAATGAGTACCAGACTGGTTAAAAATCACTGAAAAAGAATACACACTGTTAGTGGATCTCTCTCCAGCTGAGGGATACTTTAAGCAGGACCCAGTACCGATCTATCCAGACACGTATTTTATTTTATTAGTGATCTGGGTGAGATAATTGAGCATACAATCAGAAAATTTGTGTGAGATTGATCTCACTTGTCCTTGTTTTAATTTTCCAAGTGTTTCAAAAAATCTTGGAGACACTTGTATACAGAGCCGAAATACTTCAATATATTATTTTTGGTTCATTTGAGAATGCCCGATTCCTAATAACCTTAAGAAAAAACTATTTTATTAATATGTTTATGGCTAAAAAACAGAATTTGGGGATAATCAAAGAGCCCTCCACAGCTCTCTCTTCCTCAGCTTAGTTCTCCATCATATTAATTCTTTCTCCCAGATATATCTGCACTGAGTTATATTCCATTTCCCAGCAATATGAAAATGTACACATTTTCCCTTAAAAGTGCTTCTCCAGATCTTGTCACTGAAACTTGTGGCAATAACTGAAGGGCAGGATATTATACATGCAAAGCATTGTCTCTGAAAGATCTGGCACACAAATCTGCCGGGCTCCCTGTACTTTCTATTCAGGTCTCTGTCTTTTAGCAGTAGGGGAAGACATAGGTTTTCCACAGAGCCTTTCAAAAACAGTTACTGCTTTGCACTTCTGTTAGGTTTACATATTAAAGAAGCTTTAAACATTTTAATTTCCTTTTTAAAGCACA
Organism: Cisticola juncidis; assembly: GCA_013400215.1. Taxonomy (NCBI): domain Eukaryota; kingdom Metazoa; phylum Chordata; class Aves; order Passeriformes; family Cisticolidae; genus Cisticola; species Cisticola juncidis. Next base: position 19,291 of record VXBR01000875.1, read on the forward strand.
AAGAGGTTGGGGTTTTTTTTTGTCTCCTTCCCTTTCTGATTGTAGAGGTCAACTCAATCCAAAATATATTGCATGTCTCCAGGTCAGTAGCTGGCAAATGACACAAACTCCATTAAAAAATCTCATGAATTCTTTCCAGAGAAAGTCATTCATTCAGAACGACTTGGAAAGTTAGAATAAAGATTTAAAATTTAAAGTACATGTAGTGTGCAGGGGAGCTGCTGGTTGGCAGCCCCCAAGGCTGTGGTTGCCCATGCACACACTGGCACACTGAAAAGCAGTGCAGGGATCCTGCCCCTATGCCCATCTTCCTGCAGAGCACAGAAGGGCATCTGTGTTAGGGACTCGTACAGAGCTCTAGTGCCCATCTACTGAGTCACCTAACAGGCTAATTTATGCTGCTCCTTGGTGGGCTACTCTGTCTCAAAGCAGGCACTTGAGGGCTTTTCTAGATTGCAAGGAAGCAGTCAGTATCTATCCCTGAGGAAGAGCTCCCTGGGAGCAAGCTAACTAAGGCCTGGGTTTGGGAGACAGGTATTCAGCAACAGACTAAGTCTATCCTAAGCTTTCAAGTTGGGCCTCTCAGGGCAATAATAACTTGTAAACAAAGGTGAGAAGTTGTCCATCCATCCTCAATTCCCATTTAAATTATAAGTTCTTTGAGCCTCTCAGCTCCCCTCAGGCATCCTTCTCTCTGATAGTTCTGCCCTCAGCAACTTGAATTTGCCTTCCAGGCACTCTTCATTGCTATAGTGATGGCTGGTGGGCACCCTTTGCTATCAATTCACCAGCTTTCTTTGCCTCCACTCCTCTCCAAGCCCAGGATTTGGAGAGCTTACTACAAAATCTCTTTACCCAACATAAGCTTCCCCTCAGTCTTGATTCCACTCTCCCACCCTCCTGCCACTGAACGTCAAGGCTGTTAAAAATGCTTTGCCAGGTGTCCTCTGAGTTTCTGGAAAGCCAAGCTTTCCAGCAATCATCTTTATTGCCTTATCTAAATATTTTATACATTAAACTACGATCTCTTCTCAAAACATTGCTTAACCAAATACTTCAGACTGCAGCTGAGTCTCTGGTGGCATTTTTAATGGTGAACTCCCCGAAGATTACTATTTATGTCACGTGCTGCTCAAAGCTATATTCTGCTGTGTGCTGCCTGTTTACCACAGCAAGTGACAAGCTCTGCTGTTAACAGTGAGCATGCAATCACACACTGTACATTACAGCTTCAGCTGCAAAGATTTCTTAAAGATTTTTAAATGATCTAACTGGTGAATATTTGGGCATACGGTCTGCCTTGTAATCCTGATTGTCCTCAGTACAGCACTGCTAAATTATATCTGCAGAACTAAGGATACCATTGTAATTACAGACTCCATAAGGCTGTAACTGTCCAACAAAGAGAATTCATTCAGGTCAAAACAGTATTTTAATGCCATTATGGCTACAGGGGGCTGCCTGGTAGTGCTGTTCTGACTTGCTGTTTGTTAATTGGTAGTCACAGATGTGGGCATTGAAAAGGAGTGGCTGGAAGTTGGGTGAAAGACAAGCTGACATAATTAGTGGGAGCTGGTGATGAGATGGACACAGACTTGCAGGCAAAAGAAGCTCCCTGCTTGCCAGCTAAAAAAAGCTTCTGTCTCTGGCTGCAGGGGTTGCTTTCTGCATCTCTCTTCCATCTGCTTGGAAGATGGCTCTCCAAAGGTGGCAGACCAAATCCCATGCTCAGACAAAACACATCTCTGTTGCACAAAGAGGAAGCTTGGAATAGAGGGAAAAAACAGTTTCTAAATCCAATCTCAACCAAGCACAAACACTTGAGCCAGAAGAGTCCTTAGTATTGAGACACCCCCGAGGACAGCTTATTAAAGCAATTTCCTTGATTACCAGAGGAGTGCACTCAGTGGAAGAGATGACATCTGCTCCCTGGAAGACCTCACAGTGGGGCTCCACCTCCATTCCCTCTTAGTTGGGTGCCACATCAGGTCACTTCTAAGCACCCAAACCAAGGCCAACTGCTTCATGTGGATGAAGTTAAGACTTGGGAACAAATTATGGTCTATACTCATGACAAAATATTTGCAGTGGGAAGAAAAAGAGAGCTTCTCCTCCTGGACATTCACACCCATTGCTTTGCCCAGGGAGGCCAAGCGTCCCACAGCACAGAGCGCTTTGCAGAGTACGGGGCAGCGCTAGGAGTGCTGTTCTTTTGCGCTTCAGACATCCTTCCTCCCCACATGAAAATCTGGCCTACCACACAAGGGTGTATAGCTTCTGCCTATATCCAGCTACTCCTCTCTCAGTCTGTGTAGAGCCTCTTTCCCAAAGCTGACAAGGTGGTGAATTCAAAGTAATTCATATGCACGTTCAGTTAGAAAACCATCTCCTTTTTGGAGTGGAGAGTTCTTCTACAATTCTCAAATTAAGCCAACCTAAGGGGATTCCTTCTGTTTGGCATGCACTGATTCTTAGGGAATTCTTCTCTACTATTCCCCTTGCTCCTCTTCTCTCAGTAAATAACTTCCTTGAGAGACTCTTTCAAAGCAGACCAGTCCATAAAGAAATGGATCCAAAGGCCCAGCCCCAACGCAAGTTTGTAATTTCAATTAATAAGAATTGTGAGTCATTATACATATTACATTATATATTATGGACTCATGAGGATTTATTTATAATCACAGGAAGTGGAGCGTGAAGACCTCTGAGGATGACAATATTTATCTCCTCTTTCTAGAGCAGGAAAATCTCTACTTATTTCATACCTCAAAGACAGGAGCCTCCAGCTTTACTCTGTCTTTCACAATCCTTACAATGCAAAATGTTCTCCTAATCATGGCTTAAATCTCATGCTCCATTAAGCCCATTGTTTCCCTTCATTTATATTTATGGGTTAGGAAAATAGATAATTCCCTTTTCTTTGAAGCAAGCTTTTCCAGCTTGTAGAGTTCTCATATCTTCCCTAAGTACCTTCTGGTAGACTGAACAACCTTAAATCCTTCAGTCTCTCTTTACCAGCCATCTTTTCTGAATTTCTGTTGGTTGCTATTGGTCACCTCTGCTCCCCACCAAGGCAATCCATACGTTGAATTACAGAACCCTAAAATGGATACTTAGTTCAAGTACTGAAGTACTGAATAAGTAGAAATAAGAAAGAAAGTGTTGCCCCTAATTTATTGACATATATATATATATATGTGTGTGTGTGTGTGTGTTTATGTAAGCATGTGGTAGCAGTTCTGCTTTTTTTTATAATGCCATATTTTTGACTCCTGGCTCTGCAAAAAATCTATCTGTTTCTTTGTTCCCTATCTGACATTTTTGCAACTGATTATTCCTAATAAGATACAGACATTTGTACTTTGTTCTTACAGAATTGCGTTCTACTGTTTTTCAGATCACATTTCCAATGGGAATGGAAATATCTTTTTGAATTCTTTTCCTGCTAAGCAACGTGCCCATACACCCTCTATGTCCAGTGCCACCTGCAAATTTAACACAAACATCCATTGTGTTATTTACTGAAGAGATGCAAGAGACTCCTTCCCTCCAGCACTCATTCACACACCACAGCCCCACCACAACAGTAGTATGCAAGCACAGCACTAAAAGATGATTCTACTACAGCAGCGCTTGCTAGCCTTGTTTAACACTTTTAAATCTCAAGCTGAGCGTCATCCTATCTGCAGCACTCAGACACTGGGCCCTGAAACCACAAAGTACTCCTCTGACACAGTACTGGATCCAGCTGAGATTTCCTGTAGCAGCCCCTACAGTGCTGTGCTTTGCACTGGTAGCTAGAAAGGTACTGATAACACATCAGTGTTTTGGCTGCTGCTGTATCCACAAGTACCCCTTTGCTGTGAACCCCCAAAGCACCTGTGAGTCTCCAGAGAGCTGGCAAACCATGGCAGAGTTCCAGCTGGTGGTAACTGCCCAGAAGCTGTGCTGCCGTTAATTAGAACTTTAGTATCTCAGATCTGTAAGTGGCCTTCCTCCTTCCCAAGTCTACAAAATTTGGTCACTGCAAATGCCAATCTACACAGAAATGCCTTTAGCTACACACAGTCCAAGGACATAATTTCTCTAGTCACTGGAAGTGAATATTTCTCTAGATTTAAGTACAACAAGGTCTTGAGCTTTATCTATGCCTCTGGCATCAAGGCACATTAATCATCTCCTTATAGAAAATAACAGGACATGATTTATGCATTTGGTGAATTTTTATCAATTTACAGCAATCAAATTAATTAGCTAAATTAATTTCCATTAATTTATTTACATTGCCTAGGAATATTTCTTCCATGGATAGCTCCATTAACTGCAGTGTTATGTTTCAGAGAAAATGCAAAGTGTAGTTGTTCAGTTGTAGATCATGCTTAGACTGCAATCTCAGATCACATCAGCTTTGACCAACACTGAAATGCTGGAAACTGTTATCTCACAGGTGATTCTCTGTATTTCAGGCAGCTCAGGAGGTGGGTGCTCCTGTTGAAAAGCCCCCAATACAGCACACAAGGACTGATTTAACGAGGGACAAGTAAAGTACAGACATGGTCAAGTCTGGCAAATCAAAGTTAACCCTTTAGGTTCTACTGGAGCCTCAAAGCTTGGCTCCCCACTAGTATTTTTGTGATATAGAAAGAAAAGATATTAACTAGAAAGATATTAACTCCACATTTTGTTGGCTAACAACTTAATAATGTAAGTAAACATAAGTCAATGTGCTACTTTTTCTGCAAGAAGGCCTATGGATTTTCGCTTTCCACTGAGGAAAAAAGATATTATGTCAGTGTGTTGGTCTCAGCTTTTTAAGTGTTCTCCTGTCATCTTATTCTCCTCCCTCCTTCTCCCTCAAGTTCTTATTTCCTCAAGTGCTTCGTGGAGGCTTTTATAAATAAAATGGACATACTCATTCTAACAAGCACTTTGGCCAGTCAGATTCATTTCTGTATAACCCCTTGCAGTGCTATTCAATAATGTGAATAATTACCATAGCAACTGCAGCATGTGGTACATATGGTGCCTACGAGAAACAAAGCAATTTTTTCTTTCTTTTCTTTCTTCTTTCTTTCTTTCTTTCTTTCTTTCTTTCTTTCTTTCTTTCTTTCTTTCTTTCTTTCTTTCTTTCTTTCTTTCTTTTCTTACCCTTAGAAAAGGAGCCACAGACATTAGTTTTTAATACAAAATGATGTCTTACAGTGTTTATTAGAGGGGAAAAAGGTTTACAAATGAAGAGTCATTTCTTGCTCTGCTTAGAAGCTCAGATAATCAATTCTTCATACATAGCCATCCTTTAATCTCTCATTTCCTCACATTATGAATGTTTACCTTTTTGCAAAATGCAGACAATAGAGTATTAGACAACAAAGTACCCTGATCATGTCTTCCTGGGCTCGTACTGGCTGGACACTCCAAAAGACAGACAGCACAAAGTGAAGGGTATTGACTTATGGAAGGGCTGGATTGAATTTGAAGAGTAGTAGCCCTTGAGTTCTGCTTTCCATATCCCTTGGAGGCTTCCTCTCCTGTGACAGGAACAGCTGAGCTGGAGAAATGAAGCTGAACCCTAAGTGCTGCAGTGAGCTGCTCATGTCCTGAGCACACTGGCAATACCTCACTCTAAGCACTGAGCTGTGAAACTGAGCATTGCGGGAGTGGTTTCACATGCAGTTCCAGACAGCAGCACCAGTCAGGAGTGGGGCCACGCACCATTTGGAACTAGTAACTGTGTCAGTCTGATGAGTCAAGAACCTTAAATGTTTCACCAAGATGAAGGCGTGGTAGCTTTTGAGCCTGACTGGTTGCCTCTAGAGGTATCAGTTTGATACATACAGCTAGAATCATACACACATGGCATGGACAGCGAGTGTGGAAGAACACTGCATTCTAGGAGATCAAATTCTGAAGCCCACAGTTTCAAAAGTCAAATTAGAATGCATCCACCATCTTCCACAAGAAAAGCTCTGAAGTAACATCTTTTAGCTCTTTAGTAACATTTTTTAGCTTCTAGTAGCAAATGAAGCCGAGGAAGGCCAGCAGTTTGAAAAGGGATAGTACAATCATTGGCTTGGCCTGCAAGTCACGTATCTCTAGCAGGGCGTTTCTCCGTCTTCCAGTATTGTGAACGTGTTGAATTCAGAGGGGCTGAGCTATACCTTTACTAGCAACCACAAACCAGCTCATACCCTTCATACCATCATCCTGCAGCAGGACATTGTTGCCAAAATCATCCCTTAACTGAACTGTCTTGGCTTGTAAAGCTGACTGCCTAAAGCTAGCAAATGCCACAGGACTTGTAAGGGACAAGGAAAAAGCTCAGAGCCTCAGAGCTTCTATACCTGCCTTTGTTTCCAGTTAAACTTTTTCCTCAGTCTCTCTTTGTTGTTGTCCTTCCCAAAGGACCCATATCAAAAAAAGGTTTCCTGAATGTACAGACACCTCCTAGGCTCAAGCTTAGGAGACTGAAAAGATGTGGCGTGCATGCCCCCCTGTCTCTGCCGCACCTTCCCCTGCTGACACATCCCTCCCTGAGCCTGGTTCTGCAGGGGGATGAAAGGTGTGGGCAGGGGTGGGAATGCTGAAAACAAAACCCTTTTCCTGGGTGCCCTTCCTACCTGTGAGAATGACTTGTACACGAAGGATCCCCCTTAGCTGACATTCTCCTGGGACAGTCCCAGATGATCGGTTTCTTGTTTAAGATTCTTTTTGACTACAGTTGCTATATATATTTGTGAATCTGGCATGAAAGATTAGTTATACCTAGCTGTACACATTTGTGCATATGTTGCACATAGAAATGGCCAGCTGAGGTGTGTAAATGTGGACCTCTTTCTGTTTTTAAGCTTAGTTTTAGGGATCACCAGCAGTGCACATTTGCTCCACAGTTCTCAGACACCAAACCCAGCTGAAGAAAGCACAGCCCTCCAAGTGTTTATCACCAAAAGCAATTTGGAACTGCAATAAACACTTATTTTCAAAACTGAAATATTTGTTACCATGTTGTCCTTGTTGGAATAAGGCTGCAAACATGATAATCACGAGCTCGCAGTTTACCTAATAATGCCTTCAATAAATACAAAACAACCCCTTAATCTTTGCGTGAATATATCAGTTCACAAAATACAATATAATCTTGAACTAGGATAACATGACTTATCTGAATATAACTTCTCATAATCAACTTCTCCACATTTAGATGATTCTGTTTTGAGCTGCCCTGCCACCAGCAGCAATTTTTCAGACAAAAAGCCACTAGAGCGCGCCTCTTCCCCAGCGATGGGATGAGCATTGTAAACCTGTTTGTGTGAGAGACTGTTTTGCTGAGAAGTGGAGAATTCAGTGACATTGGGAATTATTATGGACCATTCACTTCCTTGTAATTTAACTCTTGGTAACAAAAGCATAATGTATAGTCTGGTTTACCAGGCTGATTTACACCACTTTAAGTGAAAAAAAAGATTTCCTGCTTTTCATGCTGACATCAGCAGATACAAAGTGTGTATCTCATAACACGACATTGCTTTAGACAGAGCAATGCTGAAAAAAGCCCTAAGAGGTTGTGGCAGCTAGGGAGCAGAGAAGCAGCCCAGGAACCACAACACAGTACCTTGCACTCTCATTTGCCACAAGAAAAGCCACCAGTAACACCTCACCAAAGGAGGCTGATGGGGAGATGGGGCTCCCACGCTCTGCTGCAGCTGTGTGGTTTGCCACCATCTCACAGAGGCTGTCACAAGGGCAGGCAGCGGGAGCTTGCCTTGTCTTGTGCAAAACACTGCCCTTACAGACCACCTTCTTTTTGAAAGCTGAAGTTTCATTCTGTTGTCTGCACATGGGAAGGAGGAGATAAATCATACCCTGATAAGGTTGTTCATTTTATGCAATTGCATTAGAGCATAGAGCATCACGCTCCTGGTACATAAGCCCATGTATTCCCTTTGCTCCATCTCTTACATGCTACAGATGTAAGAAAATTAGATAAGAATTTTATGTTTCAGTGCTGTTACCTAGACCTAATAACACCAACTGGCACCGTTCACTTCTCACCCTAACCTGAGAGGCTGGAGAGAACCTACCATTATCATGCATCTCTATGCACCACAGCTTTTGCTCTGGACTCCTTAGTCCAAACCTCTGTAGGTACCTCATAACTTTGGTTTTGCTTGTTTAAAAACAAACAATGACAACAAAACCCCAACAACAATCAGAACACCAAAGCAAAACACAGAAAAAACTCTCTCTCACAGACAGGATAACAGCATACCATGCTTTCAGCCTTAATCTGAAGTAATCCATTTCTGTCTAAAGGTGAAAAGAGAGGCACATATGAGGTGCATGAAAGCTCTCGTGAACGAGATTCCTCTCCTGACTCCTATGCATCTTGTGGTTCAGAGCTGGTCAGAAAGAAATGCAACAGGGAGACCAGTACTGATATTTTTCAGAGTATTTCATAGCTAAGCAGGAGGCATCACCCTGTGATCTCTCTAGACAGGTACACACCTGCAAAAAGCCAGCATGTTTGACACACAGAGAAGTGGTTGGGGCATAAGAGCCCTTCTTGGTCTGACTGTGGGACTTAGCAACAAAGACTCCTTTATTTCCAGTTGAGAGAGCAGGGGAGAGCAAAGGGTGGATACAACAATTCATGCTCAAGGAGAGAGCAGAGATAGACAAAATGTCACTGCATCTGACCTAAGATAGCCCTGCAGTTCTGGAGGGAGACAGCAGCAAGAGAGACTCACCTGTTTCTGAGACACGGCATATGAGAACAACGGTCATGGGAGAGGCTCTGCTTTTCTCTAGGACAGCCATGGAGCCTCCATCTGCCAGGTGCCCACTCCTTTGCAATGATGGAGGGATGGACAGATGCCACGACAAAGCTTCCCAGTTTTCCTGGGAAAACTCCTCAAGCAGGATGGACAAAGTGAGGCAATGGTAATATGTATAGGAGGTCAGATGCCAGCCTCTACATTAAGCCTGGAGACTCCCTTGGCCTGTTCAGGTGCTAGAACCTGTCTATTTTTACCTCCTAATTGCCACTCCTGCCCACAAGGAAAGACACAAGGAAAAACTTCTTTAGGTGCCTTACAGCCACCACTTCATTCTCAAGCAGGTTTCTCAATCAAGAGGATGACCTACTCTGGGGGCTTCTCTTCAACAGAGTGAGGCTTGAAGGAAACATAAACATTCTGGTCAGCCAAGAGCCAAGCAGTGAACTTAATCTTTGCAAGAAATGCATCCCACACCTACAAGAATTCACAGGTGCAAACCTCAACAGACCTCAAACCTCTAGAGGGCAGGAGTTTTGCCTGAATTGTATGCCATGAAGTCCAGAACAGATCTAAAAGTAGCACAAGGCAAATATCAGCAAAAGCAATGCACTACCACAGCTTTGCTACTGCATCCTCTTCAAGATACATTGCAATAAGCACATTGCACAGGATAGATCATCTCAGCAGGGTAATAGTGAATCCTTGGGAGAGACTGGTGGGAGATAGCAAGGAAAGGAGCCACCTGCTCAGTGGTTTAGGTCTGACACTGCTTCCAGGTGGGTTATGTGAAAGCTGTGTCTGGATTGAAGAGTTTCCAGTTTGTAGGCTTGGCATTAGAAGAGCCCTCTAAGAAGTAACTTCTGTGTTTCTGTCCCTTATTATACAAAATACATAGGCTGGACAAATGAAAAGAGCTCTTTAATAGTAGCCATGAGTAAACAGTAGTAGTGGTGACAGTGACATCACCTGTGTATTGCTGACCCACAGGAGGACATGTCACCTGCTACACAAGCCTGGGCTGTGTGCATGCAGAGGCTTGTGAGAAAACTTCAAGGCTTTCAAGACAGTCTGTAGTGGAGAGAATTACAATACCACAGGCTGAAATAAGCCCTACAAGTAGATATGTTAGGAGGACTTATGCAGAACTCTTCCAGTCCATTGGCTCAATTCAGGCAGTGAAACTAATGTCTAGACATATCTAAAAAGTTTTAAATAAGCTTTCCTGCTTTTGTTTTCTCAGTTACACTGATGATTCAGCATCAGTGAACCAGGCAAGGAGAAAAGAGGAGCAGTTGGTTAGGCTGAAAGCACAAGGACTTGCCCTGCACTGAGTTCCTGGACCTGACACTGTATGGCCACTACTTCAGCCTGTAGGCAAATCTGTAGGAACATATGTTACAGCAAATGTGTGGATTCCAAGTAAGTTGTTTACCTTAACATGAATTACCAGGGCCATTACAGGACAGCTGGGATGTCTGGTTCATGTTCTGGTCAGCTCATTGGGCCCTACCCAGAGCGCCTTCCCAGCAGCAGAACAGCCACATCCCACGGAGCTCTGTGCTGGAAGCTCAGCCACATGCAGACCACCTTACAGACCACAGCAAGGGAAGAAGAGTGGGACAAAGTGCAAATCTGGTGTAAGCAGGTGCAAATTTCACTGAAACCAGCACTGTGCTCTTGATAGTCAGCATCTCTGGAACCTCAGTTATGGTCTACTGAAGTTCTTATTCCCATGGTTTTTGTGAGGTTGGCTGTCAGTCTACATCAACCATGGGAAAGATTCCAGCTTGAATACCTGCCTGATAGCTGGAGAGAAAACTGGGATTGTGACAGCTCAGCTTAAAAGATGGCAAACATTGGTTAGCTGCTATGATGGTTACCATGAGCAAATAAATATAGTTTATTGCAATAAACTCTCCAGTTTATCCAGGTGGCTTTCAAAACTTTAATAAATTCTCAGGTACATTTGTTTTCACACTGATATAAGAAAAAAACCCAAATCTTCTACAACTCTCCTGGGGTCTACTTATGAGATGTCATGAAAGTTACACACTCCCTGAGCACTGAAGGTAAAGTACGCCCTTCTTAAATAGACCAGAAAATACATTTTGAAATTCTTCTGAGTTACAATCATGAGAAAAACCTCCACAAAATAAAACCCTTTTATCACTCCCAGTGTACACAAAGTCTAATGAATTCCATGCTGAAAAATGCAGTTAAAGGTAGAGGTGGCTTGAGAATATGTTTGCTCTCCCTTAAAATATCACCATTAAAATATCAGTATGCACAGTTCTAATGTTTTAGATTAAAAAAGAAAAAGTAAAAAAGAAACACCAAGGTGCATAAGAAGTCCCAGAAGTATCCTACACTGCTCTTACAAGCAGATATTTGGCAGCTACAGCTATGCTTTCAATATGTGTTAGCATTATGAAACTCTTACATCCCAGCTAAAATCCAAATCATAACTGCTTATCCACCACAATTGTGTTTCCCAGGCTTGATCATGTGACTTACAGAACTAACACAGATTGCCCCAAAAATGTTCTGTACTTCAACATTTCCATGTTATTAGATACATTATTATTTGTATAGCTCAAGTTATGCAATTCAACTTTGTAATGTGCTTCACAGTGTGACACAGAGTTAATTCTAGTATTTCCAACTGACACAATCTAAAACCTCAGTATTTATTCATAAACTCACTGGAAAACAATTTCAAATAATGAATCAGTGTGAGAATTTCACAACTATTTTGAATAGGAGAAAAGGAGAATTGTTAAAGGAATTCTTTGTTAAGAATTATTCATTTCTGACTCCATAACAGCCCTCTAAAAGCTTAGAAAGAGAAGCTGTAGAAGTGTTTGTTAATGTTTCTGGGGCTCCAGGCTCATTTTTGATGAAGGGATTTGTTCAGGTTCTGGATAGAGCAGTTATTGTATGGATCACCTCACAACCACCAGCCTGGGATCAGAGTCATGCTGGACTCCTCGGGTTCTGTTTGGCATCCAGGCAAGCAAGAAAAGCTCTCCAGCCCCAGTGATACCCTCAGTAAAGCACGGGGAGCTGCACTGCATTCCATTTATGAAGTAGATTTGCACAGGCACTAAAATGACAATGAACTAGCAGAATATTTTTCCTGTCCCACAGTGAAAGGAATTGCAGGCATTTCTCTTCCCTGGATGATCCAATGCTGCAGTGGGACTCTCAAGCAATACAAGATATTTCTGCCAGAAAAGGCAGGAAATGCAAACAATGACCAGATCATTAGACAAGACTTCAGTTTTACCCAATGACGTTTCAGAAACAGATGAATATAAAGTTTCAAATGACAAGGAAATTTTTCATGCACTTTGTGAGTTTAGGACTTCTAAATTATACATTTCTATTAACATTACTTTAAAGAGTAGTCTTATCAACTCAGAAGAGTTCACATGGAAATAATTTAAACTCTGCTAGAATAAATATTTCAAGGTCTCCCTTTTCATTACATTCTAAGAATATCCTCATGTAAGTGACAATTGTAATGTCCCTGTAAGACGAAAATTTTACCATTCAAATCCATAACTGTGTTTGCAATGCTGTAAAGACAGTGTACAATTGATTTATGTACTCTGTTTTTTCACCACCTGAAAAAAATGGGCTGAATGGAGATGTTCCTTGGTACAGATTTTAAATTTAGTTTTTTCACCTGTGTTACATATTGACTTTTGATAGAAAACTAGTATAGTTATATGGTGTAGAGTGTGAAATAAATAAGTAAATAGATAGCAGTAGACCCTGACCTGAACATAAAAGACAGAGGCATAAGGAGGAGTGCAGGATGCTCTGGCTTAGCAGGGATGTATATTAGATACCTCTCCCTACAGCTGGCTTTGGAAAATCTGCAGTACTGCTCCAGGCACAATGGATGGTCATACCTTGATTTTTGATCTTTGAATATCTTGAATATTAAAAAAGACTTTAGATTAGCTTTGTTTCAGCCAGAGAAATATAAGAAGGGGAACCTTCTTATAGAAGAGAGGAGACTTCAGGCTTCCCATAATTCCATGAGTGGAAGTGGTTGTGAACTTAATTTTCCTCGATTAGTGTCTGTTTAGCAGTTTGACTGAACATAATTTCCTGCTTGATGTTGGTATTTTGTGTTTCAGATGTAATTTTGCCATATTTTCTTCCCCAGACACTGAACTGAGAGAATGACATAAAGTTTCCCAACCAGGTTTTTAGGGAATCTGAATAACTTCACATCTGTTTATTGTACAGGCCAGGGCTGATAAACAATCACTAGAAACCTAGAACAGGGGAAGGGAAGGGGAAGGGGAAGG
>VXBR01000875.1:38899-146028 GCA_013400215.1 Cisticola juncidis
AGGAGAGGAGAGGAGAGGAGAGGAGAGGAGAGGAGAGGAGAGGAGAGGAGAGAAGTTGGAAAAGGGAAAAGGGAAATGGGAAATAAGTAAAGGTAAAAGGGGAAAGTGAAAAGGAAAAAGGAATGAAAGGCAAGGATAAAAAGAAAAGACTGGCTATGAAACACACAGAAGTAAAAGCCCATGTTTTTAATTTTGAAAATTAAAATGCAATGTTCCAACATTTTAATTTTGTTTTCTGCAGAATTTCTGTTCTCTTAAAAAACAATAGTTAGCATATCAGCATTTTGTCTAAGCAGGAATAAAAAAACACCTGACATGCTGGAATTTTCCACAGGACAGAAACTCCAAAAGTTGCTCTTTTCTATGTAATTTTTTTTAACCTTTTCTGCCAATTACACATCTTTGTCATCTCACAGACAAGAGAGTCTATGGAAATGCCTTACTTCTGGAAAGCTGTCAAGCTGTCTGAGCTGTCCACTCTGTCATTCTCCCAGGGATTCCTGCTCTGACATCAGGTACTCCTGCCCTGCTTGGGAACTAATTCCCAGAAGTCATCTGGGTTTTCCTTAACAGTTTGAGCTGTAATTTACAGCAATTCTTAAGATGCTTCACAAACAGGCAAACCAGAGGTGCAGGCAGGAATGCCTGAGAAAAGGCAAGTGTAAACCCAGTGCAGGCAATGAGATCACCTTGTGCTGGGGTGAGGATGACAATAACAACAACATAATTAACTCTCCTGCAGAAAGTAGATATTTTCAGGAACCAGATAAGGCTGACTGTGTATTCATCTACTGTAAGGCTTGTTGCTTCTCCTCCTGATAAACCTGAGGGCTGACAAACCTTACAGCGAGAGTGCAATGCACTTCATTACAACACAAACAGGAGCCAAAAAAGCATTTGCTGTGGGTATGTGGCCATCAGCACTGGAGGGCTTCCCAGAAACACAGAGTTTCCAGCAGCCACTTCATGGATGAGAGGGAGGCTTCCATCACACAGGCATCAGCATTTGATTATTGCTGTGCTGATTATTTGGGATTCAGCCCAAGGAAGAGATGTCTTGGAGTGGTGTGCTCTAATTGATTTAACCAGCACAGCACAAAGCCCGGTGAGTACTCTTTTCTTGATTCATGGGAAGGAAGAATCTTGCAGGAAGGTCAAGATGAACCAATAATCTCTCATCTTGGGATAGGTACTTGAGCCAGAAGCACAAGAAAAGGAAGCACACCTTCCTCTGGTGACACACTCATAATAGTCTCAAATTCACAAAATTACTGTGGTGCTGTGTCAGCACAAGAGTGTGGAAAAAAGGCACAGCAGTCCAAAAGGGAAGCTGAGAGAAAGACAAGGATTGAGGACAGGCTGAACACTCCAGCTAAGAGGAAAGGGATTTTCTTCAAAAGTGACCTGGCCATGGATGAATATGAGACCATCAGCCTCACCACAAGCATCAACATTCCATCTGCTCATGCCAGCTTCCCAACTAAAGACTCAGCTAGGAGTGGGGGGAAGATATCTTAGAAGGTAAAAGCATTGTTCAGAATAGGCAAAGTAGAAAATCAAACAAAATCCATTTTGGATTCTTTCCTTTCCTCAGCAGAAGGGGAGACCTGGCAGATTTCTCCTGAAAAAAGATGGAAAAGTAAGCTAAGGAAAGCAATGTTGGGCTACCAACATTTCAAAGACTAATACTGGGACTGAGAGAAGGACTCATCTCCTTCAAAGGGGATCTCATGTTTTCCAAGAATTAAGTTACATCACATCCCATTTTCACTTTGACAGAAGTTATATATCAAATCAGAATAATTCATCTAAGCCTTGCAGATAATTTCTTCATCAACATGCTTTATTGAAAAAGCAATTTCAAAAAATCCTGACCTTTTATAGGTCACTTCTCTTTTCCTAACCAATCAGATCTCATTGTTCCTTGAGGTCCTAATCAATTATCAGCCCATTTATTTAACTTGATATGAAGACTGTGCCCAATTAATTCAGAGATGCATTAAAGTGAAAGCTTTTACAATTGAAATGAATGCTTTTTACTTTCTGTCATGTTCTGCTCTGGAAAATTAAGTTTAAATAAATGTTAAAGGAATTGTCAATAATGCATTGCAGAGAGGTCAGGACGGTCAGGCATTAATACAAGAGGTGTTTTTATTTCTTTATTATTAGAATGTGTTGTCTTTTTTTCAGGTAAAAGAGGAGATGCATACAGCTACACACCTGTGGTACAATTGAAGCTTCATTGAAGTGAATCGTGATTTGATACCTTCTTAGTTATGGCCATTTCCTGTCTCTGTTCTTCTGTCTTAATTAATGAAAACTTAAATAAGCTTTCAATTTTATCATACATCAGGTAGACAACTTTGTACTAGTTAAACAGCTCATTAGAAAGATTGGTCTAAGTAGAGATGAGATTTCTGATTCCACAGCAGAAGTCTTCATCCACTTGAAAATGCAGTACTTTTTCAGGGAGGTAACACAGGCAGACAGACTGTGTTTTTAAAATAGTAAATAATGCGCCAGCTGTACCCATATTACTGCTCATAAATTTATTTCCTTCAATTTAGTTTAGTGGAATAAGTTTTGCCTCCTGCAAGGTTTTCTGGGTATCTTGTCTATGTGGATGGAGTAAGTGGAAACCCTTGTCCCCTCTATCTTTGTAAGAGCCTTAGATGAGGGGACACCACGTAATTCCTAGCAGGAATGATAGCATTCCGGTAATGGTCTTCTGCAGGCACAAGAAACTTATCTTCCCTGCAGCCCTGGCAGATGGGGGAAAATTCCCCCTGTTTTATAGAGGTGATCCCTAGACAGAGAGGAGCTAAGGCTAGGATCTGCAGAGGGGCCCTGGTATCCTTGGCGACCCAGCAGCACTCAGCCAGGTGTCTGTCTAGTGGAAAAGAAGACACACAACACAATGGGGTCTTGTTAGTGTTTAGTAGAACCCTTTGCATTATAGGGAAGACCTGGGAATCCCCATGAATGTGGAGTACTTCCAGTACTCATGTCTCTGCAAATCTTGGGCTACACACACCCTGTTTTGTGTCAGTCGGGGAAAAAGTCAGCATCTCTTTAGTATAATTCCAAGGCCCTACTGTCATGGAAACCCTCTCTGTGGAGTACCTTGGGACTTGAGAAAGCAGGGTTGTGCCAACACACCATTTCTGTTTTCTTGTTCTGCTGGACAGGTTACCACCGAAGCGGCAGTGAGCAGCGTCCCCAAGCACTGCGTGGTTGCCTTATCTTACTGCACAGGAGCACCCAGTCCTCCCTCCCATCCCAGAGCAGACACTGAGCTTTACCACACAATGCAGGCTCATCCCACACCACTCACTGCACATTGACTAGATGTGTCTGGAGAGCTGGGTTTGGCAGCTGCTCTGGGATTAGGCAGAAATCATTTAGAAGCGCTTTACGAAGCAGAACTGTACTTACTTCTTCTGCTGTTGTATTCCCTGCTAGAACAAGTAAGCCAAAGAACAGTAACAAGTGTGGGAAAGCAAGGGAAAAGCTGGTGGCAGGTGGAATACGTGCCTTCCACCTCAAATGCCAACAGTTAAAAAATGGATTGTTTTAAACCTAGGAGTTAGCACATGTAAAATGGCTTTGCTGATGCAGGAAAAAGCATCTTGTTCTTCCTCTGATGGCTCTGCTGGGAATTGCTGCAGAAAACATGCCATGTGGAGGAAGAGGGCTAAAACTAAGCTCCCCAGTGTTACCCATTTGTCTTTTACAATGTGGCTGCAGTTATGGTGTTTTCATTGTTTCAGCAATCTGTACAGAAAGAGCCAGGGTCCCCTCTGGTTTTAAAAAGTCCCTGGTCAACAATGATAGTGCTTTAAAAAAATCTGGGTAGGAGGCTAGGAGGAAACACAGAGTTGAACTTCATGGGAAAACTTCTGTTGCTTTCCTCAGTTTCCTGCACTTCAGTGACACCACTCGCTACAAAAAATTCATCCTTCAAATGGGATACAAGTTTCTGTGTATAAAGTGGAAGCAGTTCAAAAGCAAGAAGATTCTTCAGTTTACAACCAGTTTGCCATGCAGCTGCCATTTTTCAAGGAAGCTGTAAAGAATGCTCAGACCTTCCTCTAATTTTTCAGTTTCAGCATTCTTCTTTTTGTTCTGTAGCTTTTTAGGGTTTGTGAAAAGAGAAATACACCAACCAAACAACTGTGGAAATAAAACTCAAATGCAATTAATTCATTTTCTGCTGTAGTTTGCAGAGAGCCTGAAACATCAACTCTGAGCTGCATGATCTGCTCTTTTCATTCCAAAGCAAGTCAGTTCACATTTGAACTGTAGCACCCAGCCGTTCCACCAGCTCCTCCACAGTCTCTGGCATGTAAGAATGGTTGAGGAGTATATTACTATGAAGATCTGAATTATGGTTAGGTCCTTAACCACATGAGCAGCACAGGAGATCTATGATTGGCTTTTGTGAAGAAGAGCTAATTCTTAAAAGTATGAAAAATTCTGCTCCAAGATACTAAGCATCCTCAATTCCCGCTGAGCTCCAAGTAATTAGGTAATGGAGCTTATTTTCAATCTTTATCCCATACTCTTCTTAAAGATTTAAGCCAAAATACATCATCACTCATTCTGAGCTGCTTCCTATCCTATGAAGCTGAACCAGCACTTACTACTAAACCTGTCTCTGGTTTCAAATTCATTGCTTGATATCAAACCCCAGGAATGGGGCCAGCAGGTTTTTAGGGATTTATTTGCAAGTCCATATTAGTACTGATTCATTTGCCACAACCATGTGTATTTCTTTAAAAGGGGTACTTTATGCCTTTAACTACCTTCATTTAATTTTATTTCTTAAGCATCAAACAAAATAACTGGAACTTTGTGGAAATATGGATTCAATCAGTGATCATTGGCTATTTTTTTTTGTCTCAGTTATGAAAGGAGATGAGGTGTTTAAATTACTAGATTTCACATGTGGAAGGAATAAGTCTGAAGGAAATAGCATAGGATTCCTTCCAAGCTTGAATTACAAATTATCCCAGGACCCAGGAGAGGAGCAGAGCAGAGCAGAAAACAAGATTTGAGGAGATTCTTTGTCAAGTTAGTTTCTCAATCAGCCTTGAAAGGCACCTTGAGGACCCAATTTCTTCCTTATGTTGCATTCCTTCACTGGTGTAGAAGCTTAAGGGCTCCAGTTGGTACCTTTTTCAATAGCTGTTTATATGATGTGCTGAAGTATTTATCTTGCAATAATGCATGTTAATGCCAATTTTGCAAGAAAAATGAAGAAACAGATGCGCAGCTTCCCTCAAAGAATTTACTTGTTAGTGTGAATCTTGTAGGTACATACTACTCACATATTGCCAACCTACAGGCTCAAAGGGATTCTTTAGAAAAACACAAGGTTTAGTATGTGAATATTATAAAACTGTTCAGATATCAGATAGGGGGAAATTCACATCTTCCTTTAAGCCGTTTCAATAAAGCAAGAATGGTTATCTCCATCCGTTCACTTACCGTGCCAAGTCTCTTTTCCTAAACAGGCAGTTCTTTCAGGCAGGCCAGTAGGACTAAATGATATGAGTATTCAGATTAATAGTCCAGGAGCTCTAATCAGCCATGTGCCAATGGGCGCTGTTCCTGCTCTGAATACCCACAAATCTAGAGAGAAATCTCTGCCTAGAGGTTATCTTTAATCTGGCACCAAAATAGGGGAAGACAGCTTCCCTCTCTGGTGCAATGCAGTTCCCATGTCAGTTGGTGCCAAAAGCAGTCTGCAGAGAAATAGCAGTAAAAGGAAAACCAGCAGCCAAGCTCCTAAATCATGTTTTAAATTTGACTTTTTAATTTCTTTTTTAATAATTGACGTGTCAAGATAATTACTGCAGATCATGAGACAGTGTCTCTAGCACATTTAGGAAAAACGAAACCATTTGGAGGAGGATATACATTTTCAAAGGGATTGCTGCCTAGAATGGAATGCAATTTCACTGTCATTGTAAGCATTAGGGAAGAGGGGCAGGAGGGGCACATGAGGGTAGGGTGGACACTGTGGTCTTTTGTAATTTTAGCTTTTGTCAGGCTTTTGAGGGTTAAAAATCCATCGGCAGATGAGCTTGCTCTGTAAAGGCTCCAGTTGAAATTAATGAGAGATTTTGCTTGAGATGACTGCAGAGCAACAGACTTTCTCAGTGACAGGCTAAGGATAATGCCACATCTTGCATTATTCAGTGTACAGTTTGCATAGTCTGTAACTATAAAGCCTGGTCCACTTTGTTTGACTTTTATGCTTACATCCAATGGGGCTTGTTTACACTCTGCTTCCCCCTCAAACTTTTCTCCTCCTAATACTCTCCAGGGATTGTGAGCTGGAGCATCTCCGCAGGCTGTTACACTGCACCATGCTGCAAATTCAACCCATTAATATGACAGCACATCTGATCCCAACACTACTGTCCACCACCCCCTAGCTGTCCTCTGGGAACAGCTGCTTTTAAATGACAGACACCGGTGTCTCCTGCTTTGATATTCAAAAGCTTAGTGGACCGTGCTCTGTGTGCTGGAAAGAGAAATATAAGCTGAATCTGCCTGAGAAGAATTCTGCTGCACAGTTTAGCTTCCTCAGTCATTTTAATGCAGCACTGACCAGATAATAAAATCCTTAATATTGAATATAAGCTTCAGAAGTCACAAATGTCATCAGTTTGAAGTGGAAGCGCACATCATCCATTCTAGTATAAAAGAAGCCTAAATCATGTCTCCTTTGAAATCAATATGAAAGCACTTCTTAGACTGAGCAGGCCAGAAAATGTTCGTAATTATCATAAAACATAAAATTTCACTTCCCGAAAGGAGCAGGCACGTTCTTTTGGGGCGTGGAGGTGTGGGGGATGGGCAATGGGACATGACACACACGGCCAGATGTCTCAGTTGCTCACCAGACACTTTTCATTTTTAAGCACACTTGTAGGTGTAATAATTGATAAGGGAACTATGAGAAAGCAGCCTTGGTATCACTGCTTAAAAGATCAGCTTCAGTTTGCACATAGCCTGAAATGCCAGCTTCGCTCCTGTCCAGTCTGGTTTGGATTCCAAACAGAACTTTAAGTGTCAATACTACTAACTGCTCTGTTGCTCAAAAGCCTTTGAAAAGAGGAGGAATTACGAGTGTGAAATGAAGTACTAGGAGAGAGTGTTCAGTAATGGAGCAGAGAGATAGAGCAGCACTTCCGTTCTGCTCAGTTTAGCATTTAAATACTTGGACAATACACTCCTGAGTCCTGGGCAGACCTACAGCTTAGACCTATCATTCTGCATTTTTTAGTTGACCCTGAATTTAATAAGAGACAAATCATGTTGTATTATTTTTGATAGGTAAGCTGCATGACAGACTTATTCTCACAGGATGTCAAAGACACCACTATCTGAGAGGCTACAGATACGGCTACAAGGATAAGTAGTAGAGGAATAGGATTCCTCTGTGGCCTCATTCCAAAAATGCAGCAGGCCACAGTTGAAAGTAAAGGAGAAATATTTTGAAATCAATCCTAACCTTGACTTAATAACCCCTAGGACAAGAAAGCCCTTGTGGCCATTGCTATAAAACCAATCAGATGAAGAAAGGAGAGTTTCAGCTATTCAAAGTTCTGTTATTTGCATGTCTTTTATTTTAACATATCTACCCAAACCCCAGCTACCATCCCATGTAACACTGGTTTCTGGTGCCTGGCAGGCTCCGGTGTTTTAATGCTGCTAGTACATTGGGACATCTTTGTGTCTGTAAAAGAACCTAAATTTCACTGCAGAAAGGAAAGGGAATTGATCTACTCTGAGTCACAATTACAAATTCAGCTTCAGAGCACTTTGAAAGCTGCCACGAGGCATTCCCAGCAGGAATTAGTGTCCAGCTGGGACCAAGCAACAGTGTCTGCCTGACTTCAAAAGCCATAAAAATATAGAAGCAACACTTAACACTGGAAGAAAATGGCTTTTTTCCCTCTCCCTATCTTGCCTCTGCTGCTTGAATCACCACTTAGCATTGTTCAAAAACGGCTCCTTAAGAAGCCTCCATTCTGCTTTTTAGGAAGTACTAAATGAGAGATCAGGGCCAGATATGACCAGAAATCAGCTGTGGTGAAAAATGCTGATGTTGAAACCAAACACTTCACACCTGAAAAGGTGTTCACTGCCCAGGCAGAAAGGAAAAGAGGTGCGAGAAACACATACGTGTGTTTCTGTATGACCTCAGCTCTCTGTTCAGTTTACAATTCACAATTCACAATGCTTGTGCTGGACCCAAATAGAACAGATTATGAACAAAAGTCCAGTACTTGTATTCCTCCTGATTTTGGCTTGTGTCCTTTACACAAAAGCTCAAAGACTTTCCTGGCCAGTGTTTCTGGAAAGAGATTGGCTGGTATGGAAGTTTCTAGCTGCTCTTTGATTTAAAGTAGACTGACAGGAATTCATGCTGCCCCAGGAGAGGCTGTGGCTACCCTGGGCCAGCAAAAGACCTGCTGCACCAGGACTGAAATCAAGAGCAGATCTCAGCACCCATATGCTTCACCAAGGCACCTCCCACCCGCAGCAAGCATCTGAGTCACTCTACCCCATCAAACTAGAGCTTGTCTCTGTCTTGGGCTCCATGTTCCTCTCTAGACTGGACTATTCCCTAACCCACTAAAAATACATGAGATTGCACACCAGGGTCAGCCCCACTATGAACTCCACTACCTACCTGTGCTTTGGCACCTCAGCATGTCTCTTGGAATGTAACTGAGCACAGCCCACTGCCTCAGCCACAGACTGCACTGTGAGTCCTCTCATGTGAGCCAACATAGGAGGGAACAGATTAAAGAGACCTGAAATGCTTTGCACATGGAGATTAATGATATCCAGTGCCTTTAATGGCAGACATTAGCCCTCTGTGAAGTCACAGGAAAGAACCAGAGACAGAACAAAACAGAAGTCCCCCTGAAGTCTGGAATAAAGTCAAGAATGGGACTTCTGATAAGGTTTTCATAGTAATACCTTCCTCTGGATATACTAAAGAGAACACATTCCTACCCCCAGCAAGCTCAAAGTGCCTAAGTGCAACAGCTTGCAAGAAAAACAAAAAACTCCCCGACTTGATGCCAGGCTTTCCAAACCTGACACTTTAAAACCAACCATCACACAGGAAAACAGGGATACGCTGCCAACTCCATTATTCACAAGTGCAGATAAACCCTGATGACACAACATTTTTCATAAGTGATATTGTGACCAGGAGCAACACAAGTGCCTCAGTCTCCCCTTTCCACCTGGATGCATCTTTCTTGGCATGTTTGCTGCTGTGCTGTATTGCTTGGTGAGAAATTAGAATTCGAAGAGCAAGGATGTATCAGTCTTCTGACTCCAAGAAACACATGAGTCAGACAGCTCCTATTTAGTATGCAGGAGAGAAGTGTAAGTGCCTTTTATGGTTAAACATAGATGCTATCTTTGTTGAGGAGAAGAAAGGGGATGTCCCCATTATAATTTATGATGTATTTCTTCTAGCTCTAACTGACTGCATTTACAGTAAGCATCTTCTTTCAGAAGCAGGTAGGTTCATCTACAGTTTCACAGTGGTCACAGGAGGCTTTTCCTTCCCTCCTGGAAAGTATCCAGTCCTTTTACTCTCTAAGGACAGGGTAATCCCTCAAGAAGAGCAGAGAGCTGGAAACGTGCCACGGAAGACTGTCGCATCAGTTTAATATTACTGGTAACAATAAAGAGGGTCAGTGCCCAGCCCTAGAGACAGTGACGTGCATACTAAAGCTGCTGATTTTCTAGCCCCTGCTCCTTGAACAAAGTGATAGAGAGCTGTAGTGCTAGAACTGCCTGTAGCACACTGTAGAGAGAGGGTTGCCAAGGAGCCAAATGCAGCAGGAACTCACCTCATTGCTTGGAAAGACTCAGAATTGCAGCTTCTGCTTTGGACAGGAAACAGGGCGTATGAGCCTTGAGACTCTACCGTAGACATGCAGTCTGTGGGAGAATACAGCACCTCATTTTATGCCTTCCTGTTCTACTCCAAGCTTTCTTATGTGACCTACACAGGTGTGTGAAGGAGAAGTCCCAAACAAAAAGGTCCTCGTGGGATGGCAGCTGTGGAAGCCATGGTTTACCTTTCCCACCTGTGCTTCCCCACCCTGCTCTCTGTACACTGGAACTGCCTTCTCCAGCTCAGGCAGGTCAATTGCGCCGTTGCATAAGCATGGCCACAGTCACCAGGTGAGCTGACACAGCTTAAATATCAGGCTTTCACTAACCCCCATCATTTTGAGTGAAATGTGATAGGCAGCACTCATAAGAGCAGCTTCACCAGTAGATTACAAAGGAAAAGATTGTCCACAAAGAGCTAGTGACATTGGCAGCCAACTTGTGTGACGACATGAGTGCAGATAGAAAAGGATGTACCATGGAGGTGAAAGCCTAGTTTCAGAGAGTCTCAGAGCTCATTAAATCACTGAGTCTAGTAGCTAAGCACTTCTAAAGATATAAAACAAATCAAAGGGAAGGACTGGGCACATGTCACAATTACACCTTTCAGAGCGGAGGCCTAAAATAGATATTTACCTCTTGTCTTAGGCAGAAGATGCCCATTTCAGTAGCACAGCCTTTTCTCTGTGGTTTTCCTGCCCCCAAAATTCTTCCAAATCTGTTTTAACGCTGTTAAAAGACTTGTGCATTGTTTTTCTTCCCCAAAATCCTTGCTTACAGCCTGCAGGTATAAGCAGGCCTGCTGAGAACAAGAAAAAAAATTTACAGTGTGTTTTATGAAACAATATAATGTATGTAGCACTGCAGAGGTATGTGCTCCAGAAATCTGGACAATGTGAATGCCACATCTGTAAACGTACTCACAGGACTGAGACAGTGATGTAGGTATGTAAAGCTGTGCTCCCAGAGTAGTAATATTTGATATTATTGGCATACAAAAGAGCAGAGCACATTTAAATGCTGTTTAGTTGCTCCTCCTCTCAACATTACAGATCTTTAAAAAATACATTATCTTATCAGGCTTGGAAGAGCCTCATCTGTTGCTTCATATAAGAAGAATATATATCTTTACAACACACTGGAATACCATTGTTTATCACACATGGTGTATTATAATAAGAAATTAACTTTCTATACATCCTATTTGTGAAATAATTTCCAATGGCTCGCAAAGTTTTGGCTGAAAAGTGTTACTAGCTAATGTTGTCAAGGATGATGTCTCCAAACTGAATAACTGTGGCAAAAGTCTATTGTGTAATCGTGCTATTAGCCCCTCAGGCATTAAACTCAGTTGAAACTTCATAAGGGAAAAAAAGAGTAAAAATAAGAGAGAGGCTTCATGAAATTCCTGTGTTTTATTATGACAATTCAAACTAGCACCACTTCAAGTTCTTTATAGCTGAAACTGTCCATAGACTTCTAAAGATACATATGCCTCCCAAACCAGGAAAAGGCAGTATGGTCTATAATTAAACCTGGTCTACCAGAACACTGAAATAATTCCAAAATATTAGCTTATCCTGGTGGTTGGCTGAGTTGCTAAAAAGACTCCTTATTTCCCATGTTCCTTTAGCTGTAACTTTCCAGAATACCCAGATTTCTTCCTGCAATCAAAGAACTTGTAAGACTTATGAATGTGTTTAGTTTGGAGTAACTCCCCTTACATGATCTTAAATGAGAATGTCAAACTACTCTATCCTTGCTCTCCAGTCAGCCAACTCCAACACTGTGTTCAAATGAGCTAGCTTGAAATGGGAAGAAAGGATTTGAACCTCACATACACTTTCGTTCTGTTATGTGAGGACATTGGCAGGTTTAACAAGACAGCTGGATTCTAAATCAGTTCTCAGTGGAAAACATCTGGTCATTTCTTAAAAAAAAAAAAAAAGTGGAAAGGAAAAGAACATCCATGATGAATGAGAAAGAGGGCAGAAAATATTTAAATATTTTTGTAACGCCACCCTATAAATTAATGGTATGCTTTAGTGTGAACTCTATTCATTTCTGGTCACACATCCTGGGCAGAAACTGCAGTGACAGGGAAAAGCAAAGTCTCACGTGTTTTTTCTGTTCTGTGTTTGCCAACACACTTTTATCTTCTTTCACACATTTTGCTCCTCCATGTCATTTTGACTCTTCAGCCAGATCCTTTGTAATGTGAAAGGCCTTTTCTTGACTGGTATTGTCTGCTTCTGGAAATTCTCTTCTTAAAATGAAATGCCAGCTAGTAAGTTGTTGGTATCCCCATGGACGCTGAACTCCAAGCGATTGTTGGATTTTTTAATGACTTGCATGGTCCTTCTCAAACAAATTCCCACAGGAATCTTTCATGTTAATTAGAGTCACCCATCCTCTTGGAACAACTGCTTCACAACCTGTGAAGCTGCTGCTCTAAACCCCTGTGCTTTTGTCATACCTAAAGTAGTTCATGTATGTTTGGTGTCAATTCCCCTGTTATTACTGCTTCATTGACTGATTTCTCCAAGATCCCCCTCAGCAGCATGTATGCAGTATCTATTTACTGAGGAAAAAGCTGCTTGCACAAGCTGATAGTCCACCTCTTCAGACTGTGGGAGAGTTCTATCTATACAGAATGTCACATATATTTCACTAAAATTTCACCTGATCAGTTTATTCAGAGTAATTTCTTTCTTTAAAGTTACAGGACTCTCCTCACACCTCTGTGACCTAAGTTGTCTGTTGGGTATACTTCATAGCCAGGAATTACAGTATCTTATTGATTTTTGTCATTGCATCATATTTCAAGCTGTCTGTTGAATAATGTCTATGCTATCAAGGTCCTCTTCTACAGTAAGCAGGAGTGTCTAGGGCTGTCAATCTTACTGCCATTCATAAGTACTAACATCCACTAAAAATAAATTAGAACAAAAGTGATGTGACAATGAAAAGCTGTGATGTGAAGATATTGAAGAAAAAGGCTTTTGTCAAATTTGACTCGCATGGAATGTGTCATATAACACGACCCAAACTGTTTGACAAGAACAAATTATCACAGGAATCTCTATCAAAATAAGCCAAATCCATTAAAATATACAAATAAATCCCAGCGATGAGATCAGAGCCTGTATTACAGGAAACTCTCTTTACTAGGTTACACTATTGAATTAAAAAATAGCAAATGTTCCTATCAATAATCAATCAAGGGCTCCTATTTTTTTTATTATGGAGGAATTTTTAAACTCTTCAACCAAAATAAACTTCAAAACTAGATGGTGGAATTCCATAGGGCTACTATAATATTGAATAAAACAGAGATATAAATGATGAAAAAACCTGACACCAACAAAATGTAGATTAACTGCAGAAACAGACAAAAGGCCACAGCAGCAGATCAAAGAGACAGCAGCTTGGCAAAGTATGATGGAGCATTACCATAATGAATTTTGTGAGTAAGCAGTGTCCTTTAAAATAATTCTTTTGATCTCTTAAGAAGGCATTAACTATGATCAAGAAAGAGTTTACTTTGCAAAAAATAAAAACTGAATAGGCTTATATAGGATTTAACTTTAACCCATTTCCAGCACCTCCATCATGATGTTTCATAGATTTGTAACAGGCTTGCCCTGATTATCTAGTCTGGCCTTCTGAATTCCAGCCAAAAGAACTTCCTGCAGCAATTCCTGACTTGTACACTCTAAGAGCAATTTCCTCCTGTTTCCTTTCAGGATTAGGAATGAAAGTGAGAGACCAGTCAGACATTTAAATTTAACTAGATTCCAGACCAGTTTCCTGGACTAGAAGGAAATGCAGCTCATCAAATGCTTGAGTTGAGATTAAATTCAAGGTTTCCCTGTAACAAATGTAAAATTGAACCCTCCCAACCCAAGGGCAGATAGAGGGAGTTGGGGTGCTCTTAGGTCACTAAGGTAGGATAGTAAAGCCTGACATTAAAGACTTGAGAATCTGGGTTTGCTGTTCCCTCTGTTGCTGACTGCACAGTAGCTTGGGCAACAAACACTGCTGCCCAAACAGCCAATTCTGCCATCCCATTTTTCTCCATCCCACAGTAAAGAGATATTCACACACACAACACACTTTTCTCTCAGGAAAAACAGGAGCTATCAGCAGTCAGAGCTGTAGCTTTGCAGGGGACTGCAAACCAGCAAAAATGGGACTACAGTTGCTATGGGCAACTGGCTGCCTGTGTCTCTTCCTCGACCAGGCCTCCTCTGGGCTGTGCTGGGCTCTCAGTGAGCAGTCAGAACTGCAGTACCTCCTCAGGAAGAGTCCAGAAAATTGTTCTGTTCAGGTTTTGATCCAAACTAGACTAGCACGTCTACAGGAATCACAGAGCAGACTGTTGTCCATCCGGGCATCCAGCTGCTGCTGGTGCATCCCACAGGCCAGGCCGTGCACCAGCACATCAAAAGGAGCTGTAGCTCCATTACAGTGACATAATGAAGGTATGGGGCTAAGAAGTGTTTGGAGCGGGAGTCTGCTCCTCTGAGAAAATTTCATGGATGCTGTTAAAGGGGCCCTGGTTGTTTTCAAAAGAGCAAGTGAAATCTAAGGCAATGAAATCTAAGATCTGCTAACAATTATCTTCAGAGCCACCCTTGCTGCTGCCTTTCTCAGCTCTGTCCATCACACGGCTGCCTCAGAGCAGGAGCTGCATGGCAGGCTGAGCACTCTGTGGGGTGGGAAGCCATTATGCCTTATTAACTTTGAGTGACTATGCCTTTTGTGCAGGAACTGAATATAATTAAGACACATTTTCATCACTAAGCAGTTAGAATGAGCAGCTAGGCTAGCTCTTTTCTCTTCAACATACCTGATTAGTGAATTTGTGATAAATAGCAATGCTGAAGTAAAAGCTGAAATTATTTCTTGACAAAACAATAATAACACCAGCCAAAAGTAGAAGGCAAACGAACAGTGACTATGTATTATTTAAGCCACATAGAGATCTGATGCAAAAGGCAGGTATCTCATTTCAGAAAATGAAGGGTTACTTAAAATGTGGGAACAACACAAGTTCCTTTCCATACTTAATATGGCTGTTGACTTTGGAAGATTCCATTTTCCAGTCTTGACTTAAGCTACAGAAACTGCCAGAGCCATTTTAAATTATTTAAAAGAGGCTTCCACAAGCTGGATATCCCTTCTACCCTTGTGGGAATTCCTGCAAGGAACCGATCAGGCTGAAATATGCCAAAAAACAATGTTTGGCATAAGTGAGTAACTGGCTGCTGCTGCTACAGTAATTTAAGAAAGGGAGCAGCTGGGAAAGACTGTTTCTCATGGTAACCCTTTCCATGTGTGTCCTCCACCCAGATGTAAAGTCAAAGACCCTCCTCTCAAAGGAGCAGCTTTGAAGTTCTTAAGTGATATTTAACTCCAACAACATAGACCCTTTATCGCTGGTATAAAGCAAGCAGTAAAATAAGGTACCACACCCCAAAGTCTCCAGGACTTCGAAGAGAATGTTAATGCAGAGGAAGGAGACACAACCTTGCTTTGCTCAGGAATCCTAAGAATTGTGCTACATTTTAACAGCATTGTTTGAAGTCAGAGAATGCAAAGCTACTCAGAGAGATTTTTATCTCCTCAACTCAAACAACATTGGTAATAGAGACTCCACCATCTGAGTGCGCCTATGACCTGATTTTTGGCTGCTTCTCTGAGATACTTTTGAATTCATATGCTTTTAATTTTTGAAAGAAAAAGTGTTTGGGAAAGGAAGTGAGCATGAAAAATATATCTGCAATCTGGGAGCTACAGTTAACAGAAAAGAATCGTCTGTTTCTTGTTTATGTATATAAACACACAAAGTGATGCTGAAGGACTCTAGATTCCCGAGTTTTTCAGAGTGTAATGAAAAAAGCAGTCCCCATAATCTTATATACAGATTGATGCTATTCACCCATGGAGGAGAAGCAATAGGGTCTCACCACTCCCAACAAGCATACTCTCCCCACTCCCAACAAGTAATTCCCAGAACCTTGTGGTACTGATACAAGGAGTTCCACAGACTCTTCATTCAGCCACTATGTTTACATAAATGGAAAACATTTTGATCATGCAGTTGAATGGTAGATTTCCATCTATTTAACACTGTCAGAATTATTTCATGATAGAGCAGGGCCAAGTATCTAATACCTTTGTATTTCTTGAGTGAAAGCTGGAAGAGAAAGGGGGAACATATTCATTTGAGCAAAACGGCTTATTTTCATTGGTAATGTCACTTCCATCCAAATTCTCTCCTATTATTCTACAAACATCCACACTAGCTGCTTTACAGCTATAAATAAACATTCAAAATGCTCAAGAATGGCTTATAACTCTGTGCAAATGGATGTATCATATTCACATGACTACTTGTGGAAGAACTGTTCAAAAAACAAGCTGAAAAAGGCCAGAGAGCTCAGGGGGAATGCCATAAAACTTGGGCCATCGAGCACACAGAACAGTCTGCTCTCAAAGTAGAGCGGCAAACAATTAATGAGAAATGTATTGGATGACAACCCTTATCAGCCACTTCTGAAATAATTGCGAGTATGTTTACAAAACTCAGAGCATATTCAATGACAATTTGAAAAGTGAGTATGAAGCTCAATTCATTAAATAGGTTAATTATTTCAAATAGTTCAACCACTTCCTGTAAATCACAATCTGAAGAAAGCAGCTCTGCCTGAGAAGGGCTTCTATTTGGCATGGCCTTCCTATGCCTTCTGGTTTATGTAGCCTGCAATGGCTCCAATACTTGTGTCCATGCACTTGCTCACTGCTTTATA
The DNA here is from genome assembly GCA_013400215.1 of Cisticola juncidis. Taxonomy (NCBI): domain Eukaryota; kingdom Metazoa; phylum Chordata; class Aves; order Passeriformes; family Cisticolidae; genus Cisticola; species Cisticola juncidis. The sequence goes on from VXBR01000875.1 coordinate 55,654, forward strand.
AGGATTTTTAATGGGGTTAAAATGGACTGTTTAAATCCACTGCAAAGCAACTAACACAAGCTTCTCCCCATTTTTGTCAACACCGTGAACATAGAGGATTTGTGTGGATAAGCTTTACTCCAGAGGTACCCTCAAAAGGTTGCTGTTTGCACCTCTCCTGAGGCTGCACCACCCAGCAGTTACCTGGCCTCTTCCTGCTGTGTCACCGATACCTCCTCAGTGGGGCATCAAAGCCCATTTCCTCAGCAAGGCGGGACACGTCTCCTTGGCAGGTCATTTCTTCCGAGGATATTGCCGTCTGTCTCCTCAGAGGGTCGCTGTCATCCATTTCTTCAGGAAGGCAGCCCCTGTCACCTTCGCAGGCACCTGAGGCCACCTCCTCAGCAGGGCGCTGTTGGCCATTTTCTTGCTGAGGCAGCGCTCATCCCCTCAGCGGGCACTGACAGCTGTTGGCAGGCACTGGCACCCCTCTCCCCTGCATGGCAGTGGCTGCCATCCCCTCAGCAAGTGCAGGCGCTCATCTCCTCAGGTGGAGCCCGTTCCTGTCTCTGTGGTGCCGGGCACTTGCCAGCAGCCCCTCTGGGGCCCGGCGGGCCGTGCCCTGCGGTACCCGGCTGCCTGCCAGCTGAGCGGTGCCTGTGGCGCAGTAAGGCGGCTGGGGCCGGGCAGCGGGGCACGCAGCTGGCACGGCAAAGGGTGGGGACTCACGGTGTTTCCTCAAGTGTCTGCGGCCCAGAGAGACTGCAGGATGGCAGCAGGGATCCCGGAGTGTCAGCATGTCTCTGCTGCCACAGAGGCTGCAGCACGACGGCAGGACCACACATGAGGGAAGTCACAGTGGCCCATCCCCACACGAGGGGAGCAGAGCCCTGGTTTGAAAGCCCCAAGGAGCAGATGAGGCAGTGGGGTGTGCAGGTACAGAGACCAGGGCATCCTCTGGTCAGCACCCACAGAACCTGCTGTGTGTCAGTGAGGGCTGGTCCTGTGGTCTCAGTCTGAGCCGCAGTGACACTGTGTCGAAAGGGAGTGAATGCACTGACTGATTTGAGTCTACTCCCATCCCTGCTCTCTACATGACAACAATGACACACAGCAGGTGAAATCCTGGAGGCCATGGTGACTGAGCTCTGCCAGAGTGTGAGACTTTCACCCAGCAGTACTTGACACAAAGAGATGATGCCATTCTGGAGTCCTGGAGCAGAGTGAGAGGCCTGGAATTTGTCCTCTGCACCCTCGGGCTGTGAGCAGCCGCGAGGGATGGAACAGCTGCTGCTACTTCCTTGCACATTTGATGGCCGGGATCATCTTTCTGAGGAATTGCCAGAAGAATGGCAAAGGATAAAGCTGAAGATATCCAAAAGCCTGCAAGCCAGGTAAGTCTGCTCTTTTCTTGCTTCCCCCTCAGACACTGGCCTTGTACTAGCTCCCAAGTACTAGAGAAATGGCAGACTTGGTAGGTTCTATTAAGTGCAATAGTGGAAAAAATTTTTGAAAAGTTTTGAATGCACAGACCTGAGAAAAATTTAGTTTAACAGGTTCTGAATAACAGAGAATATGCTATTGCTTCTGACAGTGAATGAGTCTTTGGAGAATGAGACCCTGTGTCCCTTGTTATCTCACTAAGCTCTCAGGTATAGATAGAGCAATAGGAAACTTGAAAATTTACAGATTTTGCCAGTTCACACTCATGCCCAGGTATATCCATGGACTGAATTTGTTAGAAAACCTTAAAACTAATGTTTTTCTAAATACTTATATATTTGTGTAAAAGCATTTGAATTGAAACTATCTGTGCTTACTAGACAGACATGTCTAGCTGTATCAGTCAATATACACCCCTACTTACTAGAAAACTCTACTGACCATGTTTGCAATTTGAATTGCTGTAACAAGAAGAGTGTTAAAGGAATGAAAATCATGGTAAGGGAGCAAACTGGAAGCCTTTCTATTCGTATTACTTTGGTTTTGAGTACTTTTTTTTACCTTAATGTAGTTGGAACATAATTTGTATCCGTTTATTTTTTAAAATCTATTCTATTCCAAGCATCTTAAAACAGCTGGCTAAAAGGTAGGGCACTGTAGCGGTGTACCTTAAAGTTGTTATCTTAATTTGTGTTGGTATGTTCTGTAACTGCCTGTTATTGTTAAGCTGATGATTTGTCCCTAAGTTGTACCTTCCCTTGAGGTGTCCCTCAATCCCTACCCTGCCCTTTTTTTCAGATCCTTCCTTGTCAGTCCTTGAGACCCAGCCCCTGCCTAAACCCCTCCTAGGAATTCTCCCATTCCTCGACGCCCCATTGATCCACATGATCTTTCCTCCTCCCCCTATCCCTGCCATTGCTCCCAAAAACCTATCATTTTGAGTGAGTCTCCTCCCATCCCTCTTCCTGATTGGTTGTGTCCAAGTTTCCACCCCCTGATCCTTCCCTACATATAACCTGATGTTCTCTAGCTGAAATTGCCCCTCCTGCCTTGTCCTTTCAAGTAGATAAATCTTGGACCATACCAGTGGAAAGCCTTCCTCTTGTTCTTGCCCCCAGCCTCTGCCATGACTCAGAAGATCACCACGGCTCATCCACAAGCCACTGCTCCCATCATCTGCTCAGGAGTAGTGGCCCCGCTGATACCAGTGCTAGGGGATGTTGCCAGTGGCAGAGACCAGCTCCTTAATGATTTCAGCTTTATCAGAAACAGTCTGGGAAGGGGGTCCGTGGGTTGTGCACACACCACCGCTGCTCCCGAGACGGCGTGGAGGAGGAGGGTGCCAGCTCTGTCATCTGGCAGATCTGGGTCCTCCTTCCTCATCAGAGTCCTCAAGAAGACACATACTGGTTTCAGGTCCATGGTCCCCACCCTATTCCTGGTTCATTTATTTAGGGTGACGAAGGTGAGGGATCTTGACTAGGGCTTTGATGCTGTCCCACATCCCCTCTGTTCAGAGGTGTTACTTAAGCTCTCTAGCTGCCTGGTGGCTCGTGACTCATTGTTCCAGGGGTCTCCACTAGACAAACTCTCTCTCTCCAAAGTCTCATGGGAATCCAGCATTTGCATACTGGGTGACCTCCTCCTCCTCATGGTCTCGGTGGTTCACCATCTTGGAGGAGAGGGGAGCAGCGGGGCCAATACCTGATGGTAATGCAATTTACATTACAATAAAACATCCAACAAACAGTTCATTATCTTCATTAACTTATAACATTGGAACTTCGTACCAATTCTAACAATTTAGGCTCTACAGGGGCAGAGCTAGCCAGTGGACCCTGGTCAGGGCACTGTAAGTATCCAGCAAGCCTCCCATTGCCAATGCTCTTCTTCTGCACTGTCTTTTTTTGATTCAGGCAACAGTGTTTCACCTCTTCAGACTCCGTGGCATTTTCTTACTGTTTTGCACTAGCACAGGGTGTTACAAACTGAACTGCAGTATTTTTAGGATAATTTAAATGGAAAATATAACTAAACCCACACATTAAAATCTCCCATGCATCTTCAGATTGGAATTGCCTGACACTGTCTTTCACATTCCTTTATTTCCCAAATCCAATCTATGTCCCAATAACTCAGTGTGCCCTGAAATATCCAACAAGACTTACATACAAAGTGGGTGTTTGTGGCCTTTACTAGTTAAGGAAACAATTTACTGCTAAATTGTTTCTAGTTATATGTATTAGATTGCTGCTATGTGATATTTGCTGTGGGTTCATATGCCATATAATCTGTGTGCTTTATAACCTATAAAAGATTAATCATAAAGGCAAGCTGTATCTTTATCACAATCAAGGTAAAAAAACCAGCTTTTATGGTTGCCTGTTTTTTATTACCTACAGATTTTATAGTAACTATTAGATCTAAGATAAAAAATTTATATATGTTCAAAAAGTTCAAATGCAGCCAGGAAAAACTTTGCAGTCAGGAGAACACCCACAGTAAATGCAAGAGGGAATGCTATGAAGTAGGTATCAGTGTATTGGTAACATTACTCAGCATGAACTAAGAGTGTATTTCTCATGACTGACTTTTTCACATTGTGGGTACTAGAAAATAAGTCTTGGGTTTGCATTCCAGGTTCACTTGCTTAATTGATTATGCAGACTACTAGTAGACTGTTTCTCACCAAAAGCTCTACCTTGCCCAAAAGCCTTTTGGCTGCATTTAACCCACTGCTTTGCCAACAGGATCTAATAATTAGTAGACTTTCTCAGAAAGGAGCTGCAACCAGGGATGCTATGGGGGAAAAAAGTAGTAGAGGAAGGCCTTCTACACATTTACTACATGTAAAAATATCTAATTTGTTGTCTTATGATGCTTGCAATGTAAGCCATATCAATCCTCCTTTTTTTGGTTGAGAGAGGATGGATAAGAGGTGAGTCTCAGAAATACTGAGCAGAGGGCAGCTCTCAGCCAAATAAACAGTTGATTTATCAAGGAGCTCTTCCTGTTGCATTATTAGGTTATGGCATCAGACAAAATGCACAGGGATGTGGCTTTGTGTTGTCTCTTATGATGTAGTAGAGTTGTCTGAAAATATGTTTGCTTTCTTTAAGGATTATCCCTACCTCCCAGCACAGCTTTTTCATATGTAAAAATTTCAGTTACTTTCATCCCAGGAAAATTATGCAATTACTGGTTACCAAAATCATCACAGTATAAAACCCGCAAGACCGGAAGTGGAACGGTCAGAAGGGATGAGGTTTCTCCTCAGTTTGTTTAAAACTCACTGCAATTTCATTTTTCTCACAAAAACCTCTGTGTTTTAGTGCTAAAGAGTCAGTACAGATGCAATATTAAACATCTAGGACTTTCTACAAAACTACAGTAGGCAAGAGTCTTGATATTCCTAATGTAAAAAGCAGGTTGAAATTTGTGAATTTTTAAAAATTAAGTCTTTCGGGCTTTCATTGTACAAAAGAGCAAAGCAGATTTTAACAATCATGTGTATGTCCCTTCTCTGGTTTTAAGATACTGGTCATGCCTGTTTTAATGTCACCATACCACTTTTTTTCCATATACAAAACCAAGGAAAACAAGGCAAGACCAGACTCTTCCCAACAACTACAAAATACTGGAAATTTTCAAATGGTCTTTCTTAAAAAAAGAAAGAACACCATGTAGAGAGAGGAAATATCTTTGAAAGGAATACAGAAGATCTCTTTAATAATGCCTCCAATGCCCCTCTGTTGTCAACCAAGTATTTCTGTATTCAGTTGATTCCACTTCCCTATGATGAGTGGAATGTTCCTACTCCTTGGTTATCACTATGAGATTTGATTCTGGGCAAGCTGACAGAAATATACCATGGCAGCAGCATCTTCAAATTATGAACGGTGCAGGATTTCTGTGTAAACATCAATTTTTCCAGATTGCTACTGCCTGAAAGCTTCAGAAGCTATGCTTACAACTTGTGCCTACTCTAATAAATCTTGTGAATGTTTATGGGCAAAAATGTAGCTTGCAGCAGTGCTGATTATAACAGCTCTGCTAGGGCATGCCAGAACCAAGGCCTGACAACCTGAGTAATGCTGAAGTGTTGCACCTGTTCACCTTAATGCTAATGCCTTCTTACATCCTTAGGCCAGCCCAGAGTGTACAGTCCTACTGCTTCAAAAGCCTTTCTGAGATTGGAGAGAACTGTCCCACTGTTGGAAAATAGGTGCTAAGTAGCTTGCATTAAGACTGTCAAACTGGCAGTCCAGCTCCATCTGGATTCTGAATGATTTTCCATCATCATGTAACAGTATAAGGTTCATTTGCCATCTGGCTCCTGAATCAGCTGCTGTCGTACAAGCAGCACCCAGCTGGTCCAGGGTCAGAATTAATTTGTTATTTGGGTATATTCATTTTTAGGTTTCCAGCTTGGGTAATTCTCCTTGCTGACTGGTTATCAAAGGGAGTTGTAAGCAGTTGTTGTTCCTGGAATAGTGGGAAACTTTAGCAAGCCCTGTAGTGGCACTCACTGAGGTCAGCGCTTCAGTAGCAGAGAAGACCTGGAGCAGACATTGTTACAATAACTGGGGGGTCTGCATGCACTGAGTTCATTGGCTTATTTGGAACTCAGGCACTTCTGCCTCTTTCTTACTGATTTTGGTTGGTGGCTCTAGGAACAAGGAACACTAAAGTGAAAAAAAAAAAAGAGACAGAGAGAGAGAACCATCTTTAAATGTCTTACATTTGGGACCTGACTGTTGAAGTTCTGAAAAATAATTATGGCTTCTAAAAACTTTAGCATATTTGCTTTATTCTGTTGGACATCATCAGTCCTCTCACAGTATCAGTTGTTTATCCTTTTCCCCAAGCTTTCCCTGAACATATCTGGTTCAAAGGTGTAATGAAGAGAACTCATTCAATAAAAGATTCTCTTTGCCCCAAGGAAGCTGTGGCATGGAGGAGTACTTTGCCATGAGCACTCCACGAACACACACAAGGGGTAAAAGAACCATTGGTTGTGGAGCTCTTCAGCTACTGGAACACTTCATTTCTCATTTTTCATCTTTATTTCTTTTAAAGTCCTTTGTAATAAAGCTACAGCCTGAAGTGGAAGAACTCACCTTAGCTGTAAAACTTCACTGCAAGGCAGCAAATTGCACTGTAGCATAATATCAACCTTATCTAAGATTCATGGAATGAATTATACATATTACATTGCCTTAAAAATGAAACCTGGTGAAGTATTACTGTAATTTGAAAATCTAAGTAGATTTGTACAGTGAGATTTAAAATTTAAACCTGTTTAAATATTAAGCTGATTGGGAAAAAATATTTTTGAGAAATGGTATTCAATAGGAAATGAATCTCCATTCAGAAGAAAGACAGCCCCAAACTAATTTTGTCATAAGAACAAACCATTAAAAAACATATTCACTGAGCAACTTCCATCTGGGAAAGCACATAAAATCACAGTCACCTGAACACGTTAATGCCCATTAATGTAAATTCATGCTGAATTAGGAATTCAAGGGAATGCAGGTATCATCCCTCCAGGATAACAGAAATTTTGGGCAATATGGATTGTGCTAAGTGTATTTCATTGATTTATTTTGATCAAGTAAAAGAAAACAATTACTGTTGGTAGGGGATGCAGGACTTTTTGTGTGTATTTCGAACAGCAAAAACCATAGTGGCAACTGAATCCCAGGGTCTCAATTGCTGCTGTCTGTTCTCAGGTGAAGTGGTGTTTTAGACCACGTCCTCCAGCAACCTTTACCTCGTGTCACAGCGGAAGAGACACCTCTGTGAAAGCAAAGTGGCAGTTTTTATCCTTGATCTGCTGCTCAGTTGACCAGATCAAGGACCACACTGATCTTTCGTATTATTAACATTATTCTGCTGGATTTTAAATTTACCTCTTCCTCTGTAAGTGTTGCAGAATTTTATAGGTACCATTTCTGGCTGAATAATGATTGACCAGGATGCTGTTTACATAGCAGCATTGTTCAGCTCCGATAAGGATGGTGGTAGAATGTTTTACTTAGCAGAAAGGAGAGACTTGCCCAAACACTGTCTCACAAATGTACTTACATTAGTGAGGTCATCTTGAAACTGATCTGAAATCAGGCATCGGTTTTAATCTCAGCATTACTTGGTATGCTTCATACACCATGTGTTCTCTAAACAAATGTGCACTAAAGCAGGCTGGTGAAGTTAACCAGACAGATGGCTGAAATCCCACATGTGAGATGGATTGGTAAATGAATAGGTAAGGACATGGATGGGTGTTTCAAAAGGCAGAGAAAAGGGTAGTTGATTACAAGGCTAGATAGAAAATGGAAGGTATTATAAAAAGAAATATGGGATAATATAAACAGAGCCCTTAATCCAGTTGACTGTAAATCCCTTTTTCTTAATTGGTTTAGAAACTGTGGGCTGTAATGTGAGACAGAGGGCTCTCAGCTGCTTTTCTTCTTTGCTGTCTGGAATCACATTAAGTGGGAAACAATAGCAGAGCTGACATCTCCTTGTCTGTAGGGGCACTTGGAGCTAATCTGCTATTGAGACTAATACAATTATATGGGATTATAGGATTGCCACTGATATACAGATTAGGGAACTCCCAAAGGGAGCTGCATCTTGGGGTATTACAAAGGAAAAAAATATACAGAGACCCCGATTATCCAGAAGTCAGGGGGAAAAGCCACAAAGACACATTCGGATTTATTTTTTGCAGATTTCTGTGCTTGCACAAGGTTCTCAACCCAGGAGTAGGCAAATAATGCAAAAGACTTTAATATATATTGCTTACTCCATACACAATGCTCAGGTGCTTTCCTAAGCAATCTGAAGTCAAAGACAAAAATGCTTATTTCAACTGCTGTCTTGTAAGGAAACCACTTTAATGCAGCAACTTGAAATGAAGGCACAACCTAGATGCAGATTTCATATAGCAGCTAGCTGTCCTTGCTCTCGCCCTTCCTGTGCATACACAACATGTAAAGACACCAGCCCCTAAACAGAATGATGTAAAGTCTCTTGGGTGAGTTCTGAATGCCCATAAATACCACAGCTGTGAGCCTGGTCCTTACATCCTCTCAGAATAATGAGAACAGAGCAGGGTTATCACAGCCCACCATGAATGTGTGTGCTGTAGGCATTGAGCTGACACTTCTGCTACCAGCTTCTGGGTGCCTTAAGCCTTTAATGGCTTACACTCTTAACAGCACCATAAGGTGTGTAAATAAAAATGTCCTAAATTTAAAGCTTGTTAACCAACTCACCACAAATCACATAAAAACCTTCATTAGTGTAGATATCCCAAGTCTCTAATTACCAGGCCATGTTTCACATATAACCCCTTCAATTAATATATTTCATACATATTATTTTTCCCTGGCCAGTTGGCAACAAAATGTAAGCATGCTGTTCCCATCACTCCTATTCCCAACTCCAGGACAAACAGCTGCAATGCTGTTTAACAGCACTTGCTCATTTGACAATAGCAAGTAAAAAACATCAGCATAGCTTCCCGCTGCCTGTTCTAAGGTTGGTACAGACATATAATAAGAGATTGTGAATTCTAGCATAGGAAGAAAAACAGAAATGTGAACATGAATATGATGATCTCATAGCAATGAATCATGGCAAAACAAGGAATAAAATTTGACTGACAGCAAAGCTCAGTACTTGCTGGACCATATGGTTGTAACTCAGACCTGGCCGTTACCAGCTGCGGTTAAGGAGAGGATTGGTTTTCTCATTCACAACTTTAAAATATTTTTTCCACACACCCAGGGTGAAATTATAAGAGAAAAATTATAAGAGAACAAATGCTGCTGGTTTTTCTTTTTTAAATTTAGACGAGTGCATTTTTTATAATACTAGAGAGTTTCTCTCTAAAAAACACGTTCTATGTACCTTAACCTGGAGGATTTTGGCCCTCGGTGAGAGTTACTTATGGGCCTAAGCATCCTTGGGAATTCATCCTACATTTTCTTTTAGCCAAAGCATAAAGCAAAGTTGCCTTCAGGTCCTGAACGTGTGTCAGGCACTACTCGAGTGCCAAGACAGTTTTAAGATTAAAGGAGTTGGGTGGTTGTCTGGCCTCCAGCTTCATTCATCCCTTTCTTCTTGAGCAGAAGATGAGACTTGATCTTTCTTGGTGGTGCCTGAGGGTAGGTTTCAGGAATTGCCTTCCAGTTGTCTGGTGTCATCCTTTAACACACAAAAGCCAGTTCCTCTGTCTGAACCAAGCTGCACACACTGTATATTGTGTTATATATGGATCTGGAGCCTGAAACACTGCCTGAGCCTGAAGCACTGCCTGAGGGACTGACCTGGATTACTTCCCTAAAGAGATCATGCTACTTGCCAGGTTTAGCTGTCATCTGAGAAACATCCAGCTACTGCAAACCCGCAAAAGAATAGTCAGGAGCTGATTCTAAGAAGCAGCTCAATGATGGAGGAGGACATAAGACAAATTTCTTTAAGGAAGCTTAATTCTAATCATGGCCTCTGTGTGAATAAATCAAGGTCTCTTTACTTTGTACAGACCTTCTCCCATGTTGACAGCAGGTTTGCAACAAGATGAAAAGTTGGCCTTTTTGTGGATATTCCATTATTCACTAGTTGCTTACCTCCCTTGATTCAGAAGGAAAATAGCTTCCTCTTGCCACATTGCTGTGCTTGGGCTCAATTACTGCTCCAGCTTCTATTTTCTTTTTTCTTTCTTTTTTTTTCTCCACCCTCCTCCTACTCAAGTCTTCTCTCTCCCCTTTAAGAGGAGATTTCCCTCTAATCTGCATTTTTCTGTCTTTGTAACAACTTCCAATCACTAATATTAAGAAGCTCCTGCAAAGGCTAATATAGTATCATGAAGCTGGAGAAGTAATGCCCTGACATACTCAGTGCAGATGAAGTTTCAGCTCCAATACAGAACAGGCTGCCTGCACATTCTGAAAAAACTTTAGTGTCAAAAACCTTACTTATTTTGGTTTTTGCTGGGTTGTGTGGCTGAGTACAAAACAATACCTCAATACCTCTCCCTATAGATCTAGGCTTGAAAATACAGTATATTCATCTTTTTTTCCCTTTGTCTTAGCAACTGGGAAGCTGTAATTTATTTTTTATTTGTGGAAAAGCTCAGGTTCTGAAAGCACTCTCTCTAGGACATAGGTCATCCAAGCTTATTCAGCAGACTAAAAGTCTGTACCCCCAAATTAGATGAAACAGAGATTAGCTTCAATCACTCTGTGTTTGAAAACTGGACTGAGTGGGTGAAAACAGAGAGTATGAGTCTGCCAAAACCCTTGGGCATTTAATCTGACTTAATGTGAAGACCTTTGTGGTAGAACTGACAGCAAGACCAGACCCTGTGCTTTCAGATTCCTGTGTGTGAGAGAGATGGATGCAGCTTCCCATCTGGCTGGGCACTGGGGCAGAGAGAGATGCAGGTGCAGCAAGGAATGTAAAAGGTAGATAATGTGCAGCAGGAACAAGAGTGCTACACAAAGCACTTTAGAGTGGACAAGTGACAGTGTCTTGTTTTTATAGGTAAAGAGCATTTTGTCGAGGTCTGAAGTGGGTTGGAGACTAGAGTTTACTGAGGTATTTTGTGAGGGGAAGTGCAGCTTGGAGGGAGGGAGAGTGAGCCAAAGCAGCTCTAAGAGATGAAGTCAGAGGAAACAGACTGCCATGCAGAGAGCTGCTGGTGCAGCCCTAGGAGGGCCACCTAGAAATGAGGCCATCTCTTACACATGTGTGAGATGTCTGGATACCTGTCACAGAACTGTTCACTTACAGCCTACAGCATGTACTGTGCAGTGCTTCAACAATTCCAAGCAAAGATGGGAGCAGGAGCTTTCTCCTGAAGCCTGCAGTGTTTGACCAGTGTTAGACCTTGTGCCTCTCTCCCAGAGCTGCCACAAGGAGCCATGCTGTAACCTGTGAGTGACCATCAACAAAACAGAACCCAAAGCAAAACTGCAAGGATCCATAGGTTTGATTTCCCACATTCCCACTGGACCTGAAGTGGAAATAAGGGTTGCAGCCAGCAATAGCCTTGAAAATATGAGCAGGTGAGATAAGTTTATCCTCAGTTAGCAATGCTGTGCTTTAGGAATGCTGTGCAGGGAGCTTGACCACGGCAACCTTTACAGCACTTTCATAAATCACCTGCAATACTTATATCCATGTGACCACAGATTTGCTTAGGCAGACCTGTGGGATCCACCATAAAGCTGAAGTACCCTGAACCTACAGGAGCATGTGTGGGATTCAGAAAATGAGCGAGCCTGAAGATGTACAGGGCAGATTAGGTTCCTGCATACCTAAGCAAGAGATCACAAATACTATACAGCACACAGTGGAGGAAAGTTAACTCAGTCACATTTCTCTCCAAGTGATCTACTATACAACTTCTAATTGGGATGCAAGTGACACAGAATTACTTGTAATAACACGAAAAGAATCGATAACCCCATTTGTTCACAGATATAACCTGAGTTTCTCAGGTGTTTAATTGCAATAGCCACCTGTCAGCAAAAATATTTGTTGCAATTTTGGTTTACACATTTATAGAGGATTGAAAAAGTGAATACGATGAATTATTGTTCAGTCATTACTGAAGAAATACAGCTCCAATTCAAGAGTGGGCAAAAATACTACTCTGCTGCCAGATATATATACACAGCTTTAATCTTGGTTATATATGAGAGGAGCTGAATGTTTATGGCTTTCTAACCAAGGGACTATAAACTTTGAGAATAGACAAAGACAGAAAAGAAATGTAATTCAAATGAGTATGGAGGGTCAGTCGGAATTAAGAAAAGAGAAAGGAGAGGGGAGAAACTGATTTAATTTAAGCAGCATTAGGGGACTAGATATTAAAAATGTTATTTCCCTGGTGCTTGACTAAAAACTGCCTTGTAGACATGCAAGGCTGTTTCTCATAATCACAAAAGGTATTAACATGTGCATGGAATGACAATGAAAATTCACTAAGAGCAAGGTTTCTAAGAAGGAAATTACAATTTTGGGGTGTTTCTGCCATGGGTTGTTTGTCTTAGGACTCACAAAGTCTATCTTTGACTGATCCTTCAAATGTGTCTGAAAAGTGAGAAGATGAATGTTTAAAACCAGAAACTCCAAATATCAAAGACCTTGTCCTGTAATAAGAGAGGAAAACCCATTATTTGCTCTGTATAGCTCTCACAGACTGCTGTGGGATTTTAAATACTGAAAATATCCTAAGATATACTTTTGATCCCAAAACATTTTACAAAACAATGTATCTGTCAATAAGCATCAACACAGATAAATGCATTCTGAAATTCAGCAACCACACAGAGGTGTTCAGCACCACAGCACAGTAGCTCAGGACTAAAGTAATGGACAGGAAGTATTGTAAGCAAATAAAATTGTGGGGATGAAATTTGGGTGACAGAAAGTAGTATTCCGAACTACAGCCTGATTAGATCAGTTTCTTAGACTTCACCTAAGAGCTCACTGGATTTTTAATGACCAAAAATATTTCTAGAGTGATCAGGCCTTGGCTATTCTACGTAGTTTCCAGCTATTGTTCCAGAAGGCTCTGGCATAGACACAACCTTCACAGCAACAGCTGAAGTCCAGACAGAATGTTCAAGGGTGTCTGAGAAAGTACTAGACCTGTGTTCAGGCATCTGAATCCCAGCCCACGTCTCAACTTAAAGATACTAGAAGCATTCACCTAACACTGTGAAGAGACAAATAAGAGCTATCATAGGGTAGTGTGGTGAAAAAGAGCAGTGGGGGTAACAGCTGACCAGTTTCTCACAGCCATGAGTGATGGAGTAATCCTCTGCCACATAACTCTTCAAGCAATCCAAAGTGGGGATATACCAGTGAGATGAGTTTCTGTTCACTCTGGGATACTTCACTTCCTTCACATCAAACAAGAGAGATGGACAAGAATATTTTCTACCACCTAGCTGCCCAAGGGCTGGTGCAATGAACATATAGGGGAGTACACAATTAATGCTGCCTGAAGACCTCTTTGTGTTTTAGTGTGATATGGGAATCAATGTGTTAAAAAGAAAGCATGTTCATATTTTACACTTGCCTGCTTTTAAACAATATTAACAAGATTAATTCAGACCCTTTAGAACGTAGAATGAAAGAGTATTTAAAATCTTCTAAAACTACACACTGTGAGCCCAACAGTCTGTAACTGCCTTGTTAAAATATAAAACTTTTCAAGCTAACAAAATGGATTCATGGATAGCAGGTCTGGAGGGATGAACTATTACGCTCATCCACTCTGACCTCCTGCACATGACACAGTCCAGAGCATTTCACCCAGCAATACCACCATCAAGCCCAGAAATTTATAGCTGAACTGTGCCATTTCTTTCACAAGGAAGGACATCCCATCTTGATTTAAAGACTCTAGGCGATTAATTTACCACATCCCTTTACCATCTGTTCCAGTGGTTAATTATCTTCTGTTAAATGCGTGTCCTATTTGCAGTCTGATCTTTGTCAACTTTAGACTTTTATCTGCCTCTCTGCGTGGACATGATGACTCATAATACTTCAATATTTTCCATACATTAGGACTGAAATGTGATGCCTACACTGAACATTTCAGGTTTGGAGTTTTGTTTTGGTTTCTCTTGTTGAAATCTTAACACAAAGACTTTCAAGGCATTGGCACAACACACTATAATATTTCATTTTGGAGCAATTTCAATGACTCAGTGTTAATGGCATATAGTATTCCAGATTTTGAGGAGTAAAAATATTATGTGCACTTCATCTGTTTGTTTAAAGTGGTTTTTCCTAATGAAGGCTGTACTGTGCTGAAATGTGGAAGCATGAGTTTGATCTAGTGGCAGGAATAAGGAGTGCTGAGAGTTTTAATTCTTCTACCCTGTTCCCAGTTCTGCCACTGCAATTTGATTTGTGAGCCAGGCAAAATCGCCTCACTCAAATGTACTCAGAAGGCTGTTACAAAGTGCATGGAGATTTGCTGATTGAACCACACTAAAAAACAGTGTCTGCCTCTTTTGAAAGCTTAGTAACTTTAATTAAAGGGATTTCAAAGTCCAATCCCTACCCCAAACTTTTGAGTTCAAAGTGTATGATACCATTATAAAACACATTTTATCTACCAGTATATAAATACATTTTTGTGACCAACCAGACACACCCCTTTGGACTAGCATGTGCATATGTAAAATATAATTGTGGTGCTAGCATTTTTCTATTATTTAACTTTGATTATTGTAATTGCCATGCTCCCTTTATAACCTTATTCTGTATCATGTGTACTTGAATGATCCCAGTGTCTATTAAACCTGCAAGTCCATTCATTCTCTGGTATTGGACTTTGACTGTTTTTCCTTCAAATGCTCTCCTCTATCTGAATAGTCATGAGTTCCTCGAGAATGACCATTCAAAATCTACTCTTTTGTTCAGAAATGCTTTGCCTCTATAAAGTGCAGCTTTAAGGCCTTAGTCTGTGTTTTTGGCAAAATAGAGTTCAGCCTTTTTCTCTATATGCCATTAAATAAGGTTCTTTCAGGTTACTAATTCCTTAGAAGGTGTTATCATCTGAGTGTAAAGAGTCCCGCAAATACCTGACATTTTCACTACATAAATATTTTTTCTTCCCTGTGCCTCTAAAATCTTCTGATATATGAACAGCCTGCACCATTCTTGGTAAAGAAATCCACTATTCCCGGTTCCACGATCGCGCTTGGTTTCCTTGAGCCACGTGGAGTGGAAAGCCTGGAGTTAACTCATGTCCTCCTTCCTAGGGTGCCTTGCCACAGCTACAGAGTTGTCTGGCATCCCCCTAGCCCAGCCACTCTCACAGCTGGCACACCAGCTCCCCACAGACCCTTCCCCAGCTGCCCTCTCCTGCCTGTGGAGAGGGAGCTTCAAGTAGGGGTATTCCCTACATGACTGGAATTTAGCAATTACAACCTACTATGCAACTCCTCTCCTGGTGCCTGAGGGACAGCACATGCTTTTGTGTGGTGGTAGCCCTCTGATTGTATGCAACAATGGAGATTTGCTTAAAGCAATTTAAATTCACACTGCTGGACACTCCCAATAACCTCTATATAAAGGCGAGGTCATGGTGATAGAACCAGCCATGCTCTGATAATAAAGATTCTGTTCTTTTCTCCAGAGGGATTTTCAGGATGCACAAGGAAGAACCAGTGCCAGAGAGTGCTGTGCTATCTGTTTAGTTCATGAGGCAATTAGTGCTCAATGCTGGCAGGGTACCACAGATGGCCAGAAAACCAGAACTTTGGGAGTTAATTCCTTGCTAATCCTCCTCTCTTTCGGTAGTCTTGGAATGCTCCTAGATCTCTTCCATTGGGAGCTTTAATTAAGAGGCTCTTTTTTTGAGCCTAATTAAAGCCAAAGTCCAACTGGGTAGCTTTAGAGATGTTCCCGAGATTACAGGAACAGTTTTTTGATGGAAAAGAAGCTTCAAACAACCGCAGAATTATTACAGTAGTGTAAATGCAAATTGAGAAACTTCAAGGAAGTCCACCAAATTCCTCTTGATTTCAATTATCCTCTTCTTAGAACTGGTGTAATATCAAGTTTTACTTCCTTGACCTCAGCTTTTCTCAAACCAGCTGGCATATTCTGGATAGTAGCTGTATTAGCTGAATCAAGATAAACTTCTGGAGTCATTGGTTCCATGGAGCTACACAGATTACCTCACAGGCTGGCAGTTTTGCTAAGTCATGAAACAAGTCAGAGTTGCAACTGTTGAGAATTTTTTCTCCCTTCTACCTCTGTTTTATTCTTGATATAGTATGCATTCCCAGAATACCTCAGACATTGAGATCCTCAGCAATATCTGTGCTTACATTGTTCAGGCAGTAACAAAAGGTGAAAAATACTGTTTACCTCTCAACATAAACACAACATGAAAAAACATTTCCATTGAAAGATCTATTTATTCAGCTGAGGTTGGCAACTACTAGCTCAGACACACTTGAGAGTGCTAGAAACCTATGACTAGGGAAGTGCTCTGTGCATCTAACAAGGAGTGACACTACTCACTCACAAAAGCAGGATTATCTGCTGCAGGAACTAATGGAAAATGAAGCCCTTCTGGAGCAGAGTGGTCAGCAAGGACTCAGTCCTGAGCAGTGAGGTAACACTGGCCACCCAGACGACCTGGCTGCCTGCAGCAGGAGATCTGGCCCAGGACACAGAGCAGGAGTACTCTAAGCTATCAGAAATAGCTTAGAAATACTGCCATATTTCAGTCTTGCATTGAATTGTGCAAGGCACTCAAAAGTCAGGCTGAGGTATCTGGCCATTATGCTGCACTGGGAACAAAATTTCTTTTGCTATTAAATTTGTACCTTTTTATTTCATCAAGAGATGACTTGCATTTAGGCTGTGGGACAGAATGAAATTAATTACCTCTTATCTGTTACCTTCTCTATTACTCTGAACATTTCAAATGAAGTAATCCTTGTCCCTTTCAACTTCATATGGCATAGGCTCTCCCATTCCTTCAGGCAGTGTCTTTAATAATTTTTTTGGGTCTTGTCTGCCTTGGTGTCTGCAATGGCCATTTAGAAATGATGCCACCAGAACTGAATGCAGTAGTTTAGTTGGACCTATAACACAAATCAATATAATCCTATTTTAATATGTTCTACATTATTCGTCCCTCTTTTATACAACCTGGCATTTTTACTGGGTTTTTATTTTTTACCAGCTCTGCACGTAGAGATGATATCTTTCTTGACACCTTTTTTTTCCCCACAGAGGTTGTAGCAGAGGAAAACATAATCCCTGCATATGCACACATGCATATTTCTGTGTAGTTTAAGCAGTTCTTTACAAAGTGCATTGTTTTGCAGTTCTCAGTGCTAAATCCTCTGACCTCATACCAGCATATTGCCCTGAAACTTACAGGAGGTCTCTGGTCATGTTCTCCAAGTCCTGCTTTTCTTTCCTCCTCCTCCTCCCATTTCTGCTTTGCAAAACTTGATACCAGGGATTTCTCTAACACAGGATTCCCATTCCCTCCCCCAGTCTCAGCTCCCAGCCAGGCAGTGTTAGCAAGAAGTCAAGAAAAATGTGGCTCAATTGGAAATCTTCCAGAGTTGAGTGATGAAGAATAAGCAGAGAGACAAAATACATGGGCATAAGTGAAAAACAAGGAATTGCTGATGTTAGTTAACAGAAAAATAAACTGAAATGGTAACTGGTAACTGACAAAATAGTTATGAAAGGAGGGGAAAAAAGAATAGGTGGGTATGAACAAGCAGTAATGGTTCGTCTTGAAGCCAAGGGAAGTCAAATAAAGGAGTATAATTTTCTAACTTTAGGAATGGGGGAGTAGTGAGATGGATTGAATGCAGAGGCCTGGGACTCTCTACCATTCCTCATAAGAGGCAAGGCAGGCAGGGTAAGTTGGGCAGAGCAGATCCTTTTCTGGTTGTGAAGACTCAAGACCTCTTCCCCACTGTTTCCTGTGGTTCTGTGCAAGGCATCTCTTTGCCATGTGCTCAGCAGCATTTCACCCTGTTCACAGCTGAGGTAGTGTAGCTTCCAGCCTTTACACAGGGTCTTGTAGTTGCTGAAGGTAAATCAGTACCAACACAGAACTAATAATGGAAGAAATAAAAATGGCTCCTGGATGTCCCACCAAATCAGTAGGAAGAGAGCTGTGTCTGATGGTGGGGAAGAGAGCTGTGTCTGACGGTGGTAGTCTGGCTCCATGAGAGCATGCACTGTCCCAGGAAGGGTTGTTTCTGACTCCTGTCCACCTGCTTGGCAATACTAATGGGTCTCTTCATGCCTCTGTCCTCTGCCAAGCCCTGTTTGCACTGCAGGGTGAGGACAGTCTTGCTAGGTGTCTCTCCAGCACCAATTCTAACATGGTTTCCATGTCAAGTCAGTCTGCTAAGCATTACCATAACACAACAAATAGGCAGGAGTAGGACACATTAACATTGAGAGTTATTTCTGACTGCAAATTTCTGTCAAAAGAAGCAGCAGGATGTTACCTCTGCATTTCAGAGTAGCATCTCTAGGTGCAGAAGAATCTTTACGTAGCTTCTCCACTGTGAAGTGGCTTATGCTTTGGAATCAATGTATGCATACATTTATACCTATAATTTATATTAAAGAGATAAATATATATGCATAGAAATACATTAATATATATGAATACAGTATACATGTCTTCGGAGAAAAAAAATAAACTTAGTGAAGTGACTGGTAATAACCACTATCATTAAGATTAATAATTTTGCTTGGATGCCAGAGACCTACACTGAAACTTAAGCCCTGGAAGTAGATAAATGCAGACACAACCCTGCCTTTAACCACAGTTCAAGACCGGTTCTACCAGGAATTGACTAATACAAGGCAGATAGTTTTGTTGGAGTCTCCAGGAAAGCTCCTCCAAGACTGCAACTAAGCCTGCACTGAGACAGGGCAGCCACTACCATTAAACATACAGAGCAGGGTGCAATGAAACTTTGTTTCAGTGCTCATGAATTAAATTTTTAAAATGCTCTAGAAGGAAATTGTTGCCCAGGTGTCTCTGATTCCTTATCTTAGCCATCTACCCACTGTCTCCACCTTGAAGGGGGATATCACATCCTCACCTGAAAAGTGCAGATCCCACTGCTGTTGTGGGAACTGCTGTGTTTGTCCGAGTGCCCTACATCTGTGCTACTGTGTATCAGCTATTCAGGAGGAACAGACTATGTGCAAGGTCTTGTCATTCAATGATTGTAGTGCCTTGAGGTGGCACACTCTGCTCGGATAGAAGAGTAAATGGCCTCAGTTCAGCCATAGGGGAACAGGACATAGCCTGAGAACAGTCATGGTGGAGCAGCTAACCTGAGGTAACCTGATGTGAGGAAAGCACTGAGCGCAAGGAGCCTGTTGTTAGATTCGGCAGATAGAAAGCAAACCATGACAGAGCTGAAGGAAGAAAAGATGTTGTTAATTAGAAACATTCATGACCAAATACATGTTTGAACCCTAAAGCTTCCTGGGTTCTATTAGTTATCTGAGCTGTTGGAGGCATGTATACCCTGACTACAGACCCTCATGAAGAAATTCACCCACTGCTCATCACAGAATGGTGGAAAAAGGGCTGTGATGGAACAAAAGATAACGTGCTACTTATTATGCAGAGTTTCCCTTCTAAGAATTCCTCTTTTGCTGCAAAATCCTATCTCAATCCTCCTGATTTAAAGATTCTTCAAGTACTAGCTGCAATATACCCTGATAATCAAAGCAAAACCACTTCACAGGAATGTATTTCAGGAGTCAGAGGATTATAACATTTGCATGCTGTTTCTTACAAAACTATAAACTGGGCAGAAAAATGGTAGCACAACACACTTGGTCCTCTTCTAAAAAACAGTCAAAACCCCAAGATGTCAGATGGGGGATAACCCATTTAATGACATGGAAACAATTCCTTCAGTGCTGGATTCAATTAACAATGAACAGAGACAGTTCCTGCTGTGCAAAGCCTATCCAAAGGTGTGGGGGTTTCAGGCCTTTCTTGACAGACAAATCAGACTCCTTGAGTATTGCTCTTAGCCCATACACTCTCTTTTGCCGTGCTATTCATTAGGAAGACTGCCTGACAATTACTCACAGTAGTGTGCTGACATGGTTTTCAGTATATGATATACTTGAGAGTACAATTAATCATTTGAATTGTTTGCCTGTGGAATTGTAGGTCATTCGGCTTTTTCAGTGCTTAAACTTTCATGGATTTCTCTGGATATCCCAAAGAATTGGCTGCTGTTTACACATGTACTGACAAAAATCCCTTTAAAAGAAGTGAGCCTGTGAGTTAAGAACTGCCTTGCCAGACACGAGGCTCCCAAGAAGACAGACCGTCTCACATATTGATACAACATCACAATGCAAATATCATATTGCAGTGTCAGGACAACATGCAACAAGTGTTTGTGGCTCTCTCAAAATCCATTTGATGTGATCCATCGCTTCTCTCCTTCCTTCTGTCTGCGCACAGAAAATGTGGTTTGTTTCTTCTCTCTTGCTGGATGTTTGGAAAAATAAGAGATGAAGGCTTGAAAAACATGCTGCATACCAGATACATTAGCTGCCCTCAAGAGCTGCAAATAGCCCTGTTATTCTTCCAGAATATTTATATTACAGTGATGCTTAAAGGCTCCAGCTAGCTGCAGGGCTGTACAAAATCAGGCTGTGTGCCATGGTACAAATGCATGTTAACACACAGCCCATTTTCCAATCAGCTTGGGATCCTCACTGCAGCCTCTTGTATATACAAAAGAATTAAAGATTTTTTTTCCCCTCAAGTGCTCCTGTGAGACAGGAAAGTTCTACGTACGTACCTGCCATGTTCTCCCTTGACAGTCCTAACAGGAAATTAGTGCTACAAAATTCAAAGTGCAGTCTTATGAGAAGGAAAGCTGACATTTATTTACAACATCTCTAAGTTGATTTTACCTGCTCATACACAGACTTTATACAGCCATATTCCTTCTCTTTCTCTAAATACATGTATTTATATAGACATGATTTATTTTGAAGAAGCAGGCTGTTTGGATAATCAGCTCCAGATCATATAAGAAGAGGATGTTTGTCTATGATATATACTAATATTGTTACATATTTCAAGCCAGGGTATTAGTAAGAAACCAGGGAGTTTTCCAGTGCAGGAAAGATTATTTATATAAATGGATATGACTTGTACCAGCAAACCCACCTCCTAAAGTCAGCAATTTGAGGAATCTCTTCAGGTGACAGAGATCCAGGAATGCTAATTTCTGTGTTGCTGAAGAGTTACCATAAAGGCCACTCGGTTCAGCTGATCCTTTTATGAGAAAAAACATGTCAACTGAACAGCAGCTTACACTGCATTCCTCACAGGGTACCCTGACAGGAGTAACAACCTCCCCACACACTGCCAGAGCTAAAGGTCTCAGGATTAGAGTGAACAAGGTCAATGTTAATTAATGCTTTAACTAATCACAGGTTAAGTGCTTCCAGCCATAGGCAGCCTACAATACTGGTTTCATCTGCCCTATACATGGTCTGGAGCTGAAATGATTGTTGTATTTTTTTTAAGTGTATGTCTATATGAATTTGTTGCATATTACAGGGAATCAAGTATTAAACTTTCAAGAAGTCAGGCATTCTTTCAGGACTGATCTCCAGTGCTGGATACCTTAATTTAGGTAGTTTACACAGAAAAGTACCCAAGTACCCGCACTTCCCAATGCTGACTGTAGTCTGGGGCCTGCTCAGTGCCTGGACAAGCACAGCACTACAACAGGCTGGCACCCAAAAGCAGTGGCTGCTGTTTTGCTGATGGGTACACAGCAGGTTCCTTCCATAACTCATGGCCTTTCTCTTACTGGGCAGTGTGTGGGACAGTGGTACAGTCACAGAGTTAGTGTAAGTTCTAGGATGAGACCAATAAAGCAAAACCAAAAACAAAATCCCAAAACAAACTGCAAAAAAAAAGGATGCGAAGAGCAAGAAAAGTGAAGCCCTTTCACCTCCGAGTCATAAACATCTCTTTTGATCTCTGTGTCTCCTATTTCTGATCTGACAAGTATTACAAATGCCGAGCCCACACCCCGCTTCCCTTCAGTGATTAATGTGCTACGGTCTTTCTGAAAGCTTAAAGAGCTCTCCCTTCGGGCCACCACATTTGATAAAGAAATGAAGCCTGGCGATTAATAATTCCCCAGGCTGAGTTTTTGTTTAATAACTATTCTGTCAGTGATAGATCTAAAGGGCGAGGGTGTGGATGTGCGTGCATGTGGAGGGAGTAATTTGATTGTGGCCAGGAGATTTGGCAGGCTGGCATTACAAAGCAGCTCTTTAGCAGTTGCTGGAAAACCAGTATGACAAATCACTCCCTTCTCTACTTCCCCAGCCTATCCCTCTCAACAGAGCTATCTCATTAGTCTCAAGGCAGCCAATCCAAGCCTATGATTTGGGAAATATTTCCTTCTTGACATTCAAGAGAACAATTCCTTACCCGGGGAAAATTACATTTAAAAATAAATGGAAAAGCATCAATCAGCTAGGAAAATATATTCAGCTTTTTGGATCTCTGGAGAGAAAGGCTTTTTAAAAAATTTTATTACATTTAAATAGAACTGAAGGCCATGGTTTGATTTTACAAAACTGAGATAACTAAAAAAGATAGCACTGTAACATTTGCATATTAATAGTTATGTTTTCTTTATAGAGAGACAGTATTTTTCATTAAAGCTACATCTTGAATATTTACAGAGCTGTAGAGATGCGCTATAAGATACATGTTAGTACAGACAGATAGGATACATATTACAACAAGGAGATTGGAATGGTATTCCAAGCCAATGGTATTTCTAGGTGAACTTTTAAAGAATTCTCAAGCTTCCTTTCAGGACTTGAAAAAAGAGATTGCATTAAAATATATTTCCTTTAAAAACAGTTCTCTCTGCTGAACAGTGTGCATTCTTGTTCATTCCTGATTCCTTAGTCCAGAAAAGTATGCAGGCCAGCCAAAATTACTTGGGAGTAATTTCTTCATGCAGAGTAGCTCCAAACTTGACCCATAAAGGACAGTCTTCTTTATAATGCCTCAACCTATGCACTGAGGAAAAAAGAAAACAACAACATAAGTGACAGCTTTTTGGGAGTATCCAGAAATCAGGATCCTATTCCTTCCTGCACTTTTAACACCCTGTCCCAAGGAGCTGATACCTTACAGCCCTGGGCATCTGTCCTCTCCCAACCTGGGCTACAACTAGTCAGGCCTCTGCACAGCTGTGCAGCACTGTTCCCACTGAAGATTACCTGCCTGACAGACAGGTTAAGTGACCCCAGCACATTTCACACTGCTGAGCTGGGTCCACTTAAGCATCCTCAATAAGTGAGTCTTTGCTATGTCAGCTGATGGATGACTTGGAAGAGTCACAGGAAAGAGTCTCAGCAGCCAAGGATGCTCTCTCAGTGTCATACAGCAGCAGAATTAGGAATATAATACAGGCTTTCTGGCTCCTAGTCCAGCTTCCCTGTGGATGAAGCTCTCTGCCTTTTCAACTCTGACAGAAAAATACATGCAGCGAACCCTTCTAATGAGATTCCCCACAAATGTATCCGAGGAGATATTTTCATATTATGAGAGTGATTATGAATTTTATCCAGGGGGTAAATAACCTAGAAAATTAGATGTGTCATTGCTAGGCCATGAAAGAAGAATTGATTACATCACCTTTTCCTAATGGGATATTATAACTGACCGTGTATTATTTCTGCAGACCTGCAAGCTCTACCATGTCCCATAATTCACTGCAAAATGTTGGAATTCAGGCTTTGCCCATATCATTACATGAAGATGAAGTGCTAGTGCCACTCTGAATTACATTTCTATTCATTTTACTCATTTTTTAAAGTATTTGCTTCCCATACATAAATTGCTACTATTATATAAAGATTCACTAAGGCACCTTGCTGACATTTTTTCCTCTCTTTTATTCTGAATTAATAACAAAATGCAAATCAGGAGCAGTGGGTTTTTGTTTGGTTTTTTTGTTTTCCACTTAATACAATGCTTGGATAACAGAGCGTTTAAAGATTTATGATACTTATTAATAGCATTTAAGCATCCGTCAGAGTAAATACTCCTTTGTTTTTCATCCTCTCCTTCTGTACTTACATTTTCCTGTATTATGTCAGCTCTCTGCGCATCACACACTTTAAAACAAGGCCACCTCTTCACATTCTTTCTTCTCTGCCCCTTCTTTTTCAGTTGGCAGCAAAAACTATCTCACTGGTTAAAGAAAAATGACCACTCATCACATCTGCCACCCCCACACTACAAAGAAAAATCTCAATATATCTGCTCACCTAGATAAATCCAGGCAGTATTGTCAAGACTGAGTGTCAGGCCACAGTCACAAAGGCTGCTGCTCTATTAAATTCTTTAGCTGATAAAACACTGTTGTGATAGCTTTAGTCCATAGCATAATATGCCATAGTCAGTCTGTAAAGTGAGACACAGCAGTTTCTAGGACTGTATCAGAAGTTTACCCTATTTAACCAATTAAAACAATCTATTGTACACACATCTTTTCTGCTAGTGACAGCACTCAATTACTAGTTTTATTCAAAGAAGTGACAGAAGTGAAGTGACAGGAAAATTTTTTAAGAAATTGAAACCAGCTACTTTAAAAATTTTTAAAATTCTCTATATTATTCCTCCAGATTTTATGTGAAATATACAAAATAATGTTTTTTCCTCCTAGAGCACTTTTAATTTTGTGACAGGAGGATGGTTTTGTGGACATGATGAGCTGTGTGAATGAACCATCTTCTGCACCACCATGTTTCAGTTTCTCCCAGGAAAAGACCAGCCCCACAGTACTGTTAACCATTCTTGCTTTTCCAAGAAAATATTCCTTCCTCCTCTTCTTTTCTGGGATTCAAGCAGTTTTGTGGTATCTTTACAAATCATCACCTCTTCCTAGCTGTTACCTGTTTTTTGTAAAGATGACACCCTGATACCAAATTGAACACAATTGCCAAATTCAGCATCTTTTTGTGGATGTATTTGTTTTGGATTCACCACCATTCTGAGTGATTGTGAAACTTTGATAATTTCTAAACTGTCATGGGGGGGAAAAGACCAGAAATTATTACCTTCCCTTCTTGTTTGAGGGGCACTAAAACCAGACACTAGCCCATCACTTGCCACGTGCACAACAGCCAAGAGGCACCACCTTCTTGTTGAGTCCACAGTACTCAAGAAGGAATTTGAGGAACTTGTCACACAGTTCTCTGAAAGCAGCCCATTTTAAATTACTTATTTCTGACAGGACCTGAGCATCTGTTTCAGTAACTCAGAAAGGAATATTCCAACAGAGTCCAGGAAGGGCATGGGAGGTTCTGTGCCAAGTACCAGCTGCAGTGCGGGAGCACATGAGCAGCTCTGAGTGCCAGAAGCCAGCACTGGGTGGCAGGCTAGGACAGCACTTAGGAGTGACTCCCGGCCCTGGTGCACTTCTCGGCTTCTCCCAAAGTCTCTCCTTGTCACCTACAAAAGGCTACATAAGCTTCAGTTGGGTGGCAGAGCAGTAGAAGCCCATGCACCCAGCACCGAGGACTGCCTTGTTCTACTAGCTGTACCCAAGAAACCAGGCGGAGTTCTCCCTATCCCTGCAGCCAAAGGAGGCTGCAGATCCTGGCTCATCCTTTTGTCTCTTTAAACATGAAGTAAAAACGCCTTTGAGAGGGAAAAGTGTGACTGGAATTTGTCCAGGCAGCTGATCACACGGGTGTAATTTTAGATTGGAGCACTCTGGTAGTCACAAACATTAAGAAGTATATTTTGCACTGCATCCCAGTGTTACGTAAATTACTTGGGAGTCAGCAGCCTTCTTTCCTATGTAAGCAACCACCAAAACCTTCACCACATCCATCACCACTAGTAAGGGCAGGGCTAACTTGCAAGGTGATCCCCTTGACAAAGACCAGCCCTCCTCCATTCCTAGGAAAAAAGGAAACTCATCTGTTGGGCATATGTGCGAATGCCTGTCAGAGTCAGTCCATGGGGACAGAGATGTTTCAGTTCTCCAAAACAAAGCTAGTGATGCTTCTGTGCCTCTTTGCAATCTTCTTTCTGTGTGTTTGGGTGCTCTGTTGCAGTCCAGTCACTTTGTCTCCTTCTGGGCCTACTGTGATTCACACCAAATGTCTGCAGACCAGTCAAACACCCGAGCCCTGTCTGAATGCATAAAATGCTAATCTCATTAGATTTCTCATTTTCAGTGTAATATTGTCACAGTGCTATGCACCACTGCCACAGATTAGCAGGCTTGCCAGAATGGAGACCTGCTAATGAGTTAATCCAAATAACACTCAAATCCCAAATCAGATTTAAAGCTATCTAGACAGAGGACCCGCCAAGGATGGGTGAGGGGGAGGAGGGAAGAGGGTGAGCCTAGTTTTGACAGAAGTAGTTGTCAATTAAGTGAGAGAGGGGTATAAGGGAGAAGCAAGTATGCATTTTTTTCCCTTGGGAGGACAGGCTAGGTCAAACTCCAAGTTACCATGTACAATTCAAATGCAAAACCTGAGAAATAATCTCCAAAAACACAGGTATCTGTATAAACAGTCACCTTCTGGCTTGGGAGACACTTAGCTATAAAATCAGGAGCTACCAAAGTGTCTATTGCCATCATTTAATCTACAGTACTTGGAAGGTCTAAGCAGCTTATAGCTCTGAGTTTGATTCATTCCATGCAGGAACCTGGAGATGAAGGGGAGGAATGGTTTTCATGTATTAGTTTCTTATTTTACAAATGACCCAGCATGCTGAAGAGCTGCACAGAGGCTCAGGGGAAAGGCACTGAGGGAAACACACATCTTTTATTGTTTGCATTTGAAACAGGTTCCTAAAATGTAGCTGCAGTCTGAAGAATAGAGCTGGCAGGGATCTCTTTTCTTTTTCACCATGATTTTAAATGAAATTGCTCCTTTGGTGGGCAAATACTGAATTACTGAAGCTGAAAAATTTCATGAGTACATACTGGCTTCATTAGGCCTCCATAAGACATAGTTCCACCTTAGACTTGGGAAAGTGTAGCCAGAGCCCAAGGAAGCACCTCAGAACAGCCTGACCAGTAGAATGCAGTCTCAGAGGAAAACAAGAACACAAAAGGGACAGAGACAACTCTAACCAGAGTCCAAATTTTGAAAGGCCTCAGCTTTACTTCATGGAGAGAAAAACCTTTTTTACAGTATCAGCTTATATCTCTGGACAAAAATATTGTTTCCTATTCAATAATTCACCAAAGAGTGCCTAAAAAAACCGTATAGCTTTCCATTGTATGTGTTTTCTCCTTGTGGATACAATTGTGTATGTTTTACCAGAAATGTGAAATTTTTTTTGCCAACAGTAGAGAATAAGTCTTGCATCCTTTAATAAAAAATCTAAGAACTTAGCACCTTGACTACATAGTTGCAGAGAAGGGAAGAGAAATGCATTTTATGCTGATATAATCAACAAACAAGTTTGCAAAGTTTTACTTTTATTTGACTATTGATGGATGGAGAGAGAACGTTTGACTCTCAGATGTGGAATTCAGCTAAGCAAAACTGCTGAGAGAATTCTATTTTAATTGGTAAATGTAGCTAGTTTTTAATGGGAACATCTCTGTAGAAACACTTATAAAACAAATGTGTTAAGAAAACCTTTCTCCCAGAAGTCATACTTCTCAGCACATTTCTTACTGCTGTACTTCAAGTCCTGTGGCAACTATCAGAGAATGCAAGCCCACTGAGCTGAGTCAGAATCTGAAATTGTTAGTCTGAATCTCTGTTGAGTTTGCAACACCTTGATGCAGGCCTTAATCTGCATTGTGTGCAGACAGAATAGCTTGTTAACGTCTCTTTGCAGCTCTCACTAAGCAAACAAATAAATAGGAAGCAGTGCATTCAAAGAAAGAGTGTCTGCTCCATTGTGTCCATTAAATTGTCCTGATGATAAAGCAGCCAATATGCTGCCAATTTTTAAGCATGGAACAATTTTTCCATCATTTAAGATGTTACCTCTTTTTGTTCACTGATAAATAGATTCCAATGTAAAGGGAATCTTGGCCAGCAGTGCCAAACTTTCCAAATGTAGCTAAGCTGCCAGGAACATGCTTTTGTGTACACAGATCCTGCCCCTTCCAGAGACAACTGCCCACAACAATCTTCCTGCTCCATGCTAACAAGGTACTAATAACAATAGTAATCACAGTTTGCCGGCTCAGCTCACCCCAGGAACATGGCAGCAAATTGATGATCATTTCTCATTGTGAATTATGACACAGGCACATCACCTCACCCTTGGAATAAAACAGCACCTGCCAATCCCGTTAAAACAGCAAGGGAAAAATGAAAGCCCTGCCGTAGCCAATCTGATTCCCTGCTGACTCTAATTACCCAGACGGGAATTTTACAATTGCTTCCTCCACCAACTCCCTCTCTGCAGTCTGCAGACTTTGGCTAGTTCTTTCTTTTGTATGCCTACTGCCACTGAGTAGATTGGGTTCCTAATGAGTCTTGACACTAATGGTACAGGGAGACAGCGCAATTACATATCCCTCTCCCATTCAGAGCAAACCTGGCAGGAAATGACCTGAGACCTCACACCCTTCTACCCCAAAGAATCCAGTTATAATGCCTCAGGAGCAGGGCCAGCTGGTGCACGCTCCCCCCCTCAGCAGCCCTCACTTCACTTCCCCTTTCCATTGTGCAGGTGGCTGGAAACAGTTCTTTATGGCCTAATCCATGACCGGTGGGTTGGGGCTAACACAGAAGCCAGAGAAGCCTTAGCACATTTGGAACTGAAGCTCCTCAAGAAAGGGAAAAAAAATATTATTTCACACATGTGCTGGACAGCTCTAACACACAGTTGTTGTCTATTAGGTGTTTAACAATGTGTGTAACTCAGACTGCTTTAAAGTGGGGAGGGGAGAGACATGTGCTTCTGTGATTTCCATGTTGATTGTAGTCCAGGTGTAAAAGAGACTGGAGCTACCTATTGAACTGTGAGCTAATTACAAGTAGAAACAGCTGTTGTCTGTTAATGAGGATGCAGATCCATAACAAGCATGTTAGCTGGTGAGGAATAAACGTCTCCCACTCCTTGAGTGAGCAGCAGCCTACAAAAGATGTCTTATATCTATGACTCATGTTGCCACATCATCTGAACAGCTCACAAATGATACGTTTGCCTCTGAGAAAAGCCCTGTAAGAGACGAAAGCACTAGTCCAAATATACAAGTGGGAAGATGCAGCTGAGGATCAAGGACATATACAGAATCTAAACAAAGCATAAAATAGGCTCAAATCAGCTTATTTGTACTCCAGTGTTTTAAATACAAATCTGTTGTTTGCCTTGTGCTCTGAACCCAGCACTTCGTGTATCACTGGATTTCTTTCACTGCTTTACTACCCTTTGGTAGCATAGTCTCCTACCTCTATTAACCTTACTGCTACTTCTGTTTCCCCTCAGGGCCCTGTATGTCTTCTGCCTCTCAGCTATTTCTTGTGATGTATGGGATGTTTCTCTTAGCCTTCAAAGGGTTCATCTGACCTTCAAGGTTCTTCCTGCTCCTCTTCACCCCCACGTACACAAGGAAGTCCCTCAGTTCTCAGCTGCTCACCAGCTTCCATCCTGTTACCCTCTGCACATGCACCCTGACAGATTCTCTGTGCAATAGTCCTCTGTACTTTGTCTCTTTGCATTATCTGTGGTGCCTCTAAAGCTGCCATCAGCATGAGCTCTCGGATTTCAATGCTTATGGATCATTACAGCCTAACACCAAGGGAAAACTTTGGAGAATTTATCTCCAGGATAACTCCGGTGGCAACAGTTACAGCACGGATCATTTCAAGGATTATTTAAACCTGTTGCATCCTCTTTTCCTACAAAATTTGATATAAAACATATATGAAAACATATAAAACAATGGCTAATTTTAATCCTACTAATTGCTCTTTTCCTTTTTGACATAGGTGCTCTGAACCACATTATTTCCTGTAAAGTTTTGAGGAACAAGAAATTGTGCAGAGAAAGCATCAGTTATGCAGGTGCTGCTATTCTGTAAACCACTACATAAAGAATTCTGTACTTGTAGTATGTGAAAAAGGAGCAGTAATTTCAAGTAGCACAGGGAACTCCTAATGGAGTTCTTGCTTTTTATTTTGCTCTTCAGTTCTAAAGTATTATTTACTGTAGTATTCAATTAAGAACAAGGATTTACTATAGCAACCACAGCAGTGAGAGGTACTATTCATACACAGTCTCTGAAATACAAGCTTTTAAGCACCTTCTTAGCAACACTTGTTGATAAACCTGTGACGGAGGAGAATGCTATGTAGTTTATAAGGACTGACTGACACACTAAATTAAGTCTGCAGGAGCTCTATTGCTCGAGGTCTTCCCATTTCTCCCCAACATTATCTTCCTAGAGTTAGCACACTTGTTACCAGAGAACAAGGCTAATAAAAATATAAAGACATCACCTTTTGACTGGGACTACAAAGGAGGAACTGTCATGGCAGCTTTTCTCTCTGCCACTACGTGGCAGCAAAAGTTGCTTGTGATTCACTACATCAGTATCTTCGCAGGCATTCCAGCTGTGACCTTGCCATCACTCATTCTGAGGACCCTCTCTCATTCAGCATCTGCCAACTGTCAGCTTGGGACTCCAGGGAAAATTACAGAAGATTTCTGGAAAATTACAAGGGGCAGCAGAAGGGAGCATTTAATTTGTTTCTATTTTCTCTGTGTAAGGCATTTCAGGTGCCTGCAGTTTGCCAGCTTCCTGACTTTCTTTTGCCTGGGTGGCTCCATTCTTCCATAATTTTCCACTTTAACTGCTTTAGTTTTTCTCGTGTCTCTCTTCTTCCTGCCTTTTCTCACAGTTCCCCTTCCCATTATGTCGTTTGCCTCCTCAAATCCATTCCACAAGAATGGGAGAACAACAAAGCATCCTCTCCCCTTCTGATTCGGAGACTGGGTATTATTTAGACATATCAATGAGTACTGATCATTATCTTCCTTGACAAGTTTTCCTTTCTCAAGCTTCAGTCCCTTTACAAACGAACCTTCCAGATCCAGCAAAGCTGTAAGTGGGTGTGCACTGGGAAAACCCACAATTAACAACTGTGGTTAACCACAAGCAGATAAGACCATTTTAAACATGCCTGTCTTTGTCTAGACTAGATGCTAAGTGCTGTTTGAAGTATACTCACTTTAGATGCTATGAGTAATTCTGTTTTCACATTCCCACCTGCTTCCCCTACTGGTTGAGAACATAACAAATATATTCACAGATCCCGTGGATTTAATATTCAGGATTCTCATTCTTTCATCGATTGAGGTACCATTGAATTCAAGCTGGCAGTGTTCCACACTATAAGACAGAAGTGCTGATCACTGCAGCCTGATTTCTCATCTCATTATGGCCTACATTTTTAACTGATGTATATTGTTGCATTTTCCATTTCTTTCCTAGGATCCAGCTGCTAGGATGGTCAGGTAACCAATCCACAGAGCAGCCACATTGGTACAGTTTGGTGGGCAGTGTTTTTAAGTGTGTTGGAGTTGAGAATGCTATATGCACATGCAGTATTACTGTTATTTGCAGAAAGCTATCTGCAAACATGTTCAAAACTACACTCTACTATGAATTTAGGGAAGAGTGTTGGATTTACTTAAAAACCAAATACTGCTTTAGGCAGGAGCTCCTGGTTTGTCCTGTTACCTAGGCGATGGCTGTAGGAAGCGTCTGAGCACACAGAAGTAAGGACCTGATCGGCTGGAATTGGGTGCTGCTGATTACAGCTGCTATTTCCAGAAGACTTAAGGGAAACACACACACACAACCCAGGCTCACAGAAAGAAACAGCTCTGAGCACTCATGCAATTACAGCTGCAGAAAAGGAACCACTCTGGAGTATCAGGGTGCTCGTTAACTTCCACTGCCAAGGTTAACACCTATATTTTAGCTCTTTAACGGGTGCCCTGTGAAAATCTCTTTGATAATCTGCTTCTCTCCTCCTGTAGAACCCAAGTCAAGGCCTGATCAGACAGTTTTCAATCTTCTTTTAAAATCCGTGGTCGATTTTAAGTGAAATGACATTGCACAAATTGATTTAATTAAAAGAACCCTATTTTCTCCTTGACTAGAATCATACCCCAGGTAGCAACAACACTGACAAGAAAATCAACAGGTGGCCTGTTTGCCAATTACCTGAGCACATCTGCTTTATTCAGCACATTTTCAGTAGGAATTGGTTACGTTCACTCAGACTTTTATAGTCTGATTTATTAATGACTCTTTTAACCCAATAGCTAGAAATTTAATTGAATCCCTTCAAAAAGATGTTAAGAAAAGCTATACTGTTTGACATGCCAGTGCCAAACAAGAAGTGTAGCCAGAGTCTCATTCATTAAAAATCATGTTATTCAGTTCCAGCACATCCACTGGCATGATAGAAGCCAAAATTTTAATACTGATAATTCCCAAGTCCCACATTGTTACATATTTTGAATATTTTGTCCCAATATGGTCTGATTATTGCTAAGTGTGAAATTACTGCCGACTAGTTTCATGCAGGCTAGATTTGAGTTCAGAAATGGGTGGAGGATGAATACTATAAAAGGCCTTCTACTGCAAAATCCTTCTGTTCAAACTATGGCAAGCCACAAGCAGGCTTGGTACCCAGGCTAATCTTCATGTAACTTGTATCTCCAAGAAAGCTCTGTTCAGCATAAATACAAAGCTCTGCTTCATAGCTGAGAGCCAGCAGGAACTGCACATTCCTGTGGCCTGTGAAAGAAAATTCCCCAGGCCTATATCCCCAAACTCACTAAATGCACTAATTAGGAACCTGAAATCCCTCGGTGTTGCTGCCCCCAGGCTCTTGATGCTCGGTTTTACAGCACTCACACTAGCACCCCAGAGTACTTGCGTGCATTACTACAGGGCCAGCTTCAGAGAAAATGTAGCTGTGAGTTGCCTTCCTTTTATATGGAAGAAAAATCAATTGTTTTCTCAGTGTTCAAAGCACTGACACAAGTTGTGGAGACTCTGGATTCAGCTCTGTTCTTTGTCTGAGAGGCATTAGGCTCCTAGCTCTCTGGTGGAACAGATTTAACCATCAGACTAATTCCAGGAAAATACATCTGCTGAAACTACAGCACTGCCATGAGCAGTGAGGAATGTGATCAAACGGACAGGGAAATTCCTTGAGAAATAGAAGCCGTGGGTCCTAATTCTTGCACCAGAGGCTTTACATTAAGACTTCCTATTAGGGAATTGCTGGAAAAGGTACAAGTGACAGGCTTGAAAAGCCTAAGTGGGCAGATGTCTCATCTGACAGTGCTGAATGTGCTACCTCAGTTCTAGAAAGGTATACAAATTTAAATACATCTATCTCCAGCTTGCTGGCTTTGGTGAATTGCTCTCTGGGATGCCTATTTCTGACTGAATACTGCAGAAAGAATATAGGTACCTCTGTGAGGTTTGTGATATTGCAAGCTGTAAATTCTTACATCTTTGTGTCCCAGATGTGGATACAATTATGTGTTCTTACATATTTCAAGGAGCAATCTTTCACCCATGCTGATGGCTTTTACCTCACATGCTCAGGTTTGGAGGGCAGCTCCTGAGGAAGAGATGCTGCCAGCCAAACTACCAGTGCTGACATAACTGCGCTCTCAGCTGGAAAGAAAAATCAAGTTTATAAACATAGCCTAAAGTTGAGTAAGCTGAGAGGCTACCATGCATGCTCCGTCACAAGCTCTCTAGATTATCAGGTGAGATGAGGGAAGTTACCTCTTCTCTGCCTTGCTGATATGACTAGGCCAAAACAGCTCTGCAGGACTGCAAGCAGAAAAGAGACACTTCTGCTGTGACAAGATCAGCTCTATGACTATGAGTAGGAAGAGAAATAGGAGCAACCACCTGACACAAATTTAGTGGGACAACCAGTGGTTATCAAGGGCTTGCAAAAAGTGATTTTTCAGCTCAGCAGCTGAACCAGAAAAAAAAAGGTAATATTTTATTTTATTTGGACTGAACCAAAGCTTTTGTTTCTAAATCTGTCATCCTTCCTTTGGGTTGTACTAGTGCCCCATCTGAGCCAAAATAGGATGTTTTGTTTTCAAGGATTTATGAGAAAAGCAAAAGAAATGAAAGGTTAGATTCAGCGCGGTGATAGAGGAGACTGTCACCAGTGTGAGAGTCCCTCAGAAATGGTTGGTGAACTTACCTCAGATTTGGGCAGTCATCCCTCAAAAACTAATCAATGAGGGGGCAAGGATTAAATCCCAGCTCGGTGTTGAGTGTTTTGTACATCAGGTTAGAAAGGTGTGATCTCTCTGAACCCACAAACATACACAATCCCTTGGAGAGGTTCCAAAGACATCCCACTTCTGTATAACACACTGTCTGTCAGCCAAGGCACATTTCTATGGGAGGGGGCATTGAAGAAAGGGGGGACTCCTCAGGCTGAAAATCAGTTGGTGTGTAATCTGTCATGTACCAGAGGTTTTCACCATGTACCACTCTTTCAGCCTGTTCTGCTGCACAGTAAATTAGACTGTCATTTGCCAGTAATGAGGTAGCTGCAGCAAACCCTGCCCTAGAGTAAGGGATGGCCATCTCAGCATCCCTTCCAGCCCTCTTTTTCTGCAGTCCTGTGATCCTGACTGCTGAAGAAGTCCTGGGTGAAACAAACCCACTATTTACTATTTGCTTCTGCAGCCTAATAAGTTACCTAAGGGTGAAGGAAACAGGATAATGGCTAGCAGGGTAAATTACATAAATAGGTTTTCCCTGGACACTCTAAATATGCTGAATATCTTACCATTAGACAGCAAATTATCTGGGGCCAAACCAGAAGCAAACAAAGTAACTGTATAAAGGGAAATGGCCTAAAGGAATATAAAGCTCCTTTCTTCAAGGAAGTTGAATTTTAAATGTTAACTGGACTTTGGCAGAGTGTGTTAAAAACTCCCTGGCTTTTTTTTTTTTTTTTTTTTTTTTTTTTTTTTTTTTTTTTTTTTTGTGTGTGTATTGAAACATCCTGAAAGTGCTTATTTTCTATGTTTACCCCAGGCTTATATCTCCAATAGCAATTCTCTCCCAGGCACTCACTATCAGTATGGATGCTCGTTCCAGTGACTCTGATCCTTTTTCCTGCCACAATGACAGTCTGTGGCATTGCTTCTTCTCCCGTTAGGCTTCCTGAGGAAAGCCAACTCTAATGCCAGGTTTGGAGACAATACTGTCCTTCCATGGACAGTAATATGAGGCTGCAAAGCAAACTTTCCTTTCAAACAGCCACAACAAAATAACAAATCCACCCCTTCATTTTCTACACTCTATTTTCCTAATTAGGTGGGTGGGGGAACAAATGTCCACATGCAGAAAGTAGGTGGGCATAGGCTGGATAAATCCCATGCTCCCAATTCTTGGCATGGAACAGCACAGCCATTATCCCCTCTAAATGTCAGGGAACTAGCTCCAACTCTATGAGGTGCCAGACACCTGCTCCCACTACTCCCAGCTTTGCCTTCTGCTGTTGCATCTCTCACTCACAGGCCTCAGTGTAATTCCACTCTGCACAAATTGAGCCATAAGTGCCAGGAAAGCGGGATTCTGAAAGCATTTCATAGAAAAGCACAGACCAGGGCAGCAACAGACCCACAAGGAGGAATACAGCTGCCAATTCCATGAAGAGGAGTCACTCAGCACCGAGACTGTACATTGATAAAAAACTAGGAGAGGGTTAAAGCAAGATGCTTTCTTGCAGGCAGATGAAAGTGAAATGGATTTAGGGATTTTTTTCACAACAAAAAGAGGTGGAAGAGCCACAAAAGCCTATTGAAAAAAGACAGTGAGCTCTCCTGTCTGACACATGTCGACACAGAAGCAACGGCGACACAACAAGGCTGTCACATTGAAAGTGCAGCTCTTCCAGCCACAGGCTGGGCTGCAGGGCAAATCCTGTGCAGTGAAGTCCTTGGATAGAGGGGAATCTGTCTGACTTAGTGTCAGGAGGCAGCAAGGTGGGCAGAGCCTGCTTCAGGAGCTCATAATTTCCTGCCTGTGATCAGGGTTCCCTACATGCTTCAACCTAGCTGTTCAGAGTGGGAAGAGCCAGCAGATCCAGAGCAGCTATGATGTGCAGTAGAAGACACAGCTGCAGGGTTGTGTAGAGGGTAAAGAAAGGAGGTGAGAATACTTCTCAGTTTCTTCCTCTGGCTTTGCCCAGGGACTGTTGATGTTGGGCAAGTGGCACCTAATGGACTATTCAGCAGCTGCCCTAGCACCCTTCCCATCCTTATTGTGTAGCAAAGCAGCCCAATGGCCAAAACAGGAGCCTGCTGCAGGTCAGTGCAACACTCCAACAGGGTCCAGCAAACTTTTCAGGATTCTGTGCAGGATGGAAGTGTTTAATGCCCCAGATGGCTGTCAGCCCACAGCCTTGTTGGAGAGGCACTCAGCTCTGCCACAGGGACAGTGTGGTTCCCTGCTCCCTGATCTGCACAGAGTGTGCCATGGTGCTCCTGTCAGCTGAGCTGAGCTGGTTTAGTGTGGAAGCAGTCAGAGAGCAGACATGTAAGTGTGCTGCTGGTCTGGCCCATCTGGGGGAAGGCAGTGCCAACAGACAAAGGCTTTTGCACTTGAGGCTTGGGAGCATTAAGACACGTATCCTGCCACACCAGAGGCACAGCAAACATGGGTGTGTAGAAAAGGAACATGCCAGAGCCCAAGGTGGTCATTCCTGTAGAGAATTGCCAGCATCCCCAGCTGGGTCAGACCACTATTTACAAAATATCTTTCTGCATCTAAAGGTGTATATCCAGATTCCTTGGCAAATAAGAACTTGTGCCATTCCTGATGTACACCTGCCTGTTACACAAATTTATTGATATGTGCAAAGTTATTTGTCTTCTGACTGCTCTGCAGCACATTTACAGCCCTTGTAGTAGAGTAACTTCATGGCTCTGATTAGCTTGCACCTCTTTGGGCAAACCTGCAGGCTGCTGGCCACAGCACTGTAAATCACACAAGCCATTTAGCATCAAACAACAGAGACAGGCAAGAAAAAGAGCCAGTACCTTGCTTTCTAGGTCTTCACTGGCTTCACCATTTTCATGGAAATAGCAGATCTGTTCAATTTTCGTGACAGTAGCAATACTGTCACCATGACGTTCAGCTACTTCAAATAACCTGTTTAAAAAGCCTAATGTGTTACATATTTTAAGGCACAGTTGCAGGAGCTGTGGCACCACCTGAAGGTAAGACATGTCTGCTCTCAATGCATCATATATCACTCAAGAAAAATTGGACACTTTTGAATGATAACAACTCTTTCTGCCACACCCTGCTGCTCTGGAGGCTGTCCACTAAAGACACCAAATCACACACTGAGCAAACTACAAGTCTTCCTTTGCCTACTGGGTGGTTTCTCTGGCAAAGATAAGCACTGCTCTTCCAGTACAAACCATTTGTCAGCTTAATGCTTCCATGAATGTCAGACCAGTTCTGCCCATGAGTGGACCTCAGAAAAGGTACCAGTCACACCATGTTAATTCAGAGCAGCAATACATTGATTGGCATAGAAACAGAATAATATTCCCAGACTACGTTCCACCTCATTTCCAAACTCACAAGTCCTCCATAAATCAGCTTGAGTTGCAATGTTTCTCCTATTGAATTTTCTGTGAAATTGGTGAGAATCAATTTAAAGCTCTTATGTAGGAATTTAGTCTTTCTCTCTGAGAATCATAAAAATTAATCAAGCCATACACTGCATGATAATAATTTTAATTGATGTTACATAACACCTAGCAATTCCCGACTAAGTTATAGAAGTCTGAGCAGTATTCATATATGGCAAAGATATTGTCCTTCAGGAGACAAGAGGCAAAGAGATGGAGAGAGAGCATGAGAAACTGAGAAACTGCGTAGATTTCAGTCACATTCTAAGTCTTACTAAAGAACAAGTCGCCTTATAGTGGAAGGGGGTTCTGTTATTCTAGGGTTGGGGTTTTTTTGGGAAAGTCATTATTGGCAACTGCAAGATTTGTGCTAACCACGTATTTTTCTTACAGAATTTCTTACTCATATAGTGCTTCAAAATCTATTGCTAAGGGCAAGTATTCTTCTGAAGCACAAACCTCTGAAAATTACCATTGAGAAGATTAACATCTAGCATATAAAATAACATAAGACAACAAGTAGCTGTATATGGAAAGGAGGAAAAATACTTGTCTAATCAGATGTCATTTGGTCAAATTTTGATCTCGGAGATAAGAAATAAGTCTGAAATAAGTCTGTGTACATGCTCTCTAACCCTATGTCAGTTGGTTAAATTAACTCAGAATCTGCCAGTCAAACACACAGTACACTTAAAATCTTTTTGCTTCTCTGACACAAGTCTCATTGTTGGGAGCTATGTGTATTTCCACTTCTGGAGTATTA
Source organism: Cisticola juncidis (assembly GCA_013400215.1). Lineage (NCBI taxonomy): Eukaryota > Metazoa > Chordata > Aves > Passeriformes > Cisticolidae > Cisticola > Cisticola juncidis. Next base: position 94,122 of record VXBR01000875.1, read on the forward strand.
ACTTCTTTTCAGCCAGCAAAATCCACAGGATCTGTTGGTCTTGGAATCAGAAAGTGCCAGCTGTCTACTTCACCCAGTATGAATAAATGCAGATTAACTGTTTCAAAAAGACTTATAAAGAATTGTGGGTTTCTGAAGCCAGAAACAACCTTTTAAATCTCCAGTGGCAATCTGCAGACCTATTTTTCCTTTTACACTACCTGTAGACTAAAACCTGAAGACTGTATATGAAGATCACTAAAGATCATTCTCCAGAGAGAGAAAGAGAAAGAGAAAGTCACAGTCTCGTTGGAGCTCTTGGAAATGTTGCCATGTGCTATTTTGGAGAAGGCCCCAATTTCAGCTTATATAGGAAGCATTAGCATGGTCAATTGTGCAATAAACAACAGAGACAGCACATGGTCCTTCTTGGTTTGTTGCACTGCATCTAGCTTGAGAAAGGAAAGAAGAGGGAAGTGAAGGCACAGAGAAAGAAGAAAGAGAGTCAGTAAATACTAAGGAAAAGAAAGGGAATGATTACCTTCAATTTCAGGACAGAAGTAAGGTGGAGATTAGAATGTGCAAGTTCCATTAATGTTGTTTATTTCTCTTCTCACCTATGCAAACCAGTCCCTGAAATTCAGCAGGTTAGTAGGTCTGTCTCTTACTTAATCCTAGTGCAAGCACAAAAGCACCTGCCACTACAATTGCAAGTGAAAAATAAATATCTGGCAGGAGGGAGGCACAAAAGGAGTGTAATCTGCATGACTTTCTCCTCACAGAAATGCAACCCAATGCTAAAAAAAATCTCAGCTTGCACTCATTGTCCCTGACACAGAGAGCCAAAAAAGAAACCACAAACCCTGACCTTATTCATCATGCAAGTTTAAGAGAACAAAAGGACATTTTGATTTAATTACCTCTGTTTGAAAGTGACCTTAAATTTGAATACAAAGCCAGAACAGCTCTGACCATTTTTCCCCAAAAATAATTTAATAGTTTCCCATGCAAGATTTTGGCACAAAAGGCCCAACCAGTGGAGGTGGCACAAATATCACAAAGTACTGTGATTGGGATAAAAATCTCAAGAATATCTCAGACCACTTCAGAATTTAACAAAACTGATCCACCAGGTCCCACACATGAAATAGAGGATCTTCTTCTGAATCCTAATCATCACTCTTCTCACCTTTCTTTAGTGGCTGATGGAGCAGTACTGTGGCTCCTTTCCTTACTCTGGGATTCTTCAGGTCTCTTTATTCTACAGCCTGCTGTATCCATCCTGTACAGTTGTAAAGGAGAAAAGGCAATTGATCTCCTGCATGCAAGAACATGGCCCACAGCTGCCTGGCATGACAGCCAGTGACAACACAACCTGGAGGTAGGCACAGCATGTCCGATGGTCCTTCACATTACAACAGTCCCAAAACTGTTGTTTCACACTGAAAGAAGTCTGAGAACATACACTGGGGTGGCCTCAACCCCAAGAGTAGCTGAAAACACAGGTTCACATTTAAATCAGCCCAAATACCTTGACTAACTGTAAAGATGCACCATGCAGACAGCATTGTGCAAACAGTACTTGAAGGGACTCAGATGAACCTTATTATTTCACACATCTCTCCTCTGAACCTTAAAAACACCTGGTCAGTGTTTAGAAAGGTTATTTTTTCACCTGTTTACTTTAAACTAATTTCACTGTCGCAAAGGCATTGTCTCTTCATTAGCAGGGTTTTCACAGAAAAAGCATTGCTCTGTTGTATGTATTTTAATAATTTATTCAACCAGCATGTATTCACTCATTTCCCTTTCAACTAGCCATGCAACCATGCAACTCAGTGGATGAAGGAGCTATGAAAAATTGTTTAAGTGTGACCTTAAGCAGCCTAGTTATGGCAGAAATCCTCTGCCATTAATCAATTAGATTTTTGTCTGTAGCATTAGCTTTGTACTCTTTATGAAGCCTTTCATTGCAGGAAAGCTGGTGGATAGCTTAAGAATGTAAAAATTGCATTCAGATTTCAGAGCACCAAAAATGTAAAGAGGAGAAAATACCTTGACAATATTCTTATGCAGCTTCCAGATGCTGCAACATGTATTTTTGGAAATGTGGTGTGGCATTTTCTTGTGTTATTTGAGAAAGTGTGTAATCACTTGTTTGGCTTATCATACAAGAATTTGCCAGCAAATAACTGTTATCTCTCAACTAAGAGATTTCTGTTCCTGGCTGACATTGCTGATTAAAGAGTTCCTGCAGTGAGCGAGTGTGGAAAGGCAACCATTTTAGCTGGTGGTATATTATTCCCCATTCATATTACTTTCAAAAAAGGAGGGTGTTCACACAAAGGACAAAGAGCATCATAGCTGGAAAGGCAGAAGGAACCATGGGTTTGTAGGAAAATGTTACAATTCAGCACCAATGCAAGATTGTTGATGTCACACTGAGGCTGGCAGGCAGCGTTCAGTTTGATAGGTAAGATATTCTTACCTATGCAACTGTCTGCCATAAACTGTAGAAATAATCCTGATTAGAAAAAGGCAGGAGCTCTTCTGTCCCAAATAATGTGTCACTTGTGAATCCTGGCAATTCCTGGAAGTGCTGCTCAGAGGGATACATGCAGCAGAGCATGTCTCTTACCTACTCAACAGCACTCTGCGGGGAGCCAAGATGTTCAGGTACACAGGACACCTGAAGTTCTGCAAGGAGGTGCTGAACAGTTAGACAGAAATCTCACTGGGAGCAAAAACTCCTTTGGAACTACTGTCTGTGCAGTACTCTGTGCTGTTGTCTTAACAGTAAATGGTTTAACAGAAAGAGACAACTCTGAAGTCAACAACAAACACAGTTGGGGCTCATAATCTGAACAGCCACGTCTGACCTTTTCCTTAGCTGTCAGGGAAGAATATATTATTTTTATACAGGCAAATCCCAGAAATAATTGATAGAAATTGAACAGGAGAGGCAGAGCACACAAAGTGAAAGGGCTTGCAGGTTCTTTTCTGAAAAAAGGTGTCGCTCCCTCCATAACCGATACCAAAGCAGCTTTGGGCACAATGCATCCCAATGAGAGAGCATGTGGCCTAATTTGGCACTTGTTCCACTAGCAGGAGCCTCTTCTGCAGGCTATTCACAATCCAACTGAGGCTGGCATCCTTGCCTGGTTGAAGCTGACATGCTGTGCCACATTATGAGTGGGAACAGGACCATCCTGACAGATTAGCATGAAAGCAGGCTTGCCAGAATACCAGTATGTGGATAATACTTAAGTGTTAAGGGGGGGATCTCTGTCCAAAAATGATGAAATGACAGTCTGTCTTCAGCTTGCCCAGTTCCAGTTAGGAAGTCTGTCACAGGGTATCACAGCTGATCTTGGCACACCCCAAAGCCACCTCTGCAGCCCATGTCAAAGTAGAAACTCTCGTTTCAGGAATGAAGTTCTCCAGAGGACATAAGAAATCCCCATTTAAAAACCCTGTGAGAGTCTCAGTAGAGTGGTTGTTTTCCTTACTGGAGTGTCTGGTTTGGCAGGGAAGCCAAATTACACATTTCTTCTGTTTTTTTCAGGGTAATATTTGTATCTGTAAGCTTCATGGTAAATTTTGTAGTAAGAAACAAAGGTTAGGGTCAGACTGTGGTGGAGTCTGTGCAGATACAAGAAGCCTCTCCCCACTTCTTTAGTGCCTTGTGAGATGAAAGTAGTTTTTTGTGTTGGGCCTGGGTCCATTTGCCCCCATTTGCTCCTTGAAGAAGTACTCTGGCTGAGTTAGCTGGCATGCTGGCTGTGTCTCAACAAGCAATTCAGGCTAGCTACCTTCAAAACTTGCAGAATATGAACTGAATTTTTCAAGATATTTGTTGCACATAACCAGGAGCTATGGTGTATAAGTCAGGGAAAAGTCATGCTTGCAGGATTAGCACAGCTCACTTGGTACCCTGCTTTACCTTTCAAAATCAGGGTTTTCCCCATCTTTAGCTAGAAGACTGACCTACCATTTAGGTTGGACAGGTGATGTATGCAAAAAGTATACTTCAGCACCCTTCGCAAGTTATTAATGTCACATCTGAATACTCTTTTCAGAAGGTTTTCATAATAAAAGAGGGGGAAAAAACTATATTTGCACAAACCGTGGATAAAGTGTTTGACATTTTCAAAGGTGTGGGCTGAAACACAGAAATACATTTAATCCCAGATAAGATCTCAAGGAAATAATTACTGGGCCTCAGAGAAAATATAAATCAAGACTGTCAAAACTGTGTCAGTAGATTTCATTACAGTTTACTTATTTAAGCTGAGAAAGAAAACAAGCAGAGTTCTGTGCAAGTTTGTACAACTGCATCGCCTTTTAGATCTGTGTGTTTACATTTTACAGTGTTTTAGGAGTGACACAGAGGTGACAAGCTGCTGAATTCTAAATGTCCTTCAGTAGCTGGAACATTGCATTCCCGTGCCTCTTGATGAGTCACATTACTTATTTGTCACATATGTTGTTCACACAAGGGAATGTATTCAATGAAGAAATTAATCCAGGCAGCAAGCCATGGACAGATGAATGAAAGTGACCAAAAGCAGGTTGGAGCAGATAGTGAGGATGGCAGAAAGGACTGTTACATCTGTGCAGTCTCCAAATCCTCCTAATATCTAACACAGAGGCTTTAGAAAGTGAAAACAGCACGTAGCAATGCACAAACCACTCTCTGTTGGCTGCTGAGCAGGAACCTGGCTTGCTGGGACTGTGCTCCTCTCTTGATGTTAGACCTCTCTCAATTGTGCTTTTGCCCTTGACCTGGGGCAGAGGAGGAGCAGCAGCTAGCATTTGGGTAGGTTGCTTAGCAGAGGCTTGAAGAGCTCAGGGATCCTTCATCAGGACCCACTGGGAAGCCTTTTTGGAAGGGATGAGAAAACTGAATGCATTGCCATCACTATGCTGAGCTCTTGCTCTTTGGAGTCTAAACTTCAGCCAGACCGTGAAATCAGGGGATTTGGAATTGGAACAAAGGAAAACAAAAATACAAAATACGGTTCCTGCCGTATCACCTCATTTCACCATTGTCTCCAAAGAGCATGTTGACACCAGGCAGGCTATTGCCAGATTTATTATTCTAACAAAACATGTTTTCATCAGGATTTTTTGAATAGAAAAGTAGTATTCTGCTATCACAGACAAAAAATAGCCCTGGTTATCTCAAACAGTATACCCAAACCCCTCATGCTTCATAGCTAACACACAAGGCTGTTGCCATTGTAAAGGATTAACACAGTGGCTGCTTCTTCCATCCCAGGTTATCTTTAGTGATTGTCCCTGTGACCCAGATCCTGGTCATAGTTTCAGAAAGGTAAACACCATAAGACAGTGTAAACTGTCCCAATACTCAAGTAATCTAGAAATGAATCAGTTGATTTACTAGGCAATGCAGAAAGTAAAGAAATCCTGATCCAGTACCTAAAATGGCTGTGAACTTGGATGAAATTTGACATGGTCAAACTCACTGAAGCTTTCCTCATGATTTCTGCTCTTTGACAGGAAATGAGGAGTATGTTGGCAGTTTTCTGCCAAAGAAAGGCTTCAAGAGCTCTGAACACTTTCTCTTGAAAAAGATGGGTTTATGCCAGCTCTTTGGCATGAGCCCACTGCCCAATGCCCAGCCAGGGGTTCATTTCTTCCACAAGGTGGTTTCAGGCCACTCATCACACTGTGGTCTTCTGTATTCTGATCTATTCCTTACTGCTAGCTCAGAGATGGAAGCCTTTCCCACCCCAAAGTATCAGGAAGGTCTTGAGCTTATTTCAGTTCTGTTATGTGCTTTCAGGCTTGGCTCAGTGGCTGATTTCCCTGGGAGTAGGTTCTGTGCCTTTCTCGAGGAGGGAATGGTCCTTCCTCTCTAAGGAGACATCTTCTGGCTGTGCAAGCTTGTTGAACTCCAGCAAGCACAGTTGTTATGCACTGGGTAGAGAAGGTGCATCTTGTGGCAGCCGTGTGAGTGAAAGAGGGTTTAGTTCTGTTTCAGTTTCTTTCTTTAATAAGGGGAATTTAATATTTCATTATTTGAGCCATGCTGCTTGCAAATCTGTCCTCTGAGAAACTGAGATCACTGCAGCCTGGAGACAAGGGAATTACAATTCTAGACTAATAAATTTTGATCTGACCTAGAGCAGCTATGAATCATAAATAACCCCTCTTACTTCACTCATGTGAAGCCAACCACCTTGGTGTTTCAGACACTGAACATTGTCCATGACCTCTTTCCCTGGAAGGACAGTTGGATAGAAAATTTGTGTCTAGTGAAGCATTCCTGCTAGCCCAAATCCTTTCTATTAATTCAAAATACAATAAAAAAGATCAGCTCTTGTACTCTGGAGAAGATGACCAGTCTTAATACATTCTATTTTCTCCCCAAACCTTTCAACTTGAAAGCAAAATTCCTCCTCATCTTTCCTTTGCTGATACAATCTCAGCAGGTCTCTCGGAAAACTAATGTAATAAAAGTGTAACTTGGGATCTCCAACAGAACTTGAGCACGTTCATTTAAAGGCCTCCTATGTCCCAATAAAACAATGACTTGGTGTAATCCAGAAGAATTCTCTTGTCCCTCAATTCCCATCAAGCATGTTAGAGTCTGCTGCCACCCAGCAAGGATTAACTGGTTTACAGCGTTACACAGTTAACCCTGACAGCACTTCACTAGGGTCAGGAGGATGAGTAGGCAGTAGAAACTGGATGGACAGTGAGAAGTAATTTACAACAAAGACTGGATTTGTGCAGAAGCACTGGCATGTGACACGCAATTATGTTCAATTTTGATTTTGAAAATTTGGTCCTAAAAGTTAAAATCAGATTTGAACTACAGGTAAAACTGATATTTGGAATGGTTTGTCCTCATTCTTGCAGGACAGAAAAAATTATCATTCAGTTCCTAAGGCTTCCAAAGGCAACTCTCATCTTTAAACCCACTGACCTCCTACATTCATAAACAGCTCAGACTTGCTCACTGCTCACATGCACTCCTTTGTAAATCACACAAACCACTCCGTTGCTTGCGTTGTCATTAGAGCACGCTTCGGATTCAAAATCAAAACTTTGTCTCCAGCATTCTCCCATGTACCATGACTGCTTGCCCACTAGGGGACTCCTGATATTCTCATCTACCTTCATGAAGGATTGGTTGTCACTTCAAGCCCTCCAGCCACCTGGAACATGGAAATTCCATTTACATAAATTCAGGGCCCAAGTTGTTTCTCTGCTCTTGCTGGCTGTCATAGCAGCCTAATTCATGGGTGGTCACATCAGCCCTTCACCCTCGCACGGTGCCTTCGAGTTATAAGCAGCAAACACAAAACTGAAGAAGAGAAAACACATTCTTCAGTCTGGCACTGAACAACAGGCATATGAAACCTAAGGATTTTTTTATAATCAGTGGGATTTTAAAGAGACAGTAAGCCACACTGAAAATAACTTGCACACAAATTAATAGTTAATTCTTCCTCTCTGATCCAGACTTTCATGGAAGTCACCTTTACCCAGTAGTCAATGTCTGGAAAACCACAGGTCCCTTAGGGATCTTACTAGCTGTCTTCTACTACAGAATGGATTACTTAAACACTTCAGCCTTGGAATAAATGCCTTGGGAAGCTTTGAATGTTGCCTTTCCACACCAAACAGCATCCAAATCAGTTGTTGGCATAAACAACAGTCAAGCTGCCTTCTCTTCTTGCCAGAAGAATTAGGTCCAATGGGACTTAGCAATCATATTTTTTTCCACCATAGCTTCCAGCTCAATACTTCCCACCAAGCAGCCACCCATTTTTTGTGGGCTCCAGCCATGGTATGATTTCCAAGAGACTCAATCTCAAGCCTAGGAAGGCAAGGGTGTGGATCCAGCTCCACTCTGGGGCATGGCAGATGATTCTCAGAAAACTGCAGGAATTCGTTTTGTGCAAACCTGAGATGGATTTGATCCTTTTTGAATTTCAATGCAACTGGCAGAACTCTAACATTACAGCTGCCTTCTCCTCATTTAGTGCATAGCTCAAAAACTAATATTACCCATCTATTAGCATTTCACAGTGAGTTATTTGTTCAGTAGCAAAGAAAAGTGATTAAAATATACAAATGGTGAAAATCACCTTCTCATCCTCTGCACTGCTGTATAATTCATGCTGAAGAACAAATGAGATTACAGCACAGGGACTGTCTCCAGGATGAGTTACATTTGTCCATTTCCCATTCCTGTTATAAACTTTGTCAAGACAGTAGAATAATATGTCCCATTTGCTGTCCCCTTCACAATATTTGTCAGACTACTGCAATAATACAGTTGCTGGATACCCATATACACATCATGAATTATTTGTTGATGTAAGGAAAGTGTTCTTACATTCTCTTTGAGTAATCTGTCCTTCCCTTTAAATCCAGACGCAGGTACTGAGCAATATGATTTCTTCTTACTGCTTTTAGGGTGAGATTTGCCGTGCTCATCCTTTTCTTTGGAAGCGGAAAAAGAGGAGGGGGTGTGCAGCAGAATGGCAGACACAGTGTATCGCTTTGCTAATTGTAAGGAGGGATCCAGGTGCTGGCAGAGATCAAACCTACTAATATAATATCAGCAGCCCTAAAGGGCAAATAATTGCAGCAGATAAATCACTGTTCAATAAACATACCATTAGAACAGCCTCTACCCCTGAGCAAACAGCTTTGAGAAAACTTATCTTCTTGTGCAAGCATTTGTGTAGGATTAATACTCATCAACTAACAGCATTTTTTAAACCAATGTCAAAAATGGATATGCTCCATTTGATCTGATACGGCTACTGCTGAGTAAATGCAAATAGGAAAAGAAAATGAAAAAAATGAGGGCATGACAAGTGGACGCAATGCTTCAAAATTAATGGGAAAAGGAAGGAACAAACATGATGCTGTTTAGCTTGCACTACTAGGAAGGCCTCACATGGCAGAATACTTGAAGGGAGGGTCAAGTGATTACCCTAAACAAACAATCTTGTTATTTTAGGGGTTCAGTTTAATGGCTTAGCTGCCCCTTGTTGGTTGGAAACTGTGAGAACAGCCTCACTCCTGTCATCACCTATGAATCTCAAGTCAGACTGGACTGGGAATTATGTGGTTTTGAACACTGGGCCACAGTTGGGAAGTGCAGCTCCAGCCTGGCTCCTGAAGGAACTGCTCCCCTCTAGGGTGGGACTCACAGGAGCCAAGGCACCATGCAGCAGGAGTTCAAACTGCTCCGACCCTCTCCCACCCCTGAAGGCCAGGATGACTAAATGCAAACTTTGAAAACAAGGGAGTGGAGGCTAAGGGTAAGTAGAGTGTGATCAGAACCAGGACACACAGAGACAAGGGGGATCCTGGTCCTACAACCCCAGAGCTGCTCGGGCAGCTGAGCAGCAGATGACTGTAAGCAAGTACCCATCACGAGCTGTCTCCTGTCTGCCAGCAGTAATCTGTGTTTACAGGGTGAGTGCAGCTGGGCAGGGGAGATGGGTTTGCTTCACTCTGGGTACACCAAAAGCAGTTGTGTTCTGGCAGTGCTGCTGCTGGTGCCAGCCACGCTGGAGAGGACCCAAAGGAGTGTAGCAGAGAAGGGAAGGCAAGAAGGCCAGCTGAGTCAGACTGACAGCAGAAGAGAAGCTCGGCTTTACGCATGCTGCCTACGGCGTGAAGACACCACAGGAATCAGACAGTTTGTGATGTATGCTATGTCACAGGGATGTAAGAACAACCTTTGTGTTCCAACCCAAATCCTTCCAATGCACTTCACTGTCAGACCTAGATTTGGCAGGGCTGGGAGCAGGGACTCCAGGAAAATGCTGGAAGTAGCATGGATACAGAACATGCAACAAAGCAATCACACAGAAGGAGCACAGGAATGTTCTGCCCCCTCAACAGCAGGGAAGGATGAAGTGGCCAGCCTAGCATGCCACTTAGGGAGGAGGGATAAATGTACCAGCAGAAAGCCTGGTCAAAAGCAGCAGCAAGCTCACTGAGAAAAGGCAATCTCTCTATGACTCCCAAACCTGCTTATGAAGAGGGTGAAGGAAGGGAATTTACCACTGATAAATCCTGATTAGGTAACACATTTGCTCCTCCCAAGTGAAAGAGCCAAGGGGTTCACTGTAATACATAATTCTGCCGCAGGCAATTGATAACACGTGACAGCTAACAATTAACAATAGAGACTTGCCCCTCCCCAGAGACAGAGATGGGGCAGGGTGGCCAGGGCAGCCACAGGTGCAGAGTGGGTTGCAGACCTTATTTGACCTACACACTCAGCAACTCAAGGGCTTCCTCTCTGCTGTAAATGATGCAGAAACCATTTCAGCTCTGTCCTAAACTGAATGTCATGAGACAGATGTGTGCTCAGTGCATCTTTCTTCAAGAGGTATACAAGCTTAAGAATTCTAAATGTTAAAGAAATCAAAAGAGGAAGACTATCATTCATGCCACTCACAAAAAACACCCTTTTTCTCACCACACAAACAGAAACAGCAATATGGCAGTCATGTTTGGATTTTGAAAGAAAACAGTAGCAATAATGCTGTCATTTTTTTGAGATTATGAATTCTTCAAAGATACTTTTTATTGCTGTTTTAAATATGTATTTCCAAATGTGAAATACAGCAATGAACATTGTGTACCAGTTTAAAAAAAACCAACAAAATAGATACAATAGTGACAGTGACCAGATGCCTGAAGAGAATATGAACAGAGAAAGCATAAGGATACTAATTGATTCCCCTAATACCACCCTCCCAGCACCCACATTTTTTCAGCTCAAGAGATGTCCTCCCTATCCCAACATTTTCCTCCCTAAATCATCATTTTTCATGTGAGAGCAAGATTATAGTCAGCTGCCAATAATTTTCAGCAATGATCCAGAAGGATTTCTTATTTTAGACTAAGAAGGAATTCTTCATGCTGATTAAACTTGCCATGAGCCAAATACCAAAAACCAAAAATAACCAAAAAACACAAGTTAGGCTTACCAGAGGCAAAACACAACCCTAGTTTTCACACACATCAGTCAGACAACAAAGTAGGAGAAGAAAATCAATGAGCATAGATTCCCCAATGAGAGCCAGTTTTGCATTTGCTGCTCTTTACAAAAGGTGTGTAGGTTGGTGTCACTTTCATACACTTTGAAAGCAAGACAAATTATTCAGATCTTTATTTGTGATTAAATACCTTATTAACGTATTTCCCCTTGTTAGGTACAGCAGTTGTGTTTATGCAAACCAGAAGAAGGTATGAATTCCCAGGAACCATCTTGGGGTTTCACAATGTACTGCACAAGGAAAGCAGGCAGTTGCATAATTATTCCAGCATGACATGTTCATGCATAAAATTAGGCCTTCTCTCCAAGCACTGTCTGTCAATAAGCCCTGCAAGTCTGTAGGAGAGCTGTTCATAACACATTCAATTTTACCTATCAGTATGATGTCCAATTACTTAGGAAAGGGTGAAAGACTTTATGCCACATCTAAACATGACAGACGTAACCTTTAAGTACTGGCAAATGCCAAGATTGCTGGCGGTAGGCATTCTGAACATGCTTGTGTTTTTCTTCGTACATGATTTCCCTCATTGTTTTTTTTTTTTTTAGATAAATGCAAATTGTTAAATATTTTAAAACCCTGCATTATCACATTTCACAAGAAGAAAGTTTGGAAAGAGGTAAGTTTTCAACTACCTAACATTTCGTAATGCATTTAATATAATGTGGGGTTTGTTCCTTCCACAGGTACTAAAGTAGCCCTTCCCTGATCCCTTGTTTCGGCACACAAGTATAAAGTCGTAAGTTCAACACTACATCCAATTGCTGAGCCCTGCACAAAACTAAAACAAAACCAAAGGAACAAAACCCCCCAAAACTCTAAAATAATTTTGTTGTATTATTCTAAGTAAAACACATGAAAAGCCTCTGTTCCACCTCCAAAGGGTAAAGCTGATCTGTACCTCACAAATCTTTTGAAAGAGGCCAGCATGTCTTCCTTCTTAATACCTCCCAGCAGGGAGCACAACAGCAGGTCTAGTTTATCTTAATTATCTGTCTTTATCTCCATAGGAGAAACTATTACTGCCAGTGTGTTGCTGGCTAGAACAGAAGCAGCCAAAGAGCACAAGCCATTTCCCTTTTTCCACAACTTCTCTACCCGCTCAGGTAACTGCAATAGGAAGAACTTGTGGAGGGAGTGGAGACCAGGAGAATGATATTGCTGTTGTTTTGGGTTATGCATTGCAGGTGAAAGTGCATGGTCAGAGTCACAGTGTGTGTAGAAGAAAGAAAAAAGTTTCTCTTTGTAAAGGAGGTTGTGTTTTATCCCTGCTTACCACACAGGAAAACAACAAAGAAAAAGCCGGCTGCAGCCACTGAGCCAAAAAAAGAGAGATGGAATATAAGGGATACATACAGTGCTGAGTGCCCTTAGGATAAAATGTGGCTTTCAAGATGTTCATTTTGTAGGGTGGTGTGTATGGTAGGTTTTTTTGCATTAGGGAAGTTACCTTTCTGACAGTTACTGGCTCTATGCAACACCACACTGCTGCTTCTCTTCCAGCTAGCTTAAGGCGCAGGGGTTTATGTCCCAGAGAAGCTGTTGTGGCATTTGATTTGAAGCCTATGGCTTATTGGAAATTGCAGTTTTGCTGGTTTGTGGCAATCTTGGTTGCATCTTTTTTAGTGTCATGGTTGACTGTGTAACTAATGTGCCCTGGTTTTTGGTTCTTTGCTATTAGGAGAGCCCAATTCTGATTTTCAGCAGAGCATCGTGAACTGCCTTAGCAGTCTGGTATGCTGCTCAGAGAAGTTGATGGAGAGTAGAACAAGATTCTCATGTGCTTCCTTAGCACCTAATTACTGAATCACAAATGAGATTGTGACATAAATCTGAGTTACCATTTTCTTATGTGCTTTGCTCATCTGTGGTGGTTTTTTCCAAGATTGCCTTTCTCTTAACTCTTCATGGCCCTGAGGAACAATCTTTTTTTGCATCATTTGCATCTTGATCAGAACTCATAACTTAGCAGTAATTTCCAGAAATGTTAATAGAAAAAATATAAGACTCAACAGAAATACCTTGGAGAGGTAAAACTGACAATTAGAAGCCTTCCAGTTCATCCCAAAAATTTACCTCTCACTGACCTTATATCTGCCTCACATACTAGATAAATATAAACACAAAATCATTGCCTTACTGGCCCAATCTGGATTATTATTATTATTACTCTTCCTCTGTGTATTATTTTGTATGAGAAATTAAAACACAGTTCAGTCACCTTTTGCTGCCTGTTTCATGTGATGGGTAGTTACTGATGGTGAATAATTTTTCCTTAACATCAGGAGCTGTATTATGGTGCACATCTCAGCCCATGGATGAACTTTCAGGATTGTGACAATCTGCAGTTCTTTTTCATACAATGGGCTGTGGATAGAACTTGTCTTTGCTCTAACTCTTATATAAAGGATTGGGTCATTGCTGAAGAGGAAGCTTTGGCCCTAAGGTTCCCCAGTTTAAAAGGGAAACATAACTTGATCATAAAGCAAAATCAATGTTGATGAGTAGCTTCTCCTTTACCTTTGTGCAGCAAAGGGTAGATTTACAGGACTGAAGTCAGCAGGAAATCCTTTCAAGCAGCTTTGGAAAATTTAGCCAAGATTTCTTTCCTAGCAAACTTTTGGCAGCATGTGCACACCCTTCTGTTTTATAGTGGAGGATTAAAAAAGAAGATACCAGTAAAAATACTGTATTAATTTCAGAAGCTGGCAAGTTTCCTTCCTCCAAATCAGGAAGGACCCTCGAGCCAGCTGGACAGTCTGAATACTGGTTATCAATGCTCTTTTCCAAGACAGAAGTAATTTGATAACTTATTTCAAGCATAAATCTGTGTCTCTTTGAAATATGTTCCATATCTTCTGGCTATCTATAAAAAAACCTATCTGAGAAAGACCTTAATTCTGTCTGGGGCCTTCAGGACAATACAGCTGATAAATGCAAGTGATGATCATGATGACTGCTTTAATAAGCTGTAAAACTCCAGCTGTTGGCTTGTAGCCAATGAGTGAAATGGTTGCCTGTTTCCCTGTTCTGGGAATTCCACAGAAGTCTGACAAATATAAATTTTATTTTGAGACCTGTGTTTGAGGTTCCAACCATACAGGCCTCCAGGAGTAGTGGCCCAGTGTTTAAGTGTGGCTTTTATGCCAGAAAGCATGGGGAGATTTCTTAGCAGAGATAGAGTCAGAGTTTCTGATTAGGAAAATATCTGTATCCAAAATATGTACCCATCTGCAGTTCTCCAGTTGTGGCCCAAACAAATTACTGACTTGCTGAGCTTTTCTCCTGTGAAAAATGTAAAATGAAGGTGGAGGAGTGATTCAAACATGGCATTTTTCTTCTAAAGAAATGGAATAGGGAGAGTAAACCTGCATCTCTTTCAGTGGGCTTTGGCCGATGTGGTAGTGTGCACTTGGTGAATGGTATTAAAGGAAAGACTACATTTTGTATCATATTTGTGCCAATCTTCACTCTGTAAAAACACAAAACATTCATCACTTGTGTTCCTGTTTCATGCTCAAGATTGTTAAACAGCAGTTTATGTTGTGCCAGATTTATTTTTGTTGTTGTTGTAGATATTACAACAATGTTGCTATAATTTCACTATACTCAGAGCTGGAGAAATCCACCTAGGCACAATCATCTAGAACCATTTTCTTAATCTACCCCTGTGTGAATGAAAGGTGTGGTAAAACCCCACTAAAACGGGGGAAAACCATCCATATTGTGCAGTTCCTGATTTCCTCTCCCATCCAAGGCCTATTTTCTTTCATAACTGGCTCAATTACACTTCCAAACAGCTGTATGTTTTCCTTTTCTCTTGCTAGATTTTTCTAAGCAATCAGAATTCTGCTGCAGCATTAAATTAAAAAAATAAGAATAAATAAAATGAGCATTTCAACTACAAGCAGTCTTTGCTCTTTCACTGCAGTATGGCTCCCATCCAAAGCCAATTATGTAAAACAACAGCACCTCGGCACCATTACCACAGCCATCTAAAGGGAAGAATTGCACCTACTCAAAGCTGAAAACATTTTCAAGAAATTTAATTATTTTCTTACTTTCTCGCCTCAAGCATGATTTTTACCTTACTTCACTCTAAAACGCCTTGGGTGTTATTCAGCTAGACCATATGGAACACTATATAAATCCAAGTTGTTGCTAATTTTTACTTAAAAGTCAGGTTTTATTTTCTGTTTTTACTCCTCCCTGTTTACACTCCTTGAAACATCTTTTGCATTGCCCCAGATGTCGCTTCTCTTGGTGCTTCATCTTCTGTACATGTTAATTTTGCTTCTTCAGTGCTTGTGATTTTTTGCTTCATACAGTGTTAGAGGCAAATGCAATGCCAAAAATTAATTGTCAAAGACAATAGCAAAATTATTTAAGTTCATGCCTTTAAATTTGTATCAATTAACTTTAATGGTCAAAACCTTTTCATGAATTTATGAAACTGTGTAGATCATGATTTCCAGAGGAAGAAGTCACTCTGAGACAGCTCCATATAATAGAGAGATTCCTCTTTGTTTTACAGCTTTCTGTCTTAACTTTTACCTACTGTAGAAATAATTTGTAGCTTTTTGTTCTCACATTAGGCTTTCAATGATTTCAGTCAAGAATTCCAAGAATACTGATAAGAGCTGCTGGCAAAGCATGTTCCCTGTTCTGCAGTGGGCTGTAAGACAGAATAATCGAAGCATGATTTACTCTCAGATATGGCACTAGTGGGCTCTCTAGAATATATATCAGAGTTATACCCTGGAGGCACACTGAGTCATTAAATATTGGCCAAAGTTGTTGTGGTCTTCTGGAATATTTTCATTCAACAACTGGGGTGCCCAGAAGCTGTACTCATTTCCAAAGAAAGTTCTTCAGAATGAAGTAATTTTCATTTAGAGTATAATATTTCACACAGAAACAACACAATTCTTTGCATAAATGTTGATGCTGTTTCATCAGCACTTCCTAAATGAAAAATGGTTAAAATGAAAGGGCTGAGTGATTTCTTCACTCTTAAGCAAAGGCATAGTGTTTTGTGTCCTCCCATCTCTTGGTTTGTTGTGTGAAAATGCTATGTACAAAGGTAAAGGGAAATAATAATGTTCTGTTTTGTGTGCACCCTTTCAGTTTATACACTCTAGGTGAGGACTTCACCAGCCTCCAAACTGTCTCAGGTAGCTGGCACCCCAGAAACCACAAACACTGCTTGTTCCTGCTCAGAGCTATTACCTTACTGTTTATGAGACTGTGCTTACAAATCATTCCCTTTCAATTAATTTTTCACTCCTGTATGTACATTTCTTCACTAACATGAACTGAGAACTGTGAATGAAAGCAGTCATTTGGATGAAATCTCTTTGACTTAGGCACATGATCAGACACACCCTAAGAAGGGAAGGGGAACTGGGGGGACAAGAACAGAAAGAAGAGAGTGGAGGGCATATGGGACTATACAAAGGGTTAGGGCAACTATAAGCAGAGAAATCTGCAGCACAGATTTTTTCTTGGAAAACAAATGATTAATGCAGTATAGTGCTGACCTGAATTCTTTTTGACATCATGGAAAAGAATAAATTAGTAGACAAATTGAAATTTTGAAAGAAGGAAATACATACTACATCCTAAAGCATGTGTGTTTCTATAAATTTAGCTTGCAGTGCTAATTGGGAAGAAATAAAAACAATAAAAACAAAAAGACACCTTTATGTCTTATCCTTTCTGGAAGCTTCCACTCATTTAACCACCACCTATACTGACCTTGTATCTCTACAGCTTGTCTTGATACTTGGGCATTGCTGAAAAGAATGGCAAGGCCATCACTGTGCTCAAAAGCACTGGATTCATAAATAGTCTCTCTGGAGTCATTCGGCAGGGATATCAACAGAGATGTGTTGATGCCTGCTTACAGTAAAGTCCAAATTTTTCACCTCGGGGTTATAATGCTGACCCATGGAAAAGAACACAGCAACAGCCCCTGCCCTTCAGTAGCAGCTAGGAGGTCGACAAGCAGATCACTGTCAGTAAATGTGTGAGGTTTGCATGGCAAGGTTTTGTACCAGGGAACTACAGGTTGGTTTCTCTGGGAAGCTGCCAGAAGCCTCCCCTCTGTCCAGCAGTGTCAGTGCCAGACCGCTCCAAGGTGGGCCTGTCGCTGGCCAAACGACAGTGGTGATGCCTTTGGGTTAACATATTGAACAAACAGAAAGAAAGCCTACAGCTGCATTTGTAGGCAGGTGGAGGAGTGAGAACCTGGGAGAAAAGCAAGAGGAATGTTCCAGGCACCGGAGCTGAGATTCCCCTGGAGCCCGTGTCAAAACTGTGGTGAGGCAGCTGTCCCCCTGCAGCCCATCCACAGTGAAGCAAATAATCACCTGCAGCCCCTGGAGGAGCCCAGGCCAAAGCAGCTGGGTGCTCAGAGGAGGCTGTGACCCTGTGGGAAGCCCACATTGAAGCAGGTTGGCTGGTAGGACCTGTGGCCCTGTGGAGAGAGGATCCCATGCTGGAGCAGTCTGCTCCTGAAGGACTGAACCACTCCCCACTGCTCAGGCAGAGAAAGGAGACAATTTGTGTGCAAAACTGAGCCTAGGAAGAAGGAAGTAGTAGGAGGAAAGATGTTTTAAGATTTTTTTTTATTTTCTCATTATCCTACTCTGATTTGATTGCTAATAAATTTAGCTGATTTTCCCAAGTAGATTCTTCTTTGCCCATGAGAGTAACAGGTGAATTAATCTCTCCTTCTCCTTATCTCCCTGTCCTATACCTGTCTTTTCATTATATTTTCTCTCCTCTGTCCAAATGAGGTGAATGACAGAGCAGCTTTGGTGGGCACCTGGTATCCAGGCAGGGAAAACCCATCCCAGTAAATAATAAAAAGGGGTTCTGTGTGATCCTGTTCCACATGGAACTTCTGAAAGTTCAGTAAGGTCCTACATCAGTATATTAGTATTGTTAGCAGTGTGTGTTTCTGCAAGTAATGCGTTGTTTTCTTGCTGTCCCTGATTGAAGATGTACTGTGCAATGCTGTTAAGGCATCAGAGAGCTCCATCAAGGAAAAGAGCAGTTCCTTGGCTTAAAAAACCCTAAGAGGCCTTAAGAAAGGCTTGTTGGTTCTGCACAAACAGAGCAGCATTAAATTATAACCTGAGCTTTTTAGCATGCTCACTCAAGTACAGCAAATACCAGCTGGAGGGTAAGGAGGGATTTGCTTTCCAAACAGCTAGGAGAGGCATTTATTTCACTAAATTAAACAAATATCAGCCTGTTTATGGCACTAAAAGTCAGCTGGACATCACGAGCTATGGTTTTTTTATTGTGGGCTGCTCAAGACCTGGCACCCCTGGGGAACCCAAAGGGAGCACAACAAAGCTTCAGAAAAATGCTAATGTGTGTCTGTGGGTCAGCAGGATCAAGACATCACAACATGGAGGTGCAGGACAGGTTTCTACCATGCAGCAGAACTGATGCTAATAGTGCTACACTGTTCACTCATGGTCTCCTGAGAAACCCATCTGCCTGCAGAAGAAATGCAGCATGAGCTATGCTTCTGCCTGGAAGAAAATCATCTCTATTCATCCTTTACATGAGATTGTTGAAATGAATGGGGACACCAGGAGAGAATAGTCCCTGGACCTTGGAGAATTAAGAAGAGGAAGAAAGGAGGCAAATGCATTTAAAGGAGAAAGACTTTTTGCATTCTCCCTGCAATATGCCTCTCAAAGAAATGGCTGCTGACAGTCTCTCTAGAAATGGGCAGGTGTTATTCCTAAAATAGAATCGTAGAGTGGTTTTGGTTTGAAGGGACTTAAAGATCCAGTTCCAAAGCCCCTGCCATAGGCAGGGACATTTTCCACCACTCTGCCCTTGAACACTTCCAGGGATGGGGCATCCACAACTTCTCTGGATAACCTGATCCAAAGCCCCACCACTCTCAGAGTAAAGATTTTTTTTACTAATATCTAATCTAAACCTACTCTCTTGTAGTTTGAATCCATTTCCCCTTGTCCTATCACTGCAAGCTCATGTAAAAAGTCTCCCTCCAGCTTGGACTTCTGTCAGCCACAGTGGCATGTAAATTCCCAGAAAAATAGCTTTTCTTCCCTACACTATACTGGGTTAGTCCTGGTTATTGAGAGCTGCCCAATGCCTGACCAAAGGGACAGAAACTGTCCTAGGAGGGAAGAGGAAGCAGGCCCGGTGTGCAGGAGTACCAAGAGCACTTGTATCCCCTAAGAGCACATACCTTGCTTTTTGTGATCCTGCAGCCCCACTAATATGACCAACCCCTACCACTCATCTTATTGCTTACTGTCCAGATGCTGCCTGCAGATGGTCTGGAATCTCTCTGCTGTGCAACTTCACACAGCCCCAGTGGTCCATAATGCAAGAAATGGGAACCCCATCACACTGAATGACGAGGAGAATTTCCAACAATTTCCATCAAATAGCTATTGTTAATATGGCCCAAGTTTGGGCATTCTGTTGCCATTCATACACTGAATACTCTATCAGCCTGCAGAGAGCCTGTGACTCTCTTCTCTGTGAGCAATCTAGGAGGCAATAGGGCATTCTGTTCCATCGATTGAGTGCGAAGGTTCCCTTTGATTTGTCATCTTCAACTGATTTCAGGGTGGTTGGATTTGCACTTCCTCCCCAAATCTTTTGCCCTGTATTTTTACATTCCCTGCTTTCCAGTACTAACACACTCTTTTTGGAATTTAAGGCCTTCTTTTATTCTTTTTCTTAAGTATATGTGCCCTTTCTGATAAAGCAGAAAGCCCTGAAAATACAAATCAGAACATACATACCACTAGATAACAAGATAAACTTTCTGATGAAAAGATTGTTGCTTTAGGCTTCTGTTCTTCAGTGAACTGAGACCTTAAAGAAACCTTACCTGAGCTCTGCAGAAAGTCTCTGGTGAGGCCAGCATTTTAGTACTGCTCTTGAATCTCAGCATGGTGTTTTTTTCTGAAGACTGTCATTTTGCTGGTGGCATTAATGCCTGTGTTGAGAGAGAGAAACAGGAGTGAATTGCCCAATGTTAATGCCAGTATACACACATGCAGACTTACTCCCTAATATAAAAGAAATTGAACTTACCAAACAAAAACTTAGAAAATTTGATTTCTTATTTGTTCCAATGCCGAGAGGCATTTCCTTTGTCTCAATCTACTTCTCAGCAGGAGTCCCACACTGATGAACTATCATCAAATTGTCATCTCCCACTGAGATAGACACCCGCACTGCTCACTGATTGGAGAGATGGAAACAAGGACAGGTGTTTCTAAAAACTGTGGGATTCTAAAACTAGAGGAATACAATATTTTTTCCCTTGTGGCACATATTTCCAAAATAGAAGAGCTCCAGAAGTAAGGCCATGAAAGAGAGACTGGAAGAGACAAATGAGGCTAGTTAGTGTGGCAAGGAGCTAGGTGACAAAAGTTTGAGAAAGTCAGCCTCGGTGGTAGAAAGGACTTCATTGCAGGTCAGCTGAAGTCTTGATAATCCTGTGGCAGAGTAAGGCAAGTCTGTTGTTTGGGTTCTTCTCACAATGGCTGTTCAATTGGAGGAGTTGGTGGGATCCTGACAACAGGTTAATTATTGTTAAGAGTAATGAGGGTATCTGTGCTTACATTGGTTAGGATAAAAATGCAGGACTGGTAGAATCACTTAGTATTAAAACTGAGCAGCTATCTTCATAGTGAAACCATATTTCATTGGCTTTTTTAAGCATTTTTAGAAAGAGCAATTGAATTTTTCAAAGAAATTGCTCAGCAGTGATCTCCTTAGCTAAATGGGGATAATGCCAAGCCCTGCTTTTACACAAATGAAAACAAATGCGTTAATTTATGTGAGGTCCACAGCTGCTAAAGTCAGGAATGTGACAAGAATGTCCATGATAAGATGAGTAATCCTAACTTCAGCATGAAGTGAATAGTGTTCAGTAAATAACCTGGACCACACAAACAGAAGGGGAAAGGAAAATATTGAACAGTTTCTTGCACAGTGGGTTTAGTCTGTCCCTCACATTGTGAGACACAGGCCCTCTGGGGAGAAATAATACATACTTATGCAATTAGATAATGCATGCACACAGGAGGGTTAATTAAGGTTGCACTGTTCTGACATCTCCTATCTGTGTGTTTTTTAATTTGCAGTCTTAGCTTTGTGGTGTTTTTCAAGGGATTTGTTTTAACTTTTGTGTTTGTCTGTCAGAACAAATAAGTATTTGTGTTTTAATGCCAACCAAACATTCATTTCCCCCCCTTGCCCAACTGCATTGATGTATCCCCTGCCCAACAACACAGGATTCCTCTTAGAGCTTAGGTCATGATCAACTCCCTACAGCACCACCTTATAGGAAAATGAACAACAATAATTTAGTGTTTTCTGTTTCATTCTGCTGCTCTCATGAAAAACAACAATAAAGCTGAGCAGCTACAGAAAAACACAAAATCAAGTTCTACCCTTTATGTGGAGATACCTTCAAAGCAGGAGAGGTACAAGAAGGCAGAAAACAGGGAGGAGATTGGTTAGTGTGGGCATGGACAGCGTTCCTGGCAGGCTACCATGCAGCTCTTTTGTGTAGAACACAGCTGAAAGGTCCCATCTACATTGGATAGATACATCCTAAGTGAACAAAAATGTCCGATTCTTTCTGTGCTCAAAATAATTCAGTTGTCTCTCATGTAAAGACCAAATGTTTTCTTTGGATCCTTGGGGTGAGGGAGCTTTTCACAGGCCATGAAATCATCAGTCTGGCAGCTCACAGAATGGCTGGTTGCTGCTTCTGCTGAGCTGGGGGGCAGCTGTCATAGCCAGAGACTTTGTACTCCACCTGTAACTCAGGCAGGTAAAGCACTTAACCAGTGTAACTGCTGGGCCCTGCCCTGTTTGGTTTTATCCCATTAACCCTCTTCAGACTACACCTGGCCCCTTCATCATGAAGCTGAATAGTCACACTAGGTTTAAGCCTCCCAAGACAGCTTTGGTAGTAAATTTAGACCAGACATTTTTGTGTCTCTCTACAGTAATTTTTCTCCCATGAGTCTTCTCATTTCATGTGCAAACCCTCTGAAAAGTCCTGCAGAAGAGGGATGAAACCCCTTAACAGCCTAAAGAAGTGTAACAGTGCTCTGTTCTGGACTTGAAATAGAGTCCTGTGTTTGGGAGCTTTTCGAGCCATCCTACCAGATTATATTGTTTGACAAAGATGTTAATTGTATTCTATTCTATGGGTTGTTCAAAATGTAAGGAAAGGTTATCATTTTCCCTTGGATTCTACAGGACTTTACCACAGAAATCGACATCCCAGACTATAAGATGCAGTCACCACATGAAGTATACCGATGTCTCTTTTGTTAGGTTTCTTTTATTTTTTGTATGAATTATTTATTACCCATTAATACTGGGAGAAATGAATTGTGATCCTGATCATGACCAAGAGAATGACAGGGACAATGCAGCAACGATTACAGGAGTGTGCAAATTCTCTGAATGCCTGTAAAAAATGATTTAGTTGGTTGTAGGGGAAAAAAGGTTGTTTAATGTCTGGTTTTGTAGGAGGCACAAATAGCCCGGTAATGAGTGCTATACAAATACTGTATGTACAGTATGGAACTCATTTTGTACAAGGAAGTAATACACAAAGAGCACAGTAGTCTTTGACATTGTGACATCTACTCTTAGATTTCCACGAATTTGGTAGGATGAAATAATCATGACATCTCTGTGTGAGGAGCTGAGCACAAAGTAGCACAGCTGCCCATCTACTCCTCAGTAAATACACAGTGAAAAGAGGAGATCTCAAGGCACCAGATTCTTGCTTCAGAGCTCCAGGGTGTGCTCTCCCTGCAGAATATTTGAGCATCATCCCCTAGGTAGGACCTTACCATTTACTTTGCTTTTAATGTTCTCAGAGAGTTTTGATCTGTCTTGGGTACTGCTAAAATACTTAGACCTAACAGATTCTAATGCATTAGGGATACAATACACTCAACACATCCATCATAATTAAATTGTGACCTTTTCTGGTAGGTAACCCCAGCAGGCTAACATCAGTGGATTTAGTAGTGGACTCTTTCCTTCTAAGATAACAGTGTCTTCATTTCCCTGCTCTAAGTGGTTTTACATTGTTTTGGCCCTATTTTTCTATGGCTGTTAGTATAATTAGTTGCTGAGATAAGTAATGCTTCCAAATGCAGTAGTAAAACAATGCAGCAGAAGGCAGGTGCACTTGGAGAGCTGTCATTGTAGAGAGGATGTGGCTGATCATCTGAGTGACATGAACACACAAAAGGGTTATGAGGAGTTATTTTCCACAGACAAGGAGCAAATGTCTGTGCACTCTGAATAACTCTTGTTTCAGATTAAAGGAAGCAGAGACAGAGGGTGAGGGGGAGTTTGAACCAAATGGGTGGAGCTATGAAACAATTATGGTTGATTTTCTGTGGGGCTTGTAGAGGCATCTTCTCATTTTAGCAATGTCATGAATAGATCTAGATGGCAATACCTCGACAGATACCAGTACAGAGTTACTGGTGCTACTGGCAGCAATGGTGGGTAGGAAATGCAGAGGCAGCTGTGTGTGTGTGTGTGTGTGTGTGTGTGTGTGTGTGCACAGATGATTTGCTCTGTGATGGTGACTACAATGGACCTTGCTCAGAAGGAGTGCTCCCTAAAGAGTGGCTTCAGCCACAGTGACTTTAAGCTTTAATGGAACACTATGAATAAAAAACCACAAACCACAGGCACACATTTACATATTTGGCATATACCATTAAAGGCAGGAACAGCTAGGGTCAGCAGCAGATACGGGGAGAGGGGAAAGGAAGATTTTGTCAGAGGTGCTTAAAGCTCCTAAGAATCACAGATAGAAAGAAACTGTGCTATTTTCCCTTACAGTCCTGTGCTTGTCTGTACAGGCACTGTCTGATCTTGAAATACTTTTAAAATGTCTCATGTGCAGATTCAGTGAAGAAGTGGCTGATGTGGCCTCAACGGGAGACTGGCTCCTGCTGTATACAATACTGTACAGGCTTGCAACTGAGGGCAGAGAAAATTAATGTCTCAACTCAACAATAACATGAGCTTCAGACTTCTTCAGCTAAAAGCAAGACCAAGCTGGACTCACATACATCCTTCCAGGGTTTATTTAGAGATACAGCATAATTTAGCTCTGAAAGCAATAGTCACACCATTTTCTTTTTTCTCTACATAAATAAAACATTCCTATTGACGTACTTGAAATATGAAGTCAGGTTGTACTAGGATCTTGGTACATACTTAAATTTAATCAAGTAAGGAACCATTTTCCTTAGCAGGGTTGGAGATAATAAAATATCTGTCTCCCTTTTGCCTCCACCCCTGAACTAAGTCTGTTGTGTTTCTAATTCCAGCTGGACATACAGGAAAGACAAAGCACAGAAAATGTGACATAAAAGCCATTTTGCCATAATTCAGGTCTTTTTCTGACCAGTGGCACTCAAAAGCATTTTTTCAAAGTGCAAACCACAGTGAGAGTCAATTTTTCCCCCACTTAAAACCTAATAACAAAACTCCCCCAGAAGTCATGAGGTCACTGTTAAAAATTCAGATGTTTCGAGTAATGCACTCTGAAGTGTCCTCTTTTTAGCTTCATAATTTTGCAGTTCTGTTGGATGACAGGTTTTCAGGCTTTCCTTACCCCATCAAAAGGAATAAAAAAGCATTTTCATAAGAGAAAGCTGAGATTCCCACAGACCTAGAGTTTGGAGTTTAAAGAAAACAATCACCAAATATGGCAAGAAACTGTGAGCTGGAGATGTTGAAACACTATTATTATTATCGTCTGCTCTCATCTTGTCTTTCCCAACAGGCTTCACACCAAACAGAGAACAGAGAAAATGCTCTCACCTGAGACAGATGAATAAGCTGGTTACATTTTAAGAAGTGCCAGGCACCCGCAGCTCTGCTATCAGTGGGAAATGCAGGTGCTCTAAGAATAAGATCAGATTGTCAGGTTTTTTCTGCTGTTGACTTGCCTTCTTGTTCACTTTTCAGGCCGAACACAGTCCCACTGCTTTTCTGTGTAATAATAATGGAGACTTGTGGCTGTTCTCTGCCAGCTTCATCTATGGGCTTAGCCAGGATCATTCACCCTCTTGGGAAAGACATAAACTGAGTGCTCTGTGTTTACAGGCTGAAAGAGGGCTCTGGCCTTTTTACTTTTCCCAGTTTATTTCCCACAGAAACCAGAGCATGGGAGGATATTTATGACTGTCTTCCTCCAGCACAAAGCCAGGGTGAGCCTGGCTGAAGAATTACTTTCAGTTCTCTGTGATGGCTTTGTTGCAAATAGCAGCACATGTTAGGAGTTTTGGGCTCAGTGGAGTGCCAGACTGCAGTTAGTAGCCTGAGCAGGTGTCTGAAGTGTACCCCTCAAAAAGCCTTTTTTGTCACTCAGAGCAGGACTGTGCCATGATCTCTCTTCTCTGGATGTGGTAGAGCCAATGGCAGTAGCTCTCTGACTGACTGACCAGCCTAAAAGCTTTCTTTCACGGCCAAATGCCACCTATGGATGCCCACTACTGTGGGATGGAAAAAAACGTGGCTTTGAATCATCTGATAGAAGGTGATGGTACCAACCTCCACAAATGTACCTCTGGTGGAGTGCAAAGAGAGGTTTGAAGAAAGCTGAAATGTTAAGAGCATTAAGCAATAGGAATCCCAGTGATCAGTGACACCTGTGTGAATATTTCCATGCAATGAAGGGGGATGGAAACAACTCATCTTCTGCCAGACCTGCCCTGCTAATACATCCTCAGCATCCCACAATTTATAAACACCTGGAAACTAGCAACAGCTTAAAAGAAGTATGTATTTCTCTCCCTGGTGGTCTTGCATTGACAGCAATTAAGAGGAGGAAGAAGGTAAGGCTTATATGAGTGCATATCCCTCCCCAGTCCAGATGAGTTCTTGCTATTTGATTTTTTCCCTGTCACTTCACTCTGCTTGTTAAAGGTGCCACTTGTATAATTTTGTGCTATGATGTGAGAACATTGTTCACACCCATGGTAATGATGTTCCATTCCATTGGGCTGCACAGCTTTTAATTTCTACTTAATACAGTATCAAGGTTTTATGTCCAACATTCTAAATGCCATAGCATGTTGATGAAAAGAAATTACATTGATGAAACAGTTAGGCAGTGATTAATATGATCCATAACTCAGAGTGATGTAGCAGCCCCAGCTTTCTACCCTGCACAAAATGATGTCCAATTACTTGCTATTGATCAGATATTGCATTGCACCAAATGGGATGCCAGCATCAATTCATTTCATCATATTGAATTTCAGCCAGTATCATGGGTATTTGGCACATGTTTTGCTGAAACATTTGTCTGCCATCACAGATCTGATGAACAGGTTGGCAGGTTTTGTTTGTGAAAAGGGTGGGGAGGGGATGGTGAAGAGGAAGAGAAAGAAAAGAAATGTGCTAATCCTGCTTGTGAATTTGTCCTCATACCTGGCACTGACAGGACAGAATGTCTCCATGCATGTGCACATTTGTTTCACACAAGTAGCTGCATGTCCCTTTGAGACATGCTAACATCCTGTACTGCTCACTGCTTATTTTTTATTGATAATCAAGTGAATAATTGAAGCCCAAAAGCTATGTAAAACCCACATAAATCATCTTCAATATGCAAGTAATGCACCTCTGCTCAGGCATGGCTCCTGTTATGAATGATGGCCTAGAAATCCGTGATTCATACCAGTGTGTATCACTTCCTCACACTGAATTTGTTTGTTGGAGATGTGGGTGCCAGCCAAACTCAGGGAAATGGGATGGTGGTACACAGAGTGGGCTTAAGATGTCTCTTCAGCTGCTTTCCCATGGAATTATCGTCTTGGTTTTAAGTTTCCTCTTTGCTGTCGATGTACTGTTTTCCCAGCCGCCATGCCGTTATTTCTGAGCACCCCTTCTCCTTATTTGAGTATTTTGTTGGTATTGCTGCTGCCATTAATAGTTCACATATAACATTTTTTGCCCTCCCCTTTGAAAGAAAACGCTCCCGTGGAAGCGCTGTCGCTATTAACCTCCCTGGCGAAGATGGGAGTCATGTGCCGACCACATGGAGCACTGCTAGGCCAAATGTAACAACATCTGCCACGCACTCAACAACTTCCTGCGGGATTCCTCACACTCTGCTTTCACTCCCAGCTCTGAGCAGGAGTGAGATGTCTCTCAGATGCCAGAGGGATGGGAATGTGCCATCCTTCCACTGTGAACTGGGTGAGTTTTGGAGACAGGCAAATTAAGCCAAGCACTAGAATAAAAGTGGAGATGAGCTGTCCACAGCTTATTTCTGTTGACCCTCAAGGCACCTTCTGCCACAGAACTACTTTCCAGGTCCTTGAAAAATACAATGCCTGCAAAATTATCAATTTGGAGCTGTAGCTTTGCAAATGTTTACAAATCTGCTCAATTTAATGTGCTTGAATGTCTTTGGGGCTGCATGAGGGTGTAAAATTAAGCATATATAGGAGTTTTTATAGATTCCAGCTTTCTACCTTACGGAGCAGATGGCACCTCTGTAAGCGTTGTGGAACATTATATTTAGAAACAATTCCATTTGTTATTCAAATTATTAGTTTACTGGGCACAAACAGCATAGTTAGTATGCTGCAGATGTTGAGAAATGTCCCTCTTTTCCAAAAAGCTTGTGACTTCCATGGAGAGGGACTACAGATACGTGAGCAGAACAGTCTACCTGAGCTTCTTTCTACAAAATCTGGCTGGGATTACCAGATACATAATTCCTTTTCAAGATACTTCACTGAATCCTACAGTAAACTTCTCCAGAGCCTGTATGTAGCAGGTCTAGAATGTATCCTAATACAGAGGCATTCCTTATGCTTTATGTGTCTTAGGACAGATCAGTTGAATCATGTTACTCAAACTTGAGATCAAATATAAAGAGGAAGAATGGCCGAGATCACAAAAAAATTAGGTTCAGTAAAGCAAAGAAAATTTGAATTTATTTTTATCCCATAAGCACTTACATTTTTCTTAATCAATTCTAGTGTACAGTATTCGTTTATTGCTACAATAGGATAATAATCACAGCTGTCCACTCAGTATTGAACTTCTAAAAGCCGAAGTATTTTCCATCCTTACCTTCTTTTAGAATATTTTTTCCAAATGTAATTTCAAGTCTATGAGCAAATGATAACTCAGCATGTGTCGGGAGGGAGAAATATTCTTCTGCAATAATTCAGCACATGAAGGATTCAAGGGACAATTCCCCATTAATACCTGTTTTGCTGTGGCCAGTATTCTCCAGCCAATCCTTGCACTTGGATTACATCACTTAAAGACAGTTTTTCAGAAGAGTAATTCTCATTTTCCCTAATTTCCCCAAATTCTCCCCAATTTCCCCAAAATCAGACCCCTTTGAAGTGTTTCAGAACAGATATAAAGAAAACTGAGCAATCTCAACTCAGAAAACTCTTCTGATTTTGTAGGTTTATATACTTATTTAATTAAAAGTATCTCCCCTCTTTTGAATCAAATACCCAATACAGGATTAAGTTCCCCAGTTATTCATAACTTGATCAGTTTCATTACAATACCTGAATATTCTGTTCTCTGGGCTGAACAACCTGCCAAAGAGAAGGCTCCAGGGAGATCTCTTTGCAGCCTTCCAGTACTTCAGGGGGACCTAAAAAATGAGGGATAGGGATTTTTAACATGGGCAGATAATGATAGGACAAAGAGGAACAGTTCTAAACTGGAAGAGGAGAGGTGTAGGTTGAGTATCAGGAAGAAATTCTTTACTGTGAGGGTGGTGAGGCACTGGAATGGATTATCCAGAGAGGTTGTGGATGCCCCATTCCTGTCAGTGTTCAAGGCCAGGCTGGATGGGGCCCTGAGCAACCTGATCTAGTGAGTAGCACTCCTGTCCATGCCTCTGGGGCTGGAAGCAGATAATCTTTAGGGTCCCTTCTCAACCAAGCCATGCTATGATTCTGTGATTCTGAGACTGATCTCTTTGCATTGGACTATGAAGAACCTAAACATATCAAAGTGTTTTCTACCACTTTCTCCTTTAAAGTGATGTGAGATGGTAAAAAAAAAAGAGGCAAGTCTGATTTTTTTTTTTTGGCAGTAGTTCTGTGGGGTTTATTAGTGCTTTTAAATTTTTGTTTTATATGTGGAAGGTGTTTTTTTTTAATCTCAGTTGGCAGCAGACAGGTAAAAAATTAAGAGGAATAAATACAGCTACTAATTAATTTTATCAGACTTTTGAAAACTAAATGCAAGACCTTTAAAAGTCAATAGTGCTGATGAAAATCCTCCTGCAAATCTCTGAAACAAACGTCAAACAAATTTATGTCTGCCATTCTTAACATCTTCCTTCTTTTCCACCTCTAGGTTCAGTTTCATGTGTGGTTGTTTAAACAGGGAAACATCCAAGACACAGTGGAAACTAGCTGGCATTGCAAGCTCAGTGTTGAAGCTTCAGCTTCATCCTTGCTTGCTTAAAGGGATGTTCACATCTTACCTGAGAAGCTGCTCTAGCTGATTGTCCAGTGTGCCCTGCAGTTTAAGGCCAGGGCTGGTCACAGAGCTTCCACTTACTTAAGAGGCAGGATTGGAGCTCAAGGAAAACATAACATTGCCAACTAATATCCTGAAATGGAACAGATGAGGTCCCTCTCCCAGGATTGTAAATGTCTTTAAAGCTAGAAATTAACATTTAAAATCATAATTCTGGCATCCTGTTAGAGAATCACAGCATTGCAGAAGAGCTGGGGTTGGGAGGTATGTCTGGAGATCCCCCAGTCCCACCTCCTGCTGAAGGCTGTGTCAGCTGGAGCAGCTGCTCCAGGACCTACCCAGTCAGGTTTTTGAATATCTCTAAGGATGCAGACTCCACAGCCTCTCTGCCTAGTCTGTGCCAGTTCTCAGTATATTCCCTTATGTTTAAATGAAATTTCTTGTCTTTAATTTTGTGCCCACATTCTCTTGTTCTGCCACTGGGCAAAGCTAGGAAAAGTCAGGATCTATATTCATTCCCCTGCCATCTCCTGGAGTTCATACACACTGATAAGATGCCCCTGAGCTGAACAGTCCGAGTTCTCTCAGGCACTCCTCGTGTGGTAGTTGCTCTGAATCCATCTCTCTGTCCCTTTGCGGGGCTCACTCCATTATATCTGTGTGTCCCTCCGTGCTGGGAGCCTGAGCTGGGCACAGCTGTGCTCTCACCAGTGCTGAGGAGAGGGGAGGGATCACCTCCCTCGACCTGCCAGAGAGCCTCTCCTTATGGTCATCACCCTTGCACTTTCAAACTAAATCTGTTTGATCCTTATTTTAAAGCTTGTTTACATAAATATGAAGAATAAATAGGAGGGGAAAAAACAAGTAAGAAAGGGGGAAACCCCCCAAATACAAAAGCCCAAAGAAAGAGAAAAGATAATGTGAGACAAGAACTTGGAGCCCAAGGCCAGGGCTCTAAGAAGAAATGGAACATGGAACAATACTTGTAATCAATTAAAGAGCTGCCACTTCAGACATTGCCATTCAGCCACTTTGGCTTTGACTTCATACTTTCTTCTATGGAAAAGCACGAGGCACTCAAGGCACAGCTGGCACCAGCTATACTGGTTCCTGGTTTCTCTCTGCACTCCAAACTGGCCTTAGCTTACAGGAAGTCTAAAGTAATTTATTTGGTTCCTCAAATATTTTTGCCTCTGGTATTGGTCTAGGCTGGCCAGAGAGAATCTGAGATGACTTTGGCCTTAAGCTGTAGTTAGAAACCTTTAAATGTGTGTATCATGGAAAAAATGAAGGGAGGATTGATGCTGTAGTCACTTAACACAAGGAACTAGGCAAATAAGGAAGCGGTGTTGGATGAGCAGAGTGGGAGACAACCAAGAAAAAAAAATTATTTAGCTAGCATATGATCCATTGCAGCAAGCAACTTTACAATTTCAAGAGGCTTTTCAATATGTATAAAAATGCAATAATAGTCTTAAGCAAGAAAAGACATGAGGTTAGAGGCCATGTGATGTCTGTGATAAGAGAAATGCGTAATTGAACTGGAGAGGAGGTAAAGGCTGTTCCTGCACATGCAGTGCTATTACATTCTTTTCCACTTGGATACCCTCTCCAAGCACTCTAATCCGTGGATCTGCAGAAGGATAATCTACTGACATCCAATTTTCTGGGATTTTTTTTTCCTGGATGGGCCAATTTGTTGACTGAGAGGTGTGGGTGTTAACTCTTTACTACCTAAGTGGACCTCAATAATTAAAGATGGGTTTGTTAATGAGCAGTGAGCAAGCCTGTGTTTCTCCCTGTCCTACTGATGACATTACTAAGTTCCCCAAGCCAGGGAGGGCATTAAGGACCTTGGAGGGTAAAGCACTACTACAATTAGCATACAGGTAAAGGAACAAGTGTTGGCTCTCAAAATTACCTGAAGCAGAGAGAGGCAAATAGGCCAAAAAGTTTTGACTGTGATTGTTGTTCAGATCTATTCCCTGGAGATCAAATACAGAATTGTGGGCAAAGCCTAATTCTAACATAGATATTCCTTGGTCTCACAAGATGAATGCATTCCTTTTTCCAACCATGAATGCCTTGAAGCTAGGATGAAAAAAGGCCATTGTCCTCTGCTAGTGCTCACTGCTCCGGGTGCTGACAAAGCCACATTGTTCTCCTCAGGAGGAGGAGGAAGGCTGGGAATTGGGGTGTCACCAGCACAGCCTCATAGGGAGCTTTGAGGGGTTTTTGCATCCAGTCAGTCCTTTGCAGGACACAATGAAAATTTGGCAGCTGCTCTTGTAGTGGAGAGAGTTTGGATGGTAGCTGGTGTATTTGTACAAAACTCTGCATCCTTACAAGAGGTACTGGAAAACAATTTTACCATTCTAAATGGTATTGTAAATATATTTAATGGAGAGATCTGTGTGGTGGTGTTGCCTGTGCAAGCGTGGGCTTGAGTCAGTGATTTGGTTCTTTCATTCCCTGGCCAGTGCTGGGAGATCTTCCTTCTCAAGTAGTCCCATAGTGTACATACTATTGCTCTGCTTTCCTTCTGCAGTCACTTACACACAAATGGCACATCCTTGCTCTCAGAAAAACAGCCTGAGAAATATTCCTGCCTCTGGTCGTGTCTGGTGAAGGTCCCTCAGTGTGGAAGTCTCTTGAGTGCTGTGCATGCTGACAGTGCATTATCTCCCACAGAAACCTTGGGCCTTCTGTTGAAGCTGAATGTGGGTGGACAAGGTTTGTCCCACAGTGTAGCTCTGCAGGATGTGCCCTGCAGGGTGTGCTGCCACATGTTTAAAGGAAGAAAAGGGAAAGCACAGTGATGGGATAAGGGAAGATGTGGTGGAGGCTTTTATTACAAGGACAAAGGCACCTATTGTGGCACTGTCTGGTCTGCTGAACTCCAGGCTCTGGACATCTTCAGCCACACTGATCCACAGTTTGATCCAGCTGTGGGCATGATGGATGACCATCCACCCAGCATGACCACTCCCTCAAGGGAAAGGGAGCACCTGTGGAGAGGCGCTCTTTTGATCTCTGTCTCTAGCACTACTGGGTTAATTTTGTGTAGAGGGACAGCCTCCAAGAATAAAATTGCTCATAAAAATCTCTTGTAGCAAGTTTCTCTCCAAAAGAAAAAAAAATTATAACTCTCTCTTCCCTTACAAACACATGCACACCTTTTGTTAATGTCTGGCTGTGTGTTCCCCTTGTGGGTTGACCCCAGTCACCAAATAAAAGGGAAGGTGAAATGGGAACTAATAAATCCCACTCCCTTCCACTGAAACCAGCCAGAATAATTCCAGTAATTATTTGCAAAACGTTCATTATTTTAATTTGTAGAACAAGGACATTGACTTTCATTGCCAAAGGGCTTGTGTCACACCCTGTTGGGGTTGTACTTTTCCTTTCCATTTCGGAGTGGCCAAAATCCCAGTATGGACAGCTATGAGGACAACCTGCACCTCAGTTTCCTACACACCCACCTCCTGGCTTACTGTGCAAAGACTGGGCTAGGTCTTCTCTCTTCCTGGTTGATTCACAGTCTTTTCCCCATCTCTCAGCAGATCTATCCCTCCTCCAAATACAGCAGGGCCAAACCCGTGTACCCAGTTCGTACATCCTCCTTCTTCACGTTTCTAGCCCAGAGAAATGGTCATCTCATTCTTGAAGGGTTTCTGCCTTGGAGGCAAATCAACTTGTGCAGAGCACAGATAAATCATGAAGCATGCAAGTGGCTGGAGTTAACACGTGTCAAAAGAAGGGGCAAGTCATGTTTGTGGAATCTTTTCCCTTTCAGTGAAGAGTGGCCCCAACCCTCTGCTGCATGCCTGCTTTCTCCTTGCCAGTGTGTGAAAGGGCAGGCTGAAATTTCAATGCTAAGTCCATCCCAGGAGGATGCTTTGCTCATTCTTTCTGGGGGAGTGGCTTGCAATTCCTGCCTGCCTGGAGCTCCTAGTTCTGCTTATGTGAAATTAAATGCCTCGTTTCCCAGCATGCTTACACGATGGCTTTGTGTCCCACACAGCTCATGCTCATTCACCACCTCCAGCCCTGCACTGGAGACACGCACACATTGCTTTGCTCAATATAAAATTCTAGCTAGAGAAATTACTGTCAGATCAGGCAAATGTACACAAGAAATCATTTGCTGCTCTTCTTTTCCTTCTCTGTGCAACCCTGTGTTCAACCCTGCATGGCTGGGGAGGGCAGAGGCAGATGCTGCTAAAAAGAACGAGAGAGATTTTCTTCATTATTCTATTAGGGCAGGAGACAGCAAAGCACTTGACATGAGAGAGTGTCCCTTGAGGTAGCTGAGGCCTGGCTGGGTTGTCACAGTCATGCTTTCCATGAGGAGAAGAGCAGAGCAGAATTAGGGTTGGTGGCTGTTGTAGCAATCGATGGAATAAAAGGTTTAGCCTGCTGTTTCCTTTCTCATCGCTTCCATACTCATTTGTTAAGGGGGATGGCAACATGTCAATTTGCCTCTGGGCACTATGGGTTTTTTTTTTATTTCAAGCATGCCCATGTCCATCTGAAAGGCATGGTGGCAGAAGTTGCAATCTTTACACAACGGAGTTTTCAGGAAAAGGAGTTGGGGTCAGGAACCTGACACCTGACACCAGATGTGTCCGTTGCAAAAAATCAGTATTGAAAGTCAAAGGAGCTATGCAAGATTTGCAGTGCTTGTCTGAGATCAAAATATGGACATTCATTAAAAATAAAGGGGAAAAAAAAAGAAAGAAAGAAAGAAAAAAAAAAGGAAAAAAAACACCCACTCTTTCTGCTAAGCCAGACAGCTGGTCAAAATTGCACAAACACGTTGCACTGAAAACACATCTCGATAGCTGTGGGCTTTTCGCCCGCGGCCATGCGTGGGTGCCGCCTCTAAGGGGCAGTGTGTGTGCGCATGGCGCGGCTGGGATCAGCCGGGCACGGGCAGCCGGCTGCCGGCATCGCTCCGCAGGGCAAGCTGTTTTTCTGGCTGAGAAACAAGACATAATATATAAAATTGCTCTAAGGATAAGAATAGCAATCACGCGGCATAAATAATGTAAAGCAAGGAGAAAGTCCGGCATTGTTTAGAATATTTTATGAGGAATTCATTGTTGTTAATTGAAGGGGAGAGATTGATCACTGAGGAATCTAGCTCATTATTTAACAAAACCTGGATAAATAGTGTGTCATTTCTCTGTTCTGCTTAGCATTCTCCTTCTGAAACCTCTCTGTTTATGGGAAAAAAAAAAAAAAAGACATTTCAAACCAGATACAGAGTGGTGCCCCAGGACCTCCCTTCCATTCCCACGTAAATACATTATGAAATAAAGACACGCAGGATATAATGATCTCCCCTTCCTTTCCTTTTCTTGCTCCCGACATTTTGAAATTCCTGTTGAACCTCAGCACATAAACAAGGGCTCCAGCGCTGGAGGCAGGGAGGGCTGTGCTGTGCCCCCTGGGCTGGGCCTGCCCTGCCTGCATGCGGCGGGGAATTGCAATGCCGCGCGTTCCAAGCAGCGCTGCAGCAGCGCTGCAGCTCCTTCCGCAAGGAGCCGGGCCAGCCATCGATCCGCACCGGGAACGCCTCAGCGCATCGGCGCCCGGGGCCTGATTCTCACCAGCAGGACACTTCTGATAACAAGGTTGCCTACGTGACGTGCTTTAAAAGGTCTTTGCTATTAATTTGCTGGGGAAAGAAGCAGAGGGAAGTGAAAAGCCAGCACACTATGCTAATTTTCCCCCTTTTTCTGCTTTCATTTTGGATGTAGTCTTCAGCTTTTCAATAGATGCCCATAATGAGCTGGCTCTAAACAGAAATATTACCAGAATTAAAATAAGACAAGACTAACTTGGACATGCTGATTATATCCAACCGATTGCGGCCACCCTCTGATGCCCGTTTAATATTAATTTTTCCATTATCAGCACCAGACTAGGAAATTAAAGGGCACTGGGTAGATATTAGAGTCTAACCTTGCTTTTTCCATAGTGAAATTGAGAAGGTTGGTCAGCTGAGAACTGCAAGGATCCAGCCTCAACAGTCAAAGTCAGAGGGTTCTGTGACCAAGCAAACAATTTCCAAGCCACTCAAAGAACACTGTGATGGCATTGGAAAGGACCAAGCTGGATGGATACAGAAGCAGGGCTCTCGAGAGGCACAGTGCTATGTTTAGTCTCCCATCCCCACCACTGCAGAGATAAGCCCAAGACTCGAGTAACACAGGGCCACACATCCCTGAGTGAGAATTACATGGCCTGATTTCACAGCAGCAAGGTAATTTTCAAATAAATCTTGATTTTACTTGCTGTGTTTAAAAAAGTCCCCAAAGCTCAAATTATCTCAATTTGGTATTTTATTCCTAATTAAACATCTTGATTTTCAGTTATCATCATGACATTTTTACTTTTGAACCTCCCATTTTATTTTGATTTTGTTTACACAATGTACAGATAAGCAAAACTGCTTGAATACAAATCTTTATTCAATCCAAAGCAAACTTTTTTTCAGTCTTCAGTGTAGCAATGTTTTTGTACTTGATGTCAGCCTAAAGGTGTTTTCACCCCATCTTTTTCCCCTGAAACTGCTAATACATCAATGTTTAACTATAGTTTCAGTGGACTCTTCCTTTCTGCACCTCCCAGGCAGATTTCATAAGATCATCAAGACAGACCCTCTTTCTAGACATTTCCTGGTACTAGGGGCTCCCAGAGCTACCCAGGGCATCACCTAACAAAGAGAATTGTATTTCTTTTCAAATGGCATCAAATCATTCTACCTGAGATTTGTCAGTGCTCTGTAATACAGTTCATTAACTACTGCTTGTGTAAACATTTGAGAGATGACTGTCTGTTTGCGTGGGTAATAATATGTGAAGCTTAGTTATAGGCAAATTTTCATGGTTTTAGCTTTCTTGGGTTTTAGTCCCGTCTTTCTTGGATTTCTATGGGGCTTTAATGAAAATCAGGCCTAATAAAGTCTGGGATTTTTTTTTCTGTCTGTGCCTTGATTATTGCAAAGAAAACTCAAGGGCTGTAAGGAAGAACAGCTGATTAAGATGAAATCAAAGTATTTGGGTACTTTTCTAACTACTCACCAGTCTCATTCTGCAAAATATTCCCACAAACCCAAGGGAAATCCCTGAGCCCAAGCAGTGGCACATGGGTTTTATTGCAGCCATGCTAACCAGCAACAGAAAGAATTACTTTGACTGACCTTCTTGGGACCTGAAATGGTTTCTGAAATGGTTTCTCAAACAGCCAGAGAAGAAGCTGCCCCTCAGAAGCCACAAAATGTCACTGCTGGATCACTTTGAGGTTTGTGTCTAGGATGAGGTGGGGAACTGGTCTCTGAGTGGGAAGGGGCAACACATTTCCATATGTTGTCTTGACTTTCCCTACCTGCATAGGTGTTCCTGGGCACAGATGAGTCCCTGGTAATGGGGTTACCTCTCCTTGGGTGGGCTGTTTTGCCTCTGCAGAATGGCCCTTCATGCACCTCAGGATCTTCCAATGGCTTGTTAGTTTTCATGCCTATCCCTCTCCCCTACCCGAACAGAGAGACTCTAAAACCAGCAGCCCTAAAAGTCAGACACATCAGGAACCTATCACAGATTTTTTCTGTGCTGTATTAGGTAGGTAAGTTTGTTTTCAGACTTGCAGTTGGCTGCTTAAATATAGCCCCAGATGTCTTGTGGTAGAACTGCTACACTGACATTTTATTGTGTATTTTAGAGGCGGATTTAGTCATATGGTTACAAATAATTTAAACTTTGGAAAGCAAAATCCTTTTTTTTTTTTTTCCTGTGGGCTCAGTGCTGGAGAAAACAGGTGATTCATGATGCGACATTATGCTCTTCATTTGAGTGCTGCAAGGATTAGATTAAGCTTCTTGTGTACAGTGTGTGTGACTGAGCCAAAGCACTGCCATGGAAAATCTGGTCCCTTCTGCTGCAAGCACTGAGCACACAACTCCTCACTTTGGGAGCCCTAATGGTGCCAAGGGTCAGGCCAGGCACCAGTGCTCAGCTATGGGTCAGCATTCCTGGCTCTGTATTTGCATGTCTTTGTGTGTCCCTCGGGCCCATTTATCTCAGGTCTAGCAGGATGGCCCTTCTGTGTCCTAATGCATTGCAGACAGAGACACAGAGCTGTGATATTCCCTTCCTCCACCTCGTCTAACTGCTGAAATTGAAAGAATTGCAACAGAGTGATTTCCAGCAGAGAACAGGAATCAAGAGTGAGGGACTGAACCTTCACATGTATTCATGACCACGCACACTTTTATGGACCCAATAGTACTGTCAAGCATTTCATGGGGCTTTCTATCAAGGACACTATATAACAATGAGTTGTATTGTGCTGCACTTTCAGTGAATATATGAGGTAATTGGTGTGCAGTTCCCTAGACTAATACTGGAAGACAGGCACCTGTAGACAGAGAAAATGAAGTTTAAAAATCTCTTTGCTGACTGTGTTCTCCCAGCTGGGAGAGCAAAGCACAGCCAGTAACAGCCACAGATCAGTTGTTCTTAATCCTCTTCAAGCCTGGGTCACATCCCTCCACTGCGGCCCCATCTTACTAGGATGGAGCTGGGGCCTGGTTTAATTCAGCAGTGGAGGGAGGGGTGTGTGCTTACACCCTCACCCCTTTCAAAGCCCCAGAAGAGGCTTGCCCCCTTTCCACAGTGCTAAGCTGAAATGTAAGCCCTGGGACATGAAGTGTTCAGCACACAGAAGGCCAGGAGAGTGAGGAGAAGTCCCTGCCACCCTGAGTTGTGGTCCAGGCTTCTGTGAAGGACTGGCTGCCCCCAGGCAGGATGTCCCCCTGGTAGCTCTCAGGGGTTGTGTAACACAACTGTTACGGCTAGTCAAGGAGCACTTGGGGAACAGAAAGAGCCAAGCCTGCAGCTCTCTTCTGAGCGGTTTTACCAGGCCACTGTGGGTAATACAGATGTGGGCTGCAGGCAGAGAGCCACCCTGTATTTTCTCTGTGGTTGCATTCAAACAATATATTCAGCATAGAACCTGTAAATTATATCATTTTCCATTCAAGGTCTGATCTGTTATTCTGTTGTCCAGCTGCAGTCAGCTGGATCACTTTGGTTAGCTCTTTGGTTAGTGGGTGTGGTGTAAGTCCTCCTTGAAACCAGCCCTTAGCACAGTGCATGGCTGGGAATCCTCCTGCTGCTGAAGTGCAGGATATGAGCTACAGCCAGAAGGAATGATGTATATTTTCTTTCTTGTTCTCTCTTACCCTGTGAGCTGCCATGGAGCCATTTCATTGAGATGTTGCGTCGCAAATGTCCGGAATATGATTAGGCTGAATCATCTTCCCATATACATTTCTTTATTATTACTATTTCTAACAGTTACCCACTTAACCGTGAACAGTGATAATTATGGGGAGCATGTCCATACATACATAAATATGCCCAGGGACAACCACTCGCTAGGCAGCAGGACTTCAAAAATGTAGGGAGTGCATTCAAGCCCACTCATAGTGATTTATCCCCTGACCTAATTTCTGCAGGAGGAGGTCATACTGGCAGTTGTGCCACGTTCACAGTGGCCAAAGAGCAGCTTACAGTGTTAGAAGCGCTGTGCACCTTGGTAATATTGCACTCAAGGCAATCCATCACCCATTGCTGCCAGGGCTAGTTACGGATTCACATCACCTACCCACGTGTGGGAATGTGAACTTGCATATCACTAGAGACCCTGGAGCATTATTCCCACCACTCTGTGTATGCAGGCCCATCAGAGAGTGTCATCCTCTGACCAAGTGACAGAGCAGGTGCAAAGCACAAAGAAAAGTGACTTGAGAAAGGAGACCTGTGACTCAGACATGTGTCCTTTGTAATAGAACAATGAAAAAGGGCAGCAGTAGATATTTTTTCTTAGGATATTTCAAAGCAATATCCTAAGAAAAAATGAGACAGTTCTGTGAACATTCTCCATCAGATGTAGCACTTCATGGCAGAGCAAGAAGAGACAGAACATTGTAAACTCTCCAAAGGCAAGACCAGTGTTTGTGGTCTGCATGTAGCAAAATGGCAAGCAAGTCTATGTATGGCCTGTCTTCCTTGGTGCTGCTCAAAAGCAAAGGCTCCTAAGAGGTTAGGTAAAATCATAAACATAGGTATGTTTGTCAGTCTGCCTGCATGAGAAGGTTGTATAGTTACCCACAGCAACTGTGGTTGTGATATAGCAACTGTGTTGTGATAGGAAAAAGCAGATACAATATCTTTTCTTTTAAGATGGCTGCAGTATTACAATCTAAACCTCTTTCTATATCCTATTGACTATTGTAGTCTTCCATATTATTGCTTAACCGTGTCTGAAGACAAATGTTTTATATTAATTCTGATTTCCTTTAAATTGTCTTATTTCATGCTATTGAGCAAATTAATCCACTGAATCAAGGGCAATTCCTTTTGTTGGGGAGCTCATCTTGCTTATTATTAATTTCTGAAGGAGTGAAAATCCTTTATGTAATGTCATGCTTCTCTTGCTTACAGTACCCCCTGTAAATAGAAGAAGTTGTTTTTCCGACATTTGGAATTGGGTTAGGAGCTGGCTGGAAATTGCCAATGAAGCAAAGGAAGAGATAGATTAGTTTAACCCAAATCCAGAGGGAATCTAAAAGTCCATTTTTCAGGAAGTTTGCTCTAGGATTGCTTTGGGCCTGGGGAAGCCAGCACATACGCTCCCAGTGTATGTCCAGGAGCTGCACTGTGTCTGCCTTGAACTTTGTGATCCTTTTCCCAACAGAATATAACTGCTGGGCAAAATGTTCTGAGCAGAGCTGCAATATGCAGCTAGGACTGTCTCGTTTCTGGAATCTGGAAGCCCAGCTACAGCAAAACTGAATCTTTTTTAACCTTGATGTTTTGGAAAAGAATAATCTCAACACCTGCAGATTGCAAAACACTGCAAAACATTCACATGGATTACCGTTAGGTATCACAATATCTAATACAGTATGTCCTGTTTTTATATCTATGATATATATATATATATGTACACACATGTACTATTTTTATATAGTATACCCCTTGGGGTCCCAGTAAGTAACATGTAAGTCCCATGCCCGGTGTATCCTCTGTCTCCTCCCAGTGCCCATGTCCGGGAGGCAGACCTAGCACTGCCGCAGGGATGTGGCCCTGCAGAGGGAATGCATTACGGGCAGAGGCAGAACCTTGGCTGCTCCTCATC
The DNA here is from genome assembly GCA_013400215.1 of Cisticola juncidis. Taxonomy (NCBI): domain Eukaryota; kingdom Metazoa; phylum Chordata; class Aves; order Passeriformes; family Cisticolidae; genus Cisticola; species Cisticola juncidis. The sequence goes on from VXBR01000875.1 coordinate 134,924, forward strand.
CCACGTGCCCCCTATGCACAGAACATGCTGGCACAGGGAGGAAGGGATTTTGTGCCATTATACAGCTGATTTGAAGGGTGCTCAGAAGCTGTGGGTTGTTTGTGAATGCTGCAGTCACACACATCTATGCATGTCACTTCTGAAGACAGTGGCTCTGTCTGATGCGCAGGCTCTTGGTCTGGTGGCTGATAAAATGTTCTCTCCTGAGAGGGGAGTGACAGAGGGAATTAAGCTCCAGTGCTTCTCCTGGAGGTAGAAAAACTTTTGAAGAGCTAATTTCTTATCTGTTTTAGCAAGATGGGGCTGCGTTTTCATCCTTGTAGACTGATCCTGCTCATTCAACATTGTTCATTCAACAGGAAAGTAAATATCTCTTTGAGCTATACTTCTGGCCCCAACTTACTTGGCAGGAGACACCTGTAAAAGAAGAAGATAAATAATGTGTCAAACATGGTCTGCAGAGGATTCAGCTAAGCAATTTCTGGCTCCCCCTGCATGTCCTCCAGCTGTTGTGCCCCTAGTAACTTCAATTGCGCGACACAGGCTTGGCCTGGCTGCAGTTTCATGCAGTTGGATCTATACTTCCAAATGTTTTTCTGCTTTAACAGTCTGGCTGGGCCAGGACTTTAAACCTCTTCCTGCGTGGACTGGGAAAAATATGTAGTAACTATTTCTTCAGTCTACTATGAACAAATATTTAATACCTGTAAGTAAAAGATTTCAGTCAGAGCACTGGGTCAGCAAACTGCTTCTGTGGGAACCAGAATCCCATGTGTCAGGTTCAAATGTACCTCATCCCATACTTCCATGGCTTGGCTTGCCTGGAAAGAAGACCATTTTTTCTACCAGCATTTATCAAACTTCTATGTGATGACTGCCAAAACTCCTCCATGAATTTTCCCTGAAAATTCCTTTATGAAAGAAAATTACGCTCAAACAAAGCTGAAAGGTGACTGCTTTCAACAGAGAGTTCCTGTTATTTGTCAAAAAGAATTCCCAACTGTCTTCATTGTAAAATTGTGATGCCCCACACCAAACCTGTTGTTCTCTAACTGGAGAACAAACTTGCCCTGGGCTGAGACTGTGCTTGTAACAGCAGCAGAGCCACATCCCCACAGCAGGATCAGCATGCAAAGTGGTGGCAGACACCATGAGAATTGGAATATAGCCATGGTGCTGAAGGGCAGAGTGGAAGGGAGTGGGACATATTTATACCAGAAATATCCAAGAGGTATTCTGGAATGCAAATACTCGGGTTGGTTTTTTTGCCAAAAACTTGAAACTTCTCTGAAAAAGATACAGGGGAAAGTTCTTCAAAGCTTCTACAGGAAAAAGATTAATTTCAGTCATCTCTAATGACTATATTAAATGATGAATATGTTCTGTTAACCTAATTACTGTTTAGAAAATGGATTGCACATTGCTTTGCTATGTGCACCTCGAACATAAAATATTAAAAATCATCTGCATTTTCTAAACTCACAGGGATTTTCTTGAATTAGGCACTCTGGGTGCATGGTAAAAGATATGAGACTTTAACTGAACATCTGAGTTAAGTCTGGTGATCTGGGATTTTCCAAAACTCTTGTTGATGTTAACCAGTAATACCTGGGGACTCCTTGCCTGTCATTTAACGCAAGAAATTTCCTCTCCATAAATTCAGTGACTAAAGATTTTAAGTCAGTTTTTAAGAGTGGCACAGGGATGTTTCTCCATAAACTCCACTACAACAATGAATAAAGCTTGGTGTAGGTCTCCAGCTAGCGTGCTCCCCTCAGCTATTCAGTGAATTTCATTGGTGCAAATATTCTACTCTTGGTATCAGCAGGTAACACCACCCATCTTCACTGAAGACCCTACATGCAGGGAAAGCAAAATGTCAGAACCAACCTTAGCAAGGAGTAGAGAGGTTGCCAGAAATTTAGAAATGTCCTTTTCAATAAGAGAGCTAAGCAGGACAGTTGCAGCAAATTGAGTCATAAGTGGCAATCAAACATGTAAAAGGAAGACAAGGCAGCTTTTTTGTTTGGTTGTTTGTGGGATTTTTTAGATTTAAAATAAAATTTGTTTCTCTCTAGCTGACAGCTGTGAGAGAGAAAGGTTGGATTTTTTAAAAATTCATGTTATTAAATTAAAAGCTTATTTTTTTCAGAAGCATTTAATATTAAACCACTTACATTTGGAGAATTTTTAATTTCTTAAGAACAAAACACAATCCTTTCCACAACTGGATTATAGATTGATTACAGGACATCAAAAAGTCAGAGATTGATTCAGAGCTGTTTGCATGCTTGTGCTTACAAATCACATACTGCATGTGCATTTGCTGTTAGTATGATTTATAATAATATAGTGTTATTTATAATAATATAGTGTTATATATAATAATATCAGTTAACACTGATAGTGTTAACTGTATGCAAAAACTTTGCAAACAGGGACCTGACTGGAACAGTTCAGGGAATAGTTAGGGACTGATTAAAGAACAGATGCAGCACCCTGGGATGTGCTGTGACAGGGCAGTTTTCCATGTGCTTCCCTCAAATGGTAATTTCTGAGATTTGTTTTTTAAGGAGATTGTTCAATCTTATTATTTGCTTGCACTGCTCTGGAGGCAAGCTTGTTGCTTTTGGGAAATTATTGCTTTGCAGTTGTGATTTAGAGAGCTGGAGATGTAAGAGCAGGGAAAGACGCAAGGTTGAAAGCTTGGAGGCAAAATGTAAAAAGTTACAACTGAGGTGGAAGAACATGGCAGTGCTGGTAAACTCTGCAGATTAAATAAACTTCTCTGGCATGATAAGTGATGTTAATAAGCACAGAGCATTCCTGCGGCAAGATCTGGACTGCTTGGTAAGCTGGATTGTTTTAGAAAGCTGGTGTATACACACAGCCTCTGGGAAGGTCACACACACACAAACCAAGAATGCAAGTTATATTTTCAGTTTCAGACTGGGAACTAGTGAGCAGAAATTCTGGAAACGGTGTGGAGGCTCTTTTGGATGAAGAAATGAATGTGAATTCCAGTGTGAGGCTGGTGCTAGAGGGGTTGATGCAATCCTTGTGCAAGTAAAGGCATTTAGTAGGGCTGGGGATTGCTACTGCTCATGCTCAGATATCCAGAAAATATGCAGAAAACTGGAGAAGCACTACAAAAACAGCTGAAATATAGTCTACCTATCAATAAGAGACTTAAAATGTTTAACAACTATTTTCTAACTTATGCAGTGGAAGGTTAAGAAGTAATTTGACTAAGATGTTCAAGCATCAATATCATGAGAACATTTCTGATGCTGATCTTCCTTATAGGAAAGAAACTGCAGCAGAAAGGAAGACATACAAAGTACCAGGAAGAACAGTTTACCTTGTACCAGTTGTTCTACAGGAGCTGTTTGTTCCCTCTGTGCAAGTGTGTGTCTGCACCTCTTACCCTGGGACACAGGCTCCCCTTACACACAACCTCACCATTAGTGCAGTTTGCTGTAGGTAAGAACATGAATAGGGGTGATTACCTCAAGGAAGCTGACCCACAGTAATTTTTTCCCTTGAGGTGAACTGTTCAGATGTTAAAGTCCATAGAGAGGTCCAAGGGCTGTCAGCTGAGGCTAGCCACATTTGGATGAAAGATATGATGCATTTCTTTTTAACAGGGAGGGTTAAATATTTAGGTCAGGCTATCTAGGGATGTAGAGGGTGCTCCATTAGTTGCAGTCTTTTAATCAAGACTAGGTGCCTCTATAAAAGACACACTAATTGTTCAAACAGAAGTTAAAGGTTCAACATGGAAATTCCTGGATGAAATTCTGTGGCCTGTTAGGCTAAAAGCTCATAATGAATGTTGCCTAGCCTTTCACTCTATTAATCTGTGGAAAAAATGAGCAGACAATCGACAGATAACCAGGTCCCCTGCAGTTCAGACTGAGGATAGCAAGAACAGGGTTATTAAATTTGCTGGAAAAGGTAAAAGGAATTTGCAAAGAAATCTGCCAGGAAAATGGGCAGAGAGCTGGGCTTGGCTGCAGTAACTCAGGGCTCAACAGAAGAACTTGTGGAACAATGTGGGACATTCCAAGGGAGCAGGGATGTATTACTGGTGCAGAGACTGCAATGGAGTGACAGGCAGCTCTTGAATGAGGAAAATGAGTCCACACTGGAGGAAATGTCACTGCTGATTTGGGGGGTAGGGTGAGAAGTTATTTGCCAGTTCTGACAGAGAAGGGAAGAGAGAGTAATTTGGGCAGAAAGGTGAGACAGCCTTGGGGGAGAGGGTGCAGAGATAGAAAGTCTGGACACTGTGGAAGAGAAGTGAGACAGACAGTAGGGAAAGGTTTGAAGGATACTTGCTTTGGAGAATACAGAAGTCAGCAGATCATGAGCCTTCATTCATATAGCACACGCGTGACTTTAATCACAAGCTTACCTGATGGCATTACATCCATGCTACTGAGGAAAAAAACAGGCCCCTCACATTATATAAAAGCAGTGCATTCCATTTTAACCACTCCGTGACCAAAAATAAATTGTACAGTCATCCTATTCCAGACTACCAGATTGATGGATGAATAGTTGGAACTCAGAAAGTTAGGTAATTTTGCACTGAATATAAATGAGAGTTATAAGATAAATGACATTTAGTGACATTAATTAACTGATTAAATTAAACCTGATATTTTAATCAGAATTTGTTTATGCAAAGCTCTGGATAAAAAAGAAATGGAGTTTAACCTAGTTACTTTTAAAATTCCAGTTACCATAACAACTTCTTGTGATATCAATTAAAGGTGGTCTTTTCTTTACATTATTTTTAGAATTTGAGTTACCATAACAACAGAACGCTGCTTCATTTTCAGAGTTAAAATACGTTGTTGTTCTTGAGAAGCAATCAAAATACAAGTGGGATGCCAGGAATTAATACCCCGGAATGGTTGCACAAACACCATTTCTCAAACACCTCACTTGTGGCACGAGAGCCTGATGGATCTTCTCCAGTGTGACAGGCTCAAGATGTTCCTTGGTTGCTCAGATCAGGAAGAGATTATTTATCAATTGGAAAAAAGTGAGGCTGTCAGGCACCAGAGGTATTATGAGCTGTCAGATCTGCAAGGAAAAATGATGCAATAGCAGATAAATTCACCTGGCCCTCAAGTGTTTCCGGAGGGCAGGGGGGAGAGCCTCTCAGTGAGGCAGTGACCCCCTGCCTTCTCCCCAGAGATCCTCGGTGGGAAGAGAAAAATGCTGACAGATCATTTCAAAGACTGTGCTGGGCCCCCTCGGAGGTCATCCTTCTATCCTGCCTCTGGCAATTCTCCTGGGAGGGGTTTTCCCTTCTGCAAGAGCAACACCTGTTGGCAGAGAGCAGCCTTGGTGAGAACTGCCTACGGAGAGGACTGGATGCAGTTATTGTTTGACCAGTCCCACAAAAACCTGTGTGAGACAAAAGCATGGGTAAGGTAAAAATCAGAGGTGTCACAGTAACCAAGATATAGAAAGGGCACCACAAACATGCACACACATATTTGTGTGTGTTTATGTATGTTTGCCTTCAAATTAGCTAAGAGCTTACATTTGTATCACAAGCCTTTTTTAACTTCTGCTCTAGCTTACCTCCAAAGGGGAGGTAACTAACAGCTACCAACCTCTACAGGGTCTGTGCAAATGGAGCTCTTCTCTTCTTGCTGAGCTGGATCTTAGAGATCCCATTTACTTGTGTGTAGAGAAAGGGGAGGCCTTTAAACACTGCAAAGCCCTTGAACCTACAGAGAAAATGCCTTGAAGCCAAACAGCAGCCCATGAAGGATTGGAGTAAGGTGCATTTCACAGCCAGGATTCCACCCTATGATCCTGATGTAGGCTAGAAAAGATGAGTGAGGTGGGCAGCAGCTTCTGTGCTTGCTGCCCTTCTGGGCATTGCTGTGCATCAGAGGACACTGCAACACAAATGCAGTCCCTCTTATTCAGCTGTGGTTTCTAGTGGACCCAGGGAGATACTCCAGGCTATTACCAAGCTGGGGAAAAAAGCAGGATGTTGGAAAGCACAAGCTGCCTTCCCCCCTTGCACACTTCCCACACACACTTGCACATTGACTGCAGAGGAAAAGCAGACTTATATTGGATTTCTCCTGTTGCCTTTTGGAGACAGGGCAAAAAAACAGCTATAGCCATCTTGCATTGTTCTGCAGTGACCTTTTCTCCAGGCAAGGAATGCAGATGAGGTCCTGAAAGTAGGAGAGGCAACCTTGCATTCCTGGTTGGATTGTGGTCTCCATACTTAATGAGTTTTTAAGAGGAAGAGGAGGAGGAGTGTGTACACAGGGGAATTTGCATGTGCTCTTGTGTCTGAGGCTTATTTAATTAAAAGACAATAGAAACGTCAGCTGCTGCAAGTTGCAATCTGGATCCCCTTCCGCTCCCCTTATCTCCCTTCCTTCTTCTTCCTTCTTTCAAAGCAAATAGATAAGTCATGGGGAGGAGGGGGTTGTCAAAGGACAGGACTGCTGCAAAATGCCAGCTTGTGCTGATTTATGCTGGGCTAACATAAATCGTGGGAGGGCTCAATGCAGAATCTGTCTTCTCTCATCAGCAGCTCCAAAGTCACCGTGTGTTTGTCTCTTGCAGTGCTCCCCTAGATATGACTTTGGGGCAGCTTCCTTCCCAGGATGGATGGCTTGAAAACACAGTTTCTTCCTGTGGCAGCCACTCTGGGGCAAACCCCAGCTGCTCCTCATGGGTGCTCTGACACAGGCCCCCTCCTTGGGTCTGCTGGTGGGTGTCTTCTGTGAATGCTCCTTGCCCATTTGGTCAGAAGTGGGCTGGCTGCCTTGGCGAAGGCTTTGACATGGGCTACACTGGAAACAGCTCATTTTCCCAGTGCAGACAAAGGTGTGCTCACACAGAAAGCTTATCTGGCTGAGCTTTGTGTGCTTCTCATCAGCAGCAGGGAGAGGGCCATGAAGATCTGGGATTGAGGTGGAGCCAGCTTGGTGCAGAGGGACAAGGGAGCATCAATTTGCCCAAGATTGCCTCTAACCTCCTGCAGAAATCTGATTTTATATAAAGGGAGAGGAAATCTTTATACCCACCTCCCACTCCTGAAGATCATCTTGTGTTAGACTCCTACCCAACTGAGCCACACTGAACCTGTGTCTACACGCAATTTTATTACTTGAAGAGAAATTGAAGGAAAGTATCATCTCAGGTGCTGTTTACCAGCTGGTTATCCTTTCCCTAAGTCTGGGTTCTGGGTGGTTGGTGCTGTAGGGCAGAAGGTGCTGTGAGACAGGCTGAGGGCATGGTGTAAATGTCAGAAGTGGCTAACTCGTGTACTGCAGAAATGATTCATGTAGCACACTTAGAGTCCCAAAGAGGTGCCTATCATCCAGAGCCCTTTTGTCTGAATACACTGTTCCTGTTTGAACAGCAGCCATCCTGCCTGGGACTACTCAAGGTTTGCATATGCTGAAGCTTGGAAAAGTGTGTCATGGTTCAGAACTAACCAGGTGGGGAACCCACCAGCCAGCAGGGCTGCCCCCTTATGGAGTGAGCATCCAGTCCCTGCTGAGTCCTTCCCCAGCCTCTGGGCAGAGTGCTCAGAGATCCTGGCTCCCTGAAGCTGAAGTCAGCATCAAATGACTGGTAAATGTGGCCAAATGCCTGTGGTGTGCCAAATACCAAAATAATTCTGCTGTACAGAAAAAAGCTGAAGTACTTGTCATGGCAGTGAGAACAGTAGTGCTCCTAAAGTTCCTTTGTATGAATCTGGTCTGTGTAGGGTCTTGCAACGTGCTATCCTTCATAGAGCTCCTGATTACCTTTCCTTTGGCAGGCTCCCATCAGCTCCTAGGAAAGCTAGCTGTATGGAGAGTGGATTGTTTCACTACTTCCAAAAGGAAAAGCATAAGACGACGGAAATAAATGTATTGACAGGTGAGACGAATAAATGTTCCTCTTGCCTGCACTACCCAGAGGTTTTTGACACACCAAATTATGACATAACTGTAGGAGTAATAGTTGCAGCTGTTGCTTTTGTAAAATGATCTGTAATGCCACATGCTAATAAGTAAGACAACATGTCTAAGTCATTTTATACCATGCCAGAAGACTAATCCCATGCCATGCGTGCACAGTGCCAAAAGTGGTCATATCACAGCAGTAGGATCAGTCCTGGAATAATCACATCCTTAGGAAAAAATCCTCTGTGTAATACAATGAAATCCCACTTAAACAGGTCAACCTTGTGAATCTATTAGAGCAGCATCCCCAGAGTACTGCTACTGTAGCTTGTTTCTAGCACAAAGTGGAATGCTCACGTAAAAATGAAGACAGGAGCAGAATATTTACTCAGGTGAAAATAGGCTTCTTTGGGGAATCCTAAGGAGAGAGAGACAGAAGAGCTGCAGTTGCCATATGGAGGATATCAAAACCTAAAACCCATTGTATGCAACGAGCCTGTCAGACTGGTCCCACACACCTAATCCATACAGAACTCCACTTGTCTTCTGCAGGAAACTTCTTTGAGCTAAGATGGGGGATCATCCCCCTAATCTAAAGAAGTTCAAGCCCTTGCTGCATTTTACAATTCATACATTCATCCTGAATAGGAACAGGATGTCACAGAGTCCCGAGGCAGCTTTGTAAATCTCATCATTTAGACCTACAGAATCTGGATTATTTTTTCTCCTATTAGCTCTAAATACCACCTTTGGAAAAAATGCTTTTGACAACTTGCTTCTAAGTATCAACACACACATATAAGTCTAACAAATACATGAAAACTGCCTAGTTATTGGATGATGAAACCAGCTTCACTAATTCAGCTGTGCAACACAGGCAGATGTGATTTCCCTAATACCTGGGGCTTAATAATTGCAATATGTTGAGGCATATTTAAGCTTCAAAATCACAGTAGGTTTTTGTATATCCATGTAGAATGTCATCCAAGTGTATCTGTTCCGTGCATTTCTTTCACAGAATGGTATTTATTGTATCTATTTGCTGTCACAAAGCATAGGAGGAAGTTAAAAAAATAAATAATTGAACGTATTGGTCAAACATCCTCAGAGTCTTTTAAAAACAGCTGCTGAGCTTTTCATTTTCAAGAAAAGCTGAGGGATTTGAATAGACTGAAGCCAGACTATTCATGGGACTCCTCTGCTTTCCTCAGCAGGGGAAAAACTTGACCTTGAATAGTTTCCTAGGCACAAACAAGCATGCATCCACATCAATACTTGGAAACTCATCCTCCTGCTGCCAGCCTATTGCTTCCCAGTTGGTGCTTTGCAGTTCAGCCTTGGGGCAGTAGCAGAGGAAGAGGGTACTGCCATCAAAGGAATGCTGCGCTCTTGTCCCATTCTTTTTTCAGTTTCAGACTGGCCAATGAGTTATGTGCTGTTGTGGAGGATACACAGTTAGGGGCTTTTACAGTATCCTGAAATCAGCACTTGCACTGACTGTCCTATCTTTTGCTTCCCTTCCCTCTGATGCCATTATGTCCTATATGTCTTATGTTGATCACCATATAAACCATGCAGATCTGGTGAGGTCTTTGAGGCAGAAATGTTCATAATTCTGGACATTTTCTGCCTTGAGAAGTACAGCTTCTGGTCTGTCTGCAGAGACAGAGGAGTTCCTGTAAGTCACCCCAGCTGAACAGTTAAGGGACAAACACAGTTTCTTTCTTCCCCCCTGCTATATTTACTGATCTCAAGAAGCTGCCCATCTGTCCAGGTGGGGTAGTCACAAGGCAGGTAGGGCAGGTTTCCAGGGAGAACAACGTGCAAAGCAAATACATTCCCACAGAGCTTTAGCATGTGCTGTTTCCAGACAGGTTTTGGTAACATTATAAATTAACAGATTTGGATAAAAGACTTAGAAAAGGTAAGTCTCACAGTCTGCCCTGTGTAGGCAGAGATGACATATTTACCCAGTGAATTACACAAATTCTCTTTTTGTGCAAGTAGCTCCTGAATCACCTATACAGCTGTGTATACTGTATGGTGGGGATTTCAGGCCTCTGGAGAGGAGACACTACTGTTCCAGAAATTCCCCTCAACAGATGGCCTCTGCAGACCAGAAGTCCTGCAAATGTATTGGAGGGATGTTAATCAGTTTTGCATGTAGTAAATAAGAATGTATTCAGAATGGAACATTTTGAGGCTTAGTCACTGAAAACAGCTTGAAATTATTTATTGCAGGAGATTTTTGTTTGGGGGCCAGGACAATGGCTGAGAAAAATCAGATCATTTTCAAAAGTGAATAAATCTATCCATACGGGTTTCTTCTTATTCTGCTTTCCCTCACTATTAATTTTTCTGTCACTTTGTCTGTTGTCTTGGTTTACTATAGCTTTTCCCAAAGCAAATTTTCTAAGAGAACATCAGCTAATTAATTATTGTTTCAACATCATTTTTATCCCAGACCTTTGACCTCTTGGCAGCTCTGCAAAACATTCTCAGGCATTTCATATTTGCTTAATAAATATTTCTTTTAAACAATAAATTGAGAAACAAGACAAAGAATACATTCTTATCCTTTATTGCTATCCTTTTGAAAAAAGAAAGAAGACAATAGAGGCAAGTTACAATAAAACCACAGGCCAGAATCACTTAACATAGATCCACACATTAGATGCCATGAAAAAGTGGCAGGCTCCATACCTGATATAAAGTAGAAAGGAACGTGTTCAATTATATTATTTTACTGTTTTTATCATTAACTTTATTTTAGTGACTTTTATTTCTTGATTCCCCATGTGAGTGCATGTTCTCTCTGGAGTGGCATCATTTGTCTTTACTCTGCTGAGGAGGATTATTCCTTGCTGAGGCTGATGTGCCAGTGCAGATGCTAACAGCCATTCCTGTAACTCCCATTCATGCTGCTAGGCAGGATGGTGCTGTGCACGGCCAGGAGTCAGACTCAATTATCCTGGAGGGTCCCTTCCAACTCAGCTTGTTCTGAGAGTCACCAAGTGATGCATCTGGCACTTTCCTTTGAGGCTTAATCGCACTCCTCCACCTGCTTACCTCTTTGCCTGTCTTCAAGTCCTGGCCAGAGAGTGCAAACTCCCATTACAGAGCTCTTCTCTTGCAGGATGGGGGGGGGGGGGGGAGGGA